>OZ024794.1:34763181-35363181 GCA_964017045.1 Omphiscola glabra | reverse complement strand
TTCACTGGATCATAATGAAAAAACTCCATTTGTACTTAAAATAGTGATGAAATCTTGCGTCCCTCATGACTGCCAGTGATCAACTGATTTTAATTTAAAAACCGTACGTTTATATATTGTTTCACTTTCTTTCTGTGTGCTTTGGTGCATGGCATGTATATCTAGCATGTGTTCCTTCTAGGTGCTTGTTATTTGTTCGCCATTAATGTAATATTTTTATTAAACCTTTTAATTTCGGGATGCATTTTTCCTTAATTCATTTCTATTAATTAACATTTAGCAGATTAAAAAAACATTTTACAAATGTATATCAATGGCCAAATTTGAGTTACTTCCCTATCTCAGGAATATAAGTTTAGTATGGTAGTAGCACTGCCGTCAGGAATGAGTTAAACTGAATATATTATTTTTAAGTACATATCGCAATAACGTTTACTTCCATCTTTTAAATTATACTTTGTTTTACGCATAAGTAACTTTTGTGCTAACCTGATGTTAGGAACAAAAATGGGGACACCATAATCAACATTGCCATTTTATCTATCAACAATTTTTAGAAGTAATTCAATTGATATATTACTTAAAATACAATAAAAATAAGGCTAACTTTAAGTTCAGCATTGCTCTCAGCATTCTTAAGAAGTTGCAGCAAAAACTCTGCACTTTTCTTGGGCCATCTACCTTGAACTGCTCGCCATTGCTTAGCCTGTTGGTAGCAGAAAGAGAAAACATTACATTTCTATTATTTGCCACTGCTTAGCTGGTTGATAGCAGACAGAGCAAACATAGCTTATCTATTAGGATGTACAAAAAAAAATATATCAAATTTCTATGATAAACACCAGTACTCTAAAAAAAAATTCCTTCAAAAATTTCAAATGAAATTTGAAAAAAAAAATTTGAAGACTTAGTTTCTAATGTGCTTAAGACGATAAAGATGTAGCATTAAACCCCACAAGTTTTAGGGCCTATATCTGGCCAAAAAAAAATATTTTAATCCATATTCAATAAAGGGTAACTTAAATGGTCCAATAAATAATGAATTTCAAGGAAAAGAAAAAAAAAAAGCTGCAACATGCTGTCCGTTGCCATACCTGGGAGCATCGACCAACTCCACCACTGAAACGTCTGAACGGTACACATTCTTTGTGGCCTATTACATTCTTCAAAAAGCGATTGGCCCGTTTCAAATGCATGTGCTTAATGGCCTGGGCAGTCTCACGGGTGTTCTGAAATAACCACAAATCATAAGTAAAGCTGGTTTACCAAAAAATTCATAGTTAAAAATAAAAAATATAAGGATTGATTGCAATCAAATTGTGTAAATGAAATTTACTTGTTTTACTTAAATTTATTTTGTTTGCTGATGAAGGCTCTAGGCCGAAACGTCCAAATCTTTTGACCTGTCTCTGTTCTTAAAAATCAAACCATTATTAAACAAAAGATTATCTGTCAGAAACAATCTGTCAAAAAGCGCTTTGAAACACGTGTAGGTCTATAAATCTAGGGAACAAACCTTGAAATGAACTCGAAGGTAGGACCCTCTGGCCTTGGCCGCTGTAAAATAAAAGTTACAGTAATGTTATTAATTAATTAAAAACCTTAGGGTCGATTTGAGGATTGTCAGAAACCTGTTAAATGTAGACTGTTCACCTCTATTGATATTGGCCTTTATAGAAATATATTATGTAGCTTTAAAAAAATGGTCTCTTGAACAGATCTAGGGACATTTTATGGCTTATGGAAATGTGCATCTAACATTAACTCTGGTTTCTCCCATTGTGTTCTCAGTGTCTACCTGCTTGATGGTGCAAACTATTACCCATCCTAACCTGGGCACTCTTGCAAGTTTTACACTCCGGGTTTAAGTAGGTAGACATGTTGCCATTGTTGCTCTTTGCTGGCAGTAGTGGCAGATCAGTCTCAGTAAAAATGAGTAAAAGAAGGACTTGTATAGTATAATCAAAATCCATGTAGGCTTCTTTTTTGAAAAAAAAGTTTCACTTACATTTGGTTGGGTTCTCAGGCTCCTTAGCGTATCGGGTCATGTTTCACCCTAATAAAATATGAATAAAAATAATTGTTGACCTATTCAAACAAACTAAAAGCCCATAATTTCTATACCACTAAAAAAAATGTGTAAATACAAATGAGCCTTGATTAAAGTAGTAATGTATACTATAACTATAGGGCAAGCCTAACCGGCCTAACCCAAATAGTAAGTAGAGGCATAGGCTACGCTAGGCCTAGGCCCAAATCTGATATCCTCTCTTCTTACTTAAGATTAAAAAAAACAAGTGTCATATATTTACATTCAATTTAATATTAATACTAGAGAATCTCTTTCATCTTTTATTGCAATGATTACCAAATGGTCTAGTAATAAAACATAGGGGTACAAAAAGTGTTGCCAAACATTACGACTATCGTTTGCTACAATATTCAAAACAGTTTCGCTTTATTTGTCATCAATAGTGCACCATTTCAACCCTTACTATATACAAAAATAAAATTAATTATTTGTTCATACTTTTAAAAATGCGTTTTACCAATGCTTTTGTTCAATTATAATTCACTGTTATTTAAGTTTATTGGCTAAGATATATAGAATACAAACGATTTTATTTGATTAGTTGAAAAAGTTCAGCCATTACCTTTCTGATATACCGGAAAAGGAAGTACTTTTACAATTGTCATGTTTATAGAAATGAAAAATAGTATCGCAATTTATCATTCTAACAATAATTTAGCGACCCTAAACATTTGTTTAACTAAAACAACAAATTTATGAATTTATTACAATAAAATAATAATATACAACTGAAAAAAATACAGCTTGTATGTTGGTTTGTTCATTACTCACGTATTTGTTCACTTCGAAAGTGTGGACTCATTCAATATACTTGCACGCTATAAGTCATTAAGTTAGTATCACAAAACGTAATTTAAATGATGCTAAATGTGTTCACCGCAAAAAACTATATTTTCCAGATCCAAGGAAAAACCCCATTCCTTCACTTTCAAATAAAATACAATAAATTGTTCCAGTATTCTCTTTATTTCTATATTTTTTAAATTAAATTATTAGTTATCAAAACTAGATCCACCTTGAGAATGGGTGATCGCTGTGCAAGTTGGAGGTAACCATATCCAGCTTGGGGATGTTAATATGGACATAATTATGGTTTGTTAGATTGTTTTTGGCTAACCGAGTTAAGATTTTACAAGGCACTCTCACTATTCGCAGAGGAATATCATATTTGACATTTTTATAAGCTCGTATTTTTTTTAATGGTAGTTGTAATCTATTTCAGAACTCTCAAAGCAACTCACTGTCTCGCTGTACGACTTTAGTACACGCAAAAACAAAGCGATCTTGGTTTTCAATATAAAAGGCAAGCACCTATTTTTGGAAGTGACTTCTCTTGATTTGAGCTGACCCTGATAAACCGTGTGGTGTGGTTTGACACCTAACCTCACTATACTACTATACCTGCCTGGAAATTTGGGATAAGTGTATATATTTGTTTTGTTTCAAATAAAGTCAAGACAGAATGAATTAATAAGCACACTTTTTTAGAATTAACTTGCGTACGCATGCAGGGGGAAAAGGGGTCGGGGTCTCTATAATGATCCTCCTGAAGTTCTGATAGACCAAAAATAGCATATTTATTGCTCGAATGCTTTAAAAATATCATAACGCAATGTTTTGTAGGAATTATCGTCATAATGTTGTCATGTATTTTTACAAATGAACTCGATAAATATCGCTCAAATAGTACTCAATAGTAGAGGTATTACAGTAATATTTAGTCCCCCGCGTTATGTTCAACGTTCATGTGACCTAGGCCTATATTTTGTTCCTCTTTGCACCACGACCAATCACATTGGATTAAAAGTGGAAATAGAATTATGAAAATTGTGCAATATTTCGCAAGGCCCCTGTGAGGAAGCCGCAGCAACCCATATATAGAAATGTGCCCCCCCCCCCGTTTTCCCCGGGTGGAGCAATAAAAATACAACTTTTAGCGACCTTTTCTTTGTTAAGTTCATGGGATTTTACATTTTAATTTACTATTATGGTCAAATCTAAAGAAGATCTTGACGCCTGTTACTCTACGCCCCAATCTCATGGCCCTGGTCGATGGCAACTTGGCACCCAGGGTGATGCGTCTGGGAAGCACTGGGCTCACCAAACAGCCAGCAGTGAAAACCCGAGACACATTTGGTTTACAGTAGCGTCATAATTCTATAAAGATTTTTGAAGTTTGGGGGGGAGGGCGTGACAGCACATTTTACTTATGCATCAGGGTCATCAAAAAGTACGGGTGCAACGGGGGAGGTTCGAAAATTTGACTTTTTTGCGTACGTACTATGTAGATGACCCCTTAAGAAGCAATGGATATGAACTTTTTTTTTTTTTCATTGTTTTCGTTTGGTTGTGTTGTTTTTCTTGCTATTTTTTTTACTCAAGGGATCGTACAAATATATAACGCGAAAGGGGCAGGAGGGGTTTATCAATTTATGTTGTGTTATATGGTGTGTGGGTGGTGGAAAGAAATTTTATATTAAAAATAATTTTTATTTTAAAAAATTATTTATTAATTCTTTAATTTGCACAAAAAATTTATTTTTAAAATTTACGACATTAGCCTAGATCAGGGGTGGGCAAACTTTTTGTACGGAGGGCCACATTGACAAATGTAAAGCTATTGGGGGGCCGCATGTATAGTATGTCCAATTTTTACATGTCGATAAACATTTCTCTATATTAAAATAGGTAAATTAGCATTTTAGCATTACATGACAAAAGTCAAAGACTGTTTTAAAAAAATTAGAAAGAAATTTGATTTTTTAAAAAAAAATTTAAATCATAACGGTACATGAAATTTTGTAAAATTCAACAAAATAACTTTAAAACAATTTAATTTTTTAAACTTTGTAAATGCCTTCGAGGGCCGCATAATATCAGGCCGTAGTTTGCCCACCCCTGGCCTGGTATATAAAATGCATTTTTGCTTACAATAAAAAAGTACTTTTGTAAAAAAAAAAAATAATAAGATTGTTTTCGGACTTTATAAGGTGGGGGCGGGGGGGAGGGGGTTGCTAGTAATATTATATAATTTTAGATGGGTTGCTAAATGGAAATTTTATATAACTCATTTAAGGGGTAATGGTGAGTAAAAATGACATATTTTTGTGCTATTAATAATATGTGCAGGACGCCAACTTTAGTGGCGGCATTTAAAAAAGACAGGCTGCACTGCACAGGAAACTCAAGAGGATGCCAGATTATAAGGGAGTCAAAGTGATTTACCGGCAGAAACACACACACACAAACTTTTAAAACCACCAATTAGAAGAGTAAAAGAAATTCGTGCACTGGTTGATTAAATCTTGCGCACACAATATTGTAAGTATACTGTTAGATATAATTAAAATACTTCACAAGTCCATTATTTTAAAGAACACATGTTTTATTACCTGTAATTTGTTTTTTTCAGAAGGTAATGTGTAACTGAAAGTACAGCAATAAAATATAACGTATCGTTAAAGCGAATCCAACGTAACGCAATGCGCTTCATAGCACGTGACTACAAAACCACCACTCCTGGCTACTTCACTGGCCTCTTAAACAGATTTGACATCCCCTCCCTCAAGGACAGACGAGAAAAGATCCGCCTAACATTCTTATATAAAGTGGTCATGGGGCTAGTGCCGGCCATCCCAGCAAACAATTATCTCACCCCACAGAAGCCAGGTCGATTAATCAGATCCAAACACTCACTAAACACTGACTTAACCTTTGACAACCCCATGAGCAGTTACACCCGGAACAATAGCAAATGCTTCACTGTGCCTCGGAGTAACACAGTGCAACACAAACAATCAAATTTCCCACGCACGATAATCGCTTGGAACCACCTGGACAATACCGCCGTGAACTCGACATCTATCGAAAGCTTTAAGGCCGCCCTGGCATCTGCTAGGAGCCGTTCGGATGGCAGCATCGCTTCCCCAACCGTTGCACATATGCCAGTACAAGGATGCAGCAACGTACCCTATACCAGAACCAAGAGAGTCTGTTTTAGAATATATTCTAATAAATACAAGAAAACAACTTATAAATTACAGTTAACCCCGTGATTACGCACCCCGCTATAGCACGAATTGGGATAGAAATGTGGAAGTTCGGATATTTAAGAGTTAAGAGCACATGGAATTTGTTTTCAAAGTACTTTCCTTTTTTTTGGGGGGGATGAGATCACGTATGAATGTGAACTAAATACCACGGGGCCTTCGAAAGTCTTGTTTTGACTATGCTCTGGAGACATTTACACACGCTACACACGGTTCATTCACAACCCTCAATCTCGTTGCAAATCTTCTGACAACACGCAGTTTCATTATTATTTAGAACCTCACAGCGCGGTAGCAAAAAGGTCTTCGTCACACCATGTTCATAATGTAATTCTGTGTCAACGTGGCGTAGCTAGTGATAATCGCAGGGATAACACTATTTTGCTCCAATGAAACCTTTTGCGCAATTCGCGTTTGACAGGATTTGCGCTATTTTAAGGGGATTTGTTAAGGAATCATTCTGGGGTGGGGGTGGGAGAGCTAGTTAGCGCATTAGCCAGGGACATCACTATTTCAACTTTCGCTATTCTCACTGCACTCCAAACTGAAAAAAAACTGTGTTATCGGTACCGGTGTAAAGTAAAAAGCTACATATAGAACAGACTACTTAGTTGGAAGAAAGTCAAATTAAAAACTATGAATATATATATATATATATAATGAATACGTAAAACCCGTAATTTCATTGAATCTGCATTTAAACACATGCACATTTCTTATCCATGTAGGGGATGGGAGAGAGCACTATAACTTATTTATAAAGTATTCAGTGGTTATAATTAAATGGACAGATTGTTGATTTGTACCTAGAGTTATATACCTGTTTCTTTGTTTATTTTGGGGGATTTATTTTTAAAAATCGCATTAGATTTACCATAAAAACGACTATAGGTTAACCTTTGATGGTTGAATTCAGACATTTTTAGTTCATTCTAGATCTGATCTTTTGTGGAAAATCTTGACGTCATAAGAAACTTTCTTATTTAAATGGAAATGTAAGTATTTAAATTACCCATATCTTGTGTGTTTATAAAGACTTTTTTTCTACTTCTATATCTAATTCTTTCTATAATACACTGTGCCCAAAGTCTATATCTAATTCTTTCTATAATACACTCTGGCCAAGGTATATATTTAATTCTTTCTATAATTCACTCTGGCCAAGGTCTATATTTAATTCTTTTATAATACACTCTGGCCAAACTCTATTTCTAATTCTGTGACTGTCATAAAAAATTTTAAAGGCCGTAGGACAAAAATCAACTTTGTTCTGCTTTATCAAGTATTTACGTGCAAATTATTTAGATTGGTAAATCTTAATTTTCTTATAGGCTACATAGAGTTTTATTACCAAAGCTTCTCGTTATGATCTTTTTAATTTCCAACAAGTAGAAAACATATTTACGAGTTAATTAAAAAAAAATTATTAAAAAGGAAATATGCAGTTTATTTGGAGCCAAGATTAGAGATCAAGATGAGTAAATGGTTCTTCTTATTGTATGGAGAATTTGCTCTGCTGTCGAATGAAAACGACGGTGAGGCCTTGCCTGAAAATAAGAGAGGGTTGTGGACGTTAACAAAGAACCTATTGATTTGGCTTTTATTTTAGTCTTGTCAATGTCACGGAATTGAAACAAATAAAAGTGACTAGTGGTCTAACCCCGATCTACCTTCAGCCATGCAGCAGACATATTCCGTCATTGGATTTCGTGTCCTTTCATATTTTTGTGAACAACCACCACTCACAGATATAAATCTTGCATGTATTATATCACACAAGATAAAGAAATGGGGGATAGTGATTTCCAAACAACTTCACAGGGTAAAAGTTTGGACCAGAGTGAGGTGAGCTATCTGATCGGGGATTTAAACCTAAACAAGGACTCTTCTGAATTCCTTGCATCTAGACTTCTGGTACTGTTACCTGGTTCAATGGGGATGGAGAACAAACATTACATTTTATTGATGGAGATGAAATAATTTTGCTGTCATTCTTTACTGAAGACAAGAGTTAGTATTAAGCAATGGCATCAGAAATCTTCTAAAGAGCATTGATCTTTCATGTATATTATAGACAGAAATAGAGAGGACGACATTTGAATACTTATTAGTTGAATAAGAAAGAGGCTAAAATATTTTGTTTAGGGTTCCCGGAATGGAAAAAAGGTTGAAAACCACTGGTCTGTTCACTGCTTGGGACGGAGCAGTCCGCGGGGTCACGTTTCAATTCCATACTGTCCACAAGTCTCTCTACTTCTTCTGCGCCAGGTCTCTTTGGTTCTTCCCCTGTTTCGTTTTCCCTGGGTTGTCCACCTTTTTTGCTGTCCCTGGAAATGATCTTGCTGGTATGCTACAAAGAAAAAAAAAAAAAAGAAAACCAAGCCACCTCTAACAATCCAGAGCCATCGCGTGACTTTTGCGCCCCCACCCTTTTTTGTGTGCCTTTTTTGGTTTTGTGACCCCTGCATTCGAATTTGCCATTACGCCAACGGGAGACAAGAAACTTGATAAAAGTTAAATTAAGTTAAACAGTCACAACCAACAAAATTGTGACTGCTACCATTAAATGGTATTGCCTGATCATGGATTTAAAAAAATAATCATTTTAAGGTCAAATAAAGAGAATTAGTTATTCTGGCCCTTGGCCTTGTACCCGGTTCAATGGGGATAGAAAAAAAGCATATGATCTTGGTGTGGATGCTCAGGCTGCTCGATCTTCATGGGGGTTTCAATTTAGCAAATGTATGATTTACCTTGCCAGTCCGTGAGTTTATTTCTTTTTTACAGAAATGTCATTGATCTTGTTCACCAGGCAATCAAGCCGATCCCTGCCACATCTTCCAATCACCATGGCCATGGTTTGGTGTTCATTCTGATTGTGTCCTCCTTTGTCCTTTCTGTTTTTTACCCTCATACTCATGACTTTTCTATGTTTTCTTTTTTACTTTTGTATAATCCATTATTCGTTTAAGTTTTTCAATTATTTGCTTTTATAAAGAGTTATTAAATTAAATTTCGTTAGAGAACGCAGGTGTCACGTTAGATAAATTAATTAATTAAAAAGCGAAAGTTCTATAGTAAGTAATCTCATGAATATTTACTAGTTTAACATAATTGTACTTCCTCATATTATGGGAGTATAGATAAGCTAGGTCGAATAATTCTAGGCTTGAAGTTAGATATAGGCCTACATATTTTTGTAAGCTCAATGG
This sequence comes from Omphiscola glabra, assembly GCA_964017045.1. Taxonomy (NCBI): domain Eukaryota; kingdom Metazoa; phylum Mollusca; class Gastropoda; family Lymnaeidae; genus Omphiscola; species Omphiscola glabra. Next base: position 35,353,828 of record OZ024794.1, on the reverse strand, counting down.
ATATGAGGTCGGGATGAAATAAATATGTCGTGCTAACATATTCGTCCTTCTGATGGTTGATAAGAATACTAAATATACAATAATCAATATGCCGAAAGGCAAAAACATCCTGAATCTGACTATTGCCGTGTCTGAGCCCCAGACAGACGGAAGCGAGTGAGTTTATTTCAGTTTATTTTATAAAGTTTTAGTGTTAAAATAATAAATAAAAAAAATAAAATTAATACCATACTTAACTAACCAAATCGTTAGATATACATAATACATTCTCAAGTTCAGAATTACTTTGATTGTCATATTGATTGATGGTTTTTCATGAGTACCCAAATAATAAAAAATTACAAATGAGAAGGCCTGCCTAATAATAATAACTAAAATAATTACCAGGCTAATTTACTAATTATATAATAATAATGAATCGCGATTGAGTTTTCTCTCCTCTTTCACTACTGACTCTCTGCAGTTTAATTAACTAATCTAAGTCTAGCACTTCTAATTACTTTAGTATGCTGTGAAGTAATAGAAATAGTGACAGTGACGTCAGTGACTAGAATTAGCAGGCTAGTAGCAGTAGGATGATGTTTTAATTGTTTTCTGTATTTTTGCACTCTGACTGTTGTATAGCGTATAGTCTGTGTGTCTACTTACTCAAGTTACAGTTACTACTGTCAGCAGCATTCTTTTTTTTTTTTTGCTTTTAGTGTACCAATAATAAGATATACCTAAGCTTTAGTGGCAAAGCCAAGGACTACAAATTGTAATAATAATAGGCATACTAACTCTATTATTATTGCTATCTTTATAAACAGCATAATATGTAGCCTAAGGCACAATGCGGCACATATGAATATGATGAAAAGGCTTTGTTACACCATAACTTAATTTAATAGTTGACTCTTAAGCATGACTCTAAAGTTTAACTGTCATTTGTTGTCCCTTTGAGCACTTGGATTTGAATAATGAGGGGATGTATTATCTTATTAAAAATACTTGGTCTGCTGCATAAAAATATAGAGGTTCTTGCGGAAGATGGGGAAGCTCTGTTTAAGTACACCACACAAGAAAGTTGCTTGCTTAACTTCCTAGATATCCATTTAGTAAACTGAATCTTTCACTCCTGAATTAATCTGTTATTAGTGTCGTAGAAAGATGATTATGCCATTGTAACACAGAAGACGGACTAGCTATTAACTTCAAATTAATAAAAAAAATTTTTTGCTGAAAAATAGAATTTTATTGGTATTTTCAGCCGACAGAATGGCGCCCAAGCTAATCTAGAAGCATTACAACAAAAGTTACAGGAACTTGATATAGACGACCAACAAAGGGAGAGACTCGAGGAATTTCTTTCCCAGAAGCAAAAGATTGGTGAATTAATTGAGGAAGACTTTAAAAAACTGGGCGAGTTAGGAGCTGGAAATGGTGGTGTTGTCACAAAAGTTTTACATCACCCATCAGGACTTATTATGGCACGCAAAGTAATTTGTGTAGTATAGCCACGCTATCTTTTTATCAATATAGCTATCTTCTTTCAGATCCATTATCTTTTGTGCAAATCAAAATGCTAAGTAACTCGCTGGTTTAAAACATTGTTTGTTTATATTCATACATCATATTTTTCCATGAAGCAAAGTAGCTATTTGATTTTTTATTTATATCATTCTAAAACTATGATGTGTTACATTTCTTTTCTCCTGTCTATTATTGAAAATAAGTTTCTTAACCCAAAATGCAGATTCATTCTTTTTTATGCTTTTGGTGCATAAACTTTTTAGTTTTAATTATTCATAAATATTGAACAAGTTTAAACATATTATAGATTCTAAATATAATCTTTTTTATCAATGTTTTATCACTATTAATTTAAAAAATTTATATTTTGAAAAAGAAATAGGATTTTTGTCTACCTTTTCCTAATTTTTTTATTCCAGCTTATTCACCTGGAAATTAAACCAATGGTTAGAAATCAAATAATTCGTGAGTTGAAAGTTCTTCATGAATGCAACTCACCTTATATTGTTGGTTACTATGGTGCTTTCTACAGTGATGGGGAAATAAGCATTTGCATGGAATATATGGTATGTAGAATAATAGTGTTGAAATCATCCTATGTCTGAAACAATACTTATCTGGAACAAATTGCTAGTTTTTTAAAAACATGAATATCTAATCTTTAAAAAGCAACAGATAAGTGTAAATTAAAAGGTTAATGCTTATTTATCATGAACATTTTGCTTTGTTAACTATTTTATTTTGTGCTTGGGTTACTTAACATTTTTCATGAAATCCTATTTATTTTAATACTGGTACATGAAAATTTCATCAGGTATACTGTCAACAATATTACATTTTTGATTATTTAAATTTAAAACTGTCAGGGACAAATAATTGAATCATTAATAACTGAAAGAAGTGATCTTTGAAATTTTATAAAGAAGACTAGCTGATCTTTCAATGATAAATACTTATATCTATTATATTTGTTTAAATGCCAAGTTACACATTTTCATGTTTGTTCAGGATGGTGGTTCATTAGATTTGATTTTAAGAAAAGCAGGGAGAATTCCAGAGCCAATACTAGGAATAATAAATATTGCTGTAAGTATTTTTCAAATATTTTTGTTGTTGTTTGTTCCATTTTTATGTTACTGTTCTATTAAAGTTTAATTTTTAATTTAATAACGACATAACGCAAAGTTGTCATTTTGCCCTTACATGTTATTTCTTAAAAATCATGGCTTATATTTTATTTATTTTTTATCTTTTGGGTCTTCACAGGTTCTCAAAGGGTTGTCATACCTCAGAGAAAAACACCAAATTATTCACAGAGGTATATGTTGTTTTTATTACATTAAATAAATACTATATGATTGCTAAATTCTTGGACTTGTTTTCAGATATTAATTTTTAAGAGTATTATTCTAACAGAGCTTATGGCAAGCTTAATGTGAAAAATTAGCCTAAAAAATATTGATCTTTATAAAATATTGTGCGATTTCATAAATTGAAAAACATATTAATTCTGACATAATGCTGATAACATTTATTTATATTCTTTTAACATGAACCAAAAACACTTTCATGAAAAGATATTGCATCTCAGCTGAGGGAAAAATTTACCTACCACTATATTATTACCATAGTGCTAAATTTGTTATGGTTGTATGACTGAACTTTCTATTCTTGGTCCACTTCTGATAATAAATGACAAACAGCAGTTGCTGTGCAATTTAAAATTGGGGAGACTTTTGCAGCACTGTTTTGCTTAAAGTTGAGAAGACTTACTTAAAACCGGAGTCTTGTCTGATTGTTTGAAGAACAGACATTTGAAAAAAAGTTCTGAATGACTAACTCCATATCGTCTCCCGATTATTAACACTAGAGACTACTCTTTTGATTATGGCAACATCAATAACACCAGTGAGTGTTTTTGTGTTGCAACCAGATGAGAGATATGTGAGAATTTTAAGTGTACATAAATATATTATTATCTTTGTTCATATTCTTGTACTTACCTAGATGTAAAACCATCAAATATACTTGTAAATTCAAGAGGAGAAATAAAACTATGTGATTTTGGTGTGAGTGGTCAACTCATAGACTCCATGGCCAACTCGTTTGTAGGTACCAGGTCTTATATGGCGGTATGTGTTACCTAAAATTTTTTCATCTTATATTCTTTTTTAGAAAAAGATTGATTGTACATGTGTGGTATCTTTTTGAACTGTATGCTCTTAATTATAGATAATACAGAAAGGGATTAATCAGTTTCTGATTAGCTGTAGTAAAAAGCAAAGCTAATCAAATTAAATATATCAATTTATAAATTACCTTGATGCCTCATTAGACCATTAAATCAACAACCAATTTATTTTTAAATTATTTTTATAGGCAATGTAAGATACAGCGATACAGTTGGGTGTAAATCATAATATATTAAAAAATAGTAAATGCTTTGAGAACTATGGACTTAGGAACTCAAAAATTTAATTTATAATTTTGACAAATGTTTTAATGTGAAGTACTATACGAACATTTATATTGAGTGATGCATCAAGATGTAAAAATTATTTAAATTATATCAATAACTGTCAATGCAAAAAACTGAAAATTCACCTCATGCCTTAAGATATTGCTCTAATTGAAATTTCACTTTTTGCCAAATGAAATTTGGGTATCAGGTTGTTAACAGTGTTAATAAATTTACACTTATATGGCGGATTGAACATTAAAGGAAAATAAGAATATGATGCCTGTATTCTGTTGTCAGTATGCACAGCAAACAGTGATTATGAATAAAGTGTGCTTTTTCTGTGGTATTGAAAGTGTTCTTTTGTGACAAGGCTGGCCTCACAATTTCCTAAGAATATATATATTTTTTTGTGCCAGCCCGAGAGGTTACAAGGCACACATTACTCAGTACAGTCCGATATTTGGAGTCTTGGCTTGTCCTTAGTGGAGATGTCCATTGGAAGGTATCCTGTTCCACCTCCAGATTCCAAGGATTTAGCCAGTATCTTTGGAGAAAATGCTAATGAAGAACACTTGGAGGCTGCAAAAACTGGAAGACCCCTTAAAGGTAAGTGCTGCTTTTGTCTAACATTATAAACACTTTTTGGTGTCCATGACCAAAAAATGTTGGAGTTTTCAGTTTGTTTAATGTTTAATACCGATTACTCATTCACAGAGCAATATATTGATCCTAAGAATGCACACTTATCAATTATGAAGAAAAATCTTCTTTTTTTTCACTCAGTACCATATGTTAATTCTCATTGGCTTATGTGAAAATGGAGATGTTATGTAACAAAACATGGAAATGAAAAGCACAAATAAATTGAAAATTAAACAAGAAAATGAAGAGGGGCAATTAAATCATAATAAAACATGAAAATGAAAAGGGACATTTGATTGATAATAAAACATGAAATTGATGAGGACCAAGTTAAACATGCTCCCAACTTATAATTATTTTTACATTTGATTATATCTTTCAGATTTTACTTTGAGCTCTGTTATTTATTGATTTTTTTCCCCACATTGTTTATCTCTCTTCCGCACCTATGTTCAATGTTGATCAAAGAGGTTTGGTGTGTCTAAATAATTGAGACGCATCCTCTTTATCTCTCTCTCTACATCTTTCATCCTGTTTCTTGTACAACCACTCTCTTGAGTTACCTTGCAGCCTGTCCAGGAGACATAGAAGTTTTTACAGGAGATGGGCCCCTACCAATGGCCATATTTGAACTGCTTGAGTATATAGTCAACGAGGTAACCCATGGAAGTCCTTTGCATGATGTCCATCAGTATTTACTACTACTTTTTAATCATGTTTTAATTTATTTGTCAATCTTGTGCATTTCTTTTTTTTTTTTGAACCGCATGCAACCTCCTGGGCTGCTGTTAAGTGAAGCAAATAGGCTTTTATTTATAAGTTTTCAATTATTTAGTACCTGCTCCTGGAATCTAAAGTTGAAAGTAGATAACTTATTTGTGAGTTTGTTTTTATTTTAATTTAAGAATTGCTTAAAGCTTGTGTAGATGCCGTTACTGCTCCATTTATTTTAAGAGATTTTGTGTTGAAAAGTTATTTCAAAGAGGCAGCAATTTAACAGAAGACTTTTCAGAAGTTATCAAAGCTGCATTTATTTCTAAAAACAGGAAAATATAATAATTTTTAAAGTTCCGGTAAATGCAAATTCTTTGAAAGTAATAAATTTCAATTTTAACATAAGTGGTTCATTTAATTTACATAACAGCTTAATGGTTTGAAAGAACAACTCTATTAACAGCCAGGCATTATTTTAAGACTCTGTAACAGTCAAAATGCATGGCTGTTTGAAAATTGACAGAAGCTATGCAGATGTACACTATGTGTCATTGCATTTGATTTTTAAAATTTTTTTTTTTTTTTGCATGGATTGCCAAGACAAACTCATCTTGTCATTCATCGTTGTATCGCAATAATCTGCCAACCAAATTCAGGGCCACTTCTTAAATCAATACTAAAATTCAGCTTAGAAAATTTATAGGACAATCATTATAGCTCAGACAAAGGTCTGCACATGAACGGCTGTTCTATACATCCTTCTGTGGATATACATAATAAATGAAAGAATACACCAATTATTGTTAAAAGCTTGATTTTCACTGAGACCTCCAGGAGATTGTGCTGTGGTTCACTGACTCCAAAGATGCTTTCCATTTGCATTATAATGTTTCACATTTTTTTTGGATAGTGTTATTACAAAACTGAAAATATTACAATATTTACTTCTTCAGGCATGTGCATTTAATTTTGGTATTTTAAAATCTATTTCATTAGTTTTCTTATTTCTTTTAATCAGAGAAGATGCTTATTTTAAGCCTGTAATTTTCTCTCTTTGTTCACACAAAATTATTACACACCGCTTGTTGAGATTGATTGTTTCAACTTTGCAAAAAAAATTTTTTTTAATTTTAAGTCTAAAAAAAATTATTTCAATTTGCAAGTTAGAATATTGATGGGGAAAGTCTGGGGGGAATAACCAGTTTAAATTTAGATGCTATATTTGCTGCAGGAGTTGTAGTAATTATTAGTTTGCACGCATTGTTAGATCAGTTGTGGTCTTCTTGTAAATTAAATGCACACAGATTTGTATTTTCAATGTTTTCTTTTTTAAAAAAGGGTAATTTTATGTTTTGATTTTATGATGGGATCTTTTAAAGTCCACACAATCTGAGTTTTAGTGTCTTAGATTGTTAATTATAATGCTTTTGGAAAGTCTTTGCCATGTTTATCATACCTTGATACACTTTCATTATCAATTATTTCAGCAATTTTCCATGTTTCGTGCCATGTCATCAGCATCTTTTTTTTTCCTTCATGTTCCATTCCATATATTATCTCACCTGCCACCTTATGTTCATTATTTTAAGTTATGTTTTGTTTTTATTTATGATTATTTTCCCACTTTGATGTTGATTTGAACTTCCTGTGGCTGCCTCCCCCTTACTGGTCGGAGACTTCCAGCTTTCAGTGTGTGTGCGTCTGTAACAGCTGGGTTGTCTTCTCTTGCTTTCTAGGCACCCGCAATAACATTACGGTACCAACGAAGGGGGGCGCTGCTGAGGCACCAAAAAACATGGCCATATTTGAGCTTTTAGATTACATTGTGAATGAGGTATGTGATCACTGGTACTCTTGTACTATTAAATGTAAGAGAAACATAGTTTGAGCTGAAAATGGCAAAAGGCAGGGGCATGTTGCTCATTTGCAAACAAACTGATTTGAAGGTTCAAGAGGGGAGGCCCATTTGGGTGACCGAAAATGTCTGCCCTGAAAAGTAAGAATTTGACCAGGACCATTAGCTCTTGACCTCTGTGTTGTTTATAATTGTAGTTATGATGTGTTTGTTATGTGTTCATGTGCGGTGTTATCATTGGTGTGTGACTGACTCAATGTATCAAATAGTGTATCTGTCATCTTTAGTATTTACCAGGAGATAAAGCGTCATTATTGATTCTTATTAGATTAAACACCAGACCAGAGAAATGGGATGGGATTCTGCCATCTCAGTGTACATGTGTGCATTCTAAGAATATCAATGTTCAAAGCAAATGTTAAACTGTCTGTGTGTCGCCTTGCAGCAGGGAAATTAAGGCAGTGGATCTCCCTAGGTTATTGATTAAAACACTGACATCTGTGTCACCAAGGGATGTAGGCTGTGCTGAGATATAATTGTCCTAGGTTATAAAACTCAATATTTCTTGCAGCCATCTATTGATTATTCTACCTCACTCCCCATGATCAGATTTATTCCCCGTCCTTTTTGATCAAGGAAACATAACATTAGGAATTTGTTTTAACCCATATAAAGTGGGAGAAAAATGTTTGCGACAAAATTTAAAAATTTATATAAAACTAATTTGTATGTTGGGAAACTTTTACAAAAACACTGTATGTTAAGCTGCCTGCAGTTGTCATGCAGCTCAAACTATGCCATTTGTCAACTTAGACAAAATATTATGATTTGTGCTTGAGGTCCAACCTGTTTTCAGGATAGGGCAAAAGTAAAGCATTGCCTAAAAATTGTATTAATTTTACTTTAGTCTTGGGCTTTTTTGGCTAAGTTTCATTTTTAAATTTAATTAAAAATCTGAAGTTAAAATGTTTTATTTTAAACTTGAAATTGCCCCAAGCACTATCATTTGTAATTAACAACATTATGAGACCTCTGACTCTTTTTTTTTTGCCCTTGTTTTTGTTTTGTTTACTTTCTGTCCTGTTTTCATGTTCATTTTTAGCATGATTTTTTAATATTATAATAATTAACCTTTCTTTAAAATACAAATTAATATTTCTAGTTTTTTTCCCTCATTAAAAAAAAAAGCATAAATTCAATACTAATTCTTGTGCACTCACAAATAAACCGAAATTCACAAATCTCTTACAAAATTAAAGTCCCTTTAAGTTGCGCAAAATGCCAATTTGCATGTTGTTTGCTTAATGATAATATACCACTGTTTTGTTAACAATTTGTTGAGAGAAAGAGCGAGAAAGAAAAAAAATCTCATGTCACTGTGCTGTGGTGCACATTTGAGTGGGCTTCTATTTGTTCTGTCCACAAACCATTAAACCAGCTGAATCTTGCAAAAAAAAAAGAGAGAAAAAAATACGTTTTTTGCACTTTGTCTGCATTTTGCTTTAACATTTAAAACCAGTTGTTGATCAAGCTTGCACGTTATCATGACATTAGTTTTTATCTGTGATGGAAAATATTTAAGAAATATATTATTATGGAAAAGTCTTTGAGAGCTTAGTTGATTAATATAATCAATCAACAAAAATGCGTTCACGCAAGGGGAATTAGAATTAAATGATGTCTTACTACAGATTTTAAACACAATTATGTTTTTGTTTTCCTAAATATTTTTTACCCCCATATTGAGAATTCTTGTTTTATTATTACCCTGTTAAGTTTTTGCATGGAGAGTTTAATCAGTTAAGGAAATAACAAAATTACATTTAAAAAATAATTTTTAGCTAAAATGAAATCAGAAATGCATGAGTTGGAGATCAATGTCATTTAATTTAATTTTCTCCTCCTTTCATGCATAATTGTATATACATTTATTTATTTGATTTTTTTTTTTTTAATGAAATTTTATGGGCACAGAGCATATTCAAATTACAAGAGCACATTAACTTTTGAAATCTCAGCTCATCTAAGCTTCTTGAAATAACATTTTTTCTTTCAGCAGTTTTTATTTTGAAATGCTTTTTAGCTTTGCCAAATTTTAAAAATAAATTATCCACAGAGGTCTCATAGGGTCGGATTCAAAATTTTTGGAACAAATATCATTTTAGGAAGGTTCCATATACATTCATATACCTCAGATGCACATATGAGCATTTTATTTAACTTTTTTTTTTTTAACATCCATTATTTTTCTTGCTCTTCAAGTTATTTGTGCAATGACAAAGCAGTTAAATGTTTAGCTTTTACTGTTGAACCTGCAATGTTGTCATGGTCAACTGTTGTTATCATCACTCACTTCTTGCAGACTAACACCTGCCAATGATTGTTGAATTCCTTCCTAAATGTCATTGTTGGTGTAATTATTGTCAGTTCTCCTCCTACTTCCTTCTTCATTTTGTACACACGATCAATCAATAATAAAGTGCCCAGCAACATGTGCTTAGGTTTTAATTATAAAATAAACTAAATAATGAATAAGGTAATTTTTTGAGTTGTTCTGCACAAACATAATTGTGTTGTCTGCATAAATTATTTATTAAGAGTATTGGCGGTATGTTAAATTAAACCTTTCAGTCATAATGTGGGTTTAAAACTTTGTCATATTTTAGAGTTAAAGACAGAAGTTTAAAAAAATTACAGAATATTGTTTTGTAAGTGTTCCAAGCTGCAACTCATATCTAAATTTATGGTTGCTCAAATTAAATATATTGTATTGATAATTTGCAGAGACAACATTTTTTTAAAAGGAAAAAACAGCTTCTCAATTTCTTAGGATACCTGTAACACCCCATCCCCCGGCATCTGGCAGTTTAGTGTCTGCAAGAGTCGAGAGCTGCATGCTGGGTCCAAGGGAGGATATTATACTATACAAATGGATTAATTCCTATTGAATTTTGAATTCTTTATTTAGCGAGAACATTCTTAAGGAATTTTATAGTTTATGTTGGCGTATTGGGCAAGAGTTTTGGAGGGAAAACAAAATCAATATTTACAAATGTTCTTTTCATTCCTATCTTTCATGAAGCATTTTGTAATCTGCATTTGTCTCCTTTATTAGTTTTTAAAAAAAATGTATATTTAAAAAAAAAATATTTTTCAAATAACAACCAACACAAAAAGGAAATGAGAGAAAATGTATTGCACACAAGCAGTGAGCTTGACATAAGCAGATTTAAATATGGATTGTTGCTGATCATTTAAAGTACCATGGTGCCTGTAATGATGAGAAGAAACCAAGCTGTTATAATGGTAGTGCACCACCATTGTTGCCTGTTATAGAAGCACAACGCATGACTTTAAAAAAAAAAATTTTTGTTTTTAACTTTGACATAAGCTTTTGTCTCAACTTTAGAATTAGTTCATTGTTGTGACAAGAAAATAGAGACTAGCTTACAATTAAAATAGTCTATTTTGGTGATTTTGTTTTGTACTCTTAAAAATATATTTCTTTTTTTTTAAATACCCCTTTTTTTAGTGATAAAAGCTGCTTTCATAGAAAATAGGCAAATTTGTGTTTATTTTTTTAATAATATATTTTGTATTAAGAGAGCCATAAAAGAGAAATGTGTATCTGATAGTATAAAATAATATATATTATACAGGTGTAGATTGCTTATTTCAAGTTCATTAACAAAGGAATAATTGGATTAAAAGATGAAGTTTTTAAATTCATGTAAATATGATGATAACATTTGCTCTTTAATAATAGACATAGAATAAATCATTTGAAATAAAAATGTATAAAATTTCTGATTATAGGCAGTAAATGTAGGGTATTTGATTATAGACATAACAAAAATATTTGATTATAGTTAGTTCATGTGTGGTGTTTCATCAGTTTGAATGATGTGTGACAAGCACAGTTGTTTTGCAAGTTTGATCACAAATATTCACTAAAGTGTTTTGTTTTGTTTTTGTAACTGGCATTTTGGCAGCTGATATATTTGATTAATTAAGGAATTTGAAAATATTTGATGTCGTTGTACAGATGGTGTTTTTCATAGAGCATCCCGAATGGTGGCTCGCTTTTTAAAGAAAAAATTATTTCTCCTGTTAAATAATGTTCTTAATTACCTGGAGGAAAAATGTCATTGGGTTAAAGCGATGAATATCCTTAAAGTAAAAAATACTGTTCAGTTTTTGTGTGTCCAAAACCATTAAAGATATAATAATATATAAAAAAATAATGTGTGTAAATTTTGTACATGGTTGTGTATGCATTTATTATTAGTACTTACTGTTCAGCTCTTGCACTAATAATTTCTTTAACTTTTCAAATAGCCTCCACCGACCTTACCCAAGGGAAGATTCTCAGACGAATTTGTGGATTTCGTTGATCGATGGTAAGATTTGATACTTAAAGCAAGCTGTTTTTTGGAGCAAGCTGTTTTTTTGGTAAAAGTTTTCAACACCAAAACCATTTTATAGAAAAAATATAGTTGAAACAAGCCGTAACAAAAAATTGGCTTTTTTTTCCAAGTTGGAGAACTGAGCCATTTACTCCTTAAATCCTGGAGGTTTTTCAATACAAATATTTTTTAAAACTGTCATTTTAAATTTGTCTTTGGTTAAATCCTACTGCAACTGCACATATATTATGCATCTGGGCAATGTCTCTTATGATTACTTTTGCGAGCTATCAGCGATTGTCTCTTTACCTTCATTAACTATCAACAAATGTCTCTTATGATTGTGGTCACAATGTGACAATGGTGTAGACTTTGACAAAATCTCGAGGCCTGGGATTTTTCTTTAGTAAGATAAGCTGGTTCACTTATAAAACAAACCACCTCTGGATTAGCTGAATTAGCGTGAAGTCAAAAGAACAAAGTCTTGATAGTTCACAATGCCATATCTGATTTTCCTTTCCAGGCAGTTAACTTTATGATAATAACCAGAAGTATCAGGCTGGAAAACTTTGACAGCTTTACTCTGTTATAATGTACTTGATAAAACAATAACACTAAATGGGTTTTTTTCTTCTTCCAAACCTAACCCTATATGCAAGGGCGTAAGAAATATTATAATCTATTGATTTTAAATTTCATGTTATCTGAAGTTGAAGTGCGAACGACACTTTTACGAGATTTTGAAAAAAAAAAATGTATATTTCAGTTTGAAGAAAAATCCTTCTGACAGAGCTGATCTTCAGTCGCTTATTGTAAGTACATGCCATATTGATTTCATGTCCGAGTGGAAGAAGTTAGGGTTTACAAATGACAAATAATTTTTTAACTCAATGAATCGGACTTCTTCAATTATCTTCTTATGAAAATTAGCCAGCATTTATATTTTCAATGAAAAAAATTAATTTATTTTTAAAGTTCTTTTTTTTTTTTTTTTTTTGAATGGACACCAGCTGGGCAGTAGAACAAAGATAATTTTCCTCATAAATGTATTATTTTATTCATGGTTATATGCACTTTAGTTATGAACTTCTTACACAAAGCCTGTCTTAACATATGTCCTGATGTCAGAGTTTTTTTTTATACTTTTGAGGCGCCCCCCCCCCCCCCCCCCCTGCTGCCTTTCAGTTTTGTCTCCCAACTATTACAAGTTGATATTAAAATGTTTCCACATTACAACTTTGGGCCCCATAGCCAAGCCCCCCCCCCCTACCCCACCCAAGTGCAAGTACTTCAGGACCCACGCTAGTGTATATAAATGTTTACTTTCAGCTTTAAAGATAATGAGATTATACATTGTCTATTAGCATTCATTGTAACAAAGTTATTGATTGATTGGTTCAGTAATGTGGAACTCTCTCTTCTCAGAATCATCCCTTCGTTAAGAAATATGAAAATTCAGAGATCTCCATTGGCCAGTGGGTGTGTAAGGTAATGGATATCCAACCCAGCTGAACATGATTTCCTACCACCAACAAGAGACTAGAAAAGTGGCTTATAATTGGCTCTTCTTTTCATGTTTTACAATTTTTAAATGATTTTTTTTTTCAAAAAAACTAATCTGTCTGACAAAAAAATAAAATGGTTGGTTTGAGTGCGTATAAATTAGATGGACTAACATCTTAAAAAAATAAACAATTCATTTGCGAAAGATCCTCTTTGTACTTTTTCAAATCACTGTTATCAATAAATGTGACATATGGCTTTGTTTCATTTTTATTGTGGTACATATATTTGTAAACTCAACTGTTTTTCTCATTTGCAATTGTTATTGTACCCTTCAGTGTGGGCAGAAACATTTCTTAAGAAGAAACACTCAGAATATCCCTGTATTTTGAGCTTAATAACTACCATGAAAGTTGTCCACAAGTGAAATGTGTTGACCAAGTTGGACCTTGTTCAAAGAGTATAAAGATGAATTGCCTTTTCCCCCGGCACACTGTGATTTCAGCTTACCTGTAAATAATCACCTCTGCTTCATGGCTCAGCTCCAGGAAAACTAAGTTTAAATCATGACTTATTTCCCCCCCCCCCCTATAAAATACAATGGGAGAAATGTAACAAAATATCTGAAAGGTCTGAACTTAAAATCACTATGTGATTCACGATGGTAGTTTTGTGTTATATGTATATTTTCTGAAAGTTTGGTTTTGTATTTCTGTGAAGTAATTGTGAGATGTAAGATGCCTAAAATGTTGGCTAGGAACTATTTTCAACTGGTTGTTTATATAAAGGTTTGGGGACAGCCCATGTTGAAATAGTTGGATGAACTTTGGTTGTAATCATCATCTTTGAAGTCAAGGTCTGTTTCGGTGATCTCGCTACAAAGTCTAATGGAAAAATCATATTGATTTCTCTTTGATGTAAAACATTGTGGGATATCACCCCACATCCCCACCTTTTTTTTACACTACCTGGAATTATCTTCTTGGTGATTAATTTCAAATTGAAAAATGTTTGATTTTCTACAATTGTATTAAAAAGGCTTCTGCCGACTTCTAAAATTATATTACAAAGACTTCTGCCGACCCGTGCTTGAAGCTATTTCTGTGACTTGTAACAAAATTCCTTATTTTTCTTTCCCTGTGTAAAATTGAATCAATTTCCTGAACTAAAATCTCAGTCTAGTATTGGATTCTCTGACTTACTATAATTATAAATTCTGTTGGGTAGAAATATAATTTTTATTCAAAGCATTTATCTTGCAAACAAAAGGAGGGATTTCAGATTCAGCAAGTGAAAGTCAAAGACAGGTCAGTAGTTCAAACTTATTTCTTTATTGGTTGGTATTCCAGAATTCAGAATAAATTCTGCACACCACATTTTTTAAGTTTGCTACAAATCATCTTTACTCCGGTGACTTAGATCTGCTTGAATCTGTAGTAAATTGTATGTGTTGCTTTGAATTTAGTTTCTTATCCTGTACTCTACCTGGCAGCTTATTCAAGGTCATTGTCCTATCAGACAAGTGATTCTAGAATTAGCAAAAGTTGTGTGTTTTTTTTCTAGTAAAATTTACCTTGTTTTGGGCCCCTCTATGATGTGATGTTTTTTTTTTTATTGATCTGTTAATTTATGACTCTGTTATATTAGTTAAATTTTGTATTTGTGATGGCTTATGTAACAACATGTAAACAAAATGCTAACAATTTAGACTATTTTCAATTTAAAAATTTCATCAATAAAATAAAGTAAAATCACTGATGGAAATTTTTTTTTAGTCTTTCAAATTTTTTTTATAATAATCTGTTTTTGCTTGAGGACACTCTACTGGAAATGATATTCTGTTGTTACTAATTAAATGGTCTTATTCATTAATAACACATTTTGAGGTTTGAGTCAAGGTCCAGTTACTATAGAGGGTTAATAAATAGCTACTTCAAATAATACAATCTGTACTTTAATTTAGTAAACATGGGCTCAGCAGATGGAGCTGGTAGCCAATTTACTAGCCGGGGTCATAAGAGAGTAATCTCAGACCTTCACCAGAATATGTGAGTTAGTTAGTTAGTAAACACGGGATATAGTCAAAATAATTTCAAGTCATTGGACTATGTGCTCAAAATTTATTTTAGCTAAAATATAATCCTTCACTTTCTATGTCCAGCTAATTTTTTTTTAACTTTCACTATCCCTATTCACTTAATTTTAAAATACATTTAAATTTTAAAAATTTAAATGCTCACCTAAAGTAATTTAAGTCTCCAGTCAATTTCTGTACTAAGACTATATTTTACTTTCATCTTGCCTGTTAGACTTTTCAAGTTATTTTGTGTGAATAATTTTGGTTTAAAAATTAGTATTAGTAGAATTTTTTTTTTTTTTTTTATTTAACTAATCCTTTACAAATTTTGATTTGTCTTTGGCTAACAATAATTTTGACTAGTAACAAAACTTAACTAAGTCAAAATAGATTTTAAATAAGTGGAAATTCAAGTCACATTCCTTTTTAAGGACTTTCTGTTCAATATCTTTCTAAATAAAATACTTATCTTGTGTTTGTAATTCATCAAGTCATGCTTGTGTGGCATTTTGTGTGCGTGAATCATTGCCAGTTTACATGCTACTTTTTCTATTTATTGTAGAAATTCCTAGATATAAATTGAATCAATATTCACTTTATGTATTTATAATATAACAAGAACGTGTAAGTTATGTACAGTAAGATTGATTCGATAAATTGATAGCCATATATTCTCAGTCTCTTTGTGGACACCCCCCCCCCCCCAACTGTGTACCCCTTCTCAATCTTTTGGCGACCCTTCTAAATTGTGTGCCCACTCTCTAGGTGACCCTTCTAATTTTCGTGCCCACTCTCAGAAAGCGTTTTCCTTTAGGGTGCATATGGTATTATTTGAAATCAATTGGTTATCAAATGTTGTGCTTGAACATAATGGAGAAATGGGATGACACTAAAGTTGATAAGTAGGAAAAATTTGTACTCCCTATCAGTACCATTAATGTCCATGGAAAGCAACTCCAGCTCATAAATGTTAATGACTTTGATTACTTATTTAGAATACACAATGGAACAGTGCCCATGCCATCTCTGAACCTTCGTCAACATTGAGCACCTTTTCTAACCACCATTTTTAACATGTCTGAAGGTCTAAACCAATTCTTTTGCGGAATATGAAGTACCAATAAATTCATTTTAATACTGTCAATAATGCTTTTCACTTTTATTGGCAAGTTTCAGAAAGTTGTACATATCAGTTAAGTTAAAGTAAATTTATGCCGACACCTTTAGTAGTGATATCCTTTGCGTCATGATATGATGTTTGATTTTGCAAAATATTTATACGTACACACCTTATGTTTAAATATAAGTAAATAAAAAGAAAACAAATTGGTATTTATGTTTTATTATATATATGTTTTCAAAATATTTCATTATGTTCATATGTAAATAGTTATTTCTATGCATTCAACTAATTATGTATTGTGCTGTCATTGTAAGTGGCTTTCTATTTTTCTGGCAGTTTTCTCCCTTTCATGCACAGGCTTTGTATCATGCTTCAAGAAAATAACCCCCCCAAAAAAAAAAAAAAGAAGACAATAAACATTAACAAACCATAAACTAGTGGCTGTTTCCTAATTCCAATGTGTTCCACTTGGTGTTTACATCCATAAGGAATAGGCGGGCACTGCTGCTCATAGCTTGGGTCATTCACATTTCTTAGTTATATAATGTGCAACTTTTTTATCCAAATTTTTTTTTTTTTTTGAGTATAATCCATCCATCCATCCCTGTGGTGCTACATACAGCCCAAGTAGGGCTTTGGCCTGCCTCACCAAATCCGATCAGACCTAACTAATACTTTTCTTTTCCATGCTTGGATTTCCAGCTGCTGTAGATCTTTTTCCACATCATCCATCCAAGCCTAGTTATGCCTTTGAGCGGTTTTCCTCTAGGGTTTTGGTGGTGCACCCTTTTCACTCCTCTGTATTAGGCATTCTTTCTAAATGCCAATGTTAATACGTTTTCTGCCATTTTTGTTAGGGTCCAAGTTTTACTTGCTTATGTTACAACTGGTCTGATTGCAGTTTTACATATAGTTTTCTGACATTTTTTCTTGTAATGTTTTAACTTTTGAGTATTCTCTGACTAATCAAGATACAAAATTATCAAATAAGAAAAATTATTATAAGAGAAATCAAATCATTTTTTTGCATTGTAAAATGAAATGAGATTCTGTTTCCTAACAATCACAGTAAAAGATTGTATAGTTATGGCTATTGATAAGAAGAACAACAATTTTATCACAATATTTATGGATATGCAGAATTAGGATCTTACCACAATATTGTAAACAAAAATGATAAGCCACACTGAATGACATTACAGTTACGGTACTTGTTCTATGTAAGTAGAAAAAAAAAAGAATAATGTTGCATAAAAGATAAACACATTCCTGAGTTATTAATTTTTTTTAAAAATGAATTAGAACCAAAGAATTTTTTTTTTTTTCATATCAAAGAAGTCAGTGTAGCTTGCTTTTTTTTTTAGCTAATACTTTCCATTCTTAGACTCGCCAGCCTCTCCAAATGTTCCATTTGTTAAGTGCACAGCCGAACTAGTCCGACGTTAAATAATAATAAAATTGGTATTTCACATTCTCTTTGCAGTCATTTCAAATTATTCATCTCCAAGAGCTGCGTTTTTGTACAGGTGTCAGTTGAGATGTTTGTTCTGATGAGGTTCTGTGTTGTGTATCCGTGCCACCATCAAGATCATTGTGTGTCTCAGGTTTGATTATATTTGAAAGGCTTTCAGATCTTTTGAGCTTTAATGTTCTCATTGCAACAAGAGGCACTTGCACTTTTTGAGATTTGACCCCATGTCTTTTCTTGCCCGTTACTGGCTTTTCTTGCAATGTTGCATCAGCAACTGTATGAGAAATATTTATAGGTGTCTTTTTCCTGGGCAATTCAGAGTCCTCTACATCCTCTGGATTATGGATATCTACCAGGTGACTGCTACTGTAACTTCTCGTAAGGTGACGGTGCGTTTCATCCCTGCTAGATGTGACAGTTCGCTTTTGTGATTTATGTGTGAAGTCATTGACATTTAAAATATTCCCCAAACTGTTGTTAGAAAAATTTAAATGTTGCGAAATGTTGGCTGAAGATTGACCATCCTTGCAGTTGCATTGTGGCACACTTTCAAAATCATCAACCACTGTATCCTGACCCTGTTGAACTTTTGAACAAATGTTTACATCAGGAATGTTCCGGTTGGTTGCTTTTTTGGGAGATTTTGGAAGCCACTGCTTCTCGTACTTGATTTCAAGCTCTTGTATCAGCTGTTGCAGTTCCCTATCTATACGAGTCTGTTCCTCTTTTATTTCTCTTTTCTCTTGTAAAGCATTTTCTCTTTTCTGCTGACATTTATGAGACAAATTATTAATCTTGGCAAAAAACTCTTCTCCAAATCTTGAAAAAGCTTTGGCACCTGAAAGTAAATAAAAAGTAATCAATCAATTTCTACAGTAAACATTATTGTTTTTTCAGGTTTTCTAAAAAAAATAAAAAAAAATAAAAAATTTTTTTTAATACTTGCAAAGGAAAAAAATATTTCAAAAGAAAATTCTTTTTTATTTTTAATGCTGTATAATTATTCAAAAGAGGTAAATGATCACTGTTTTTAAATTTGAGATTCACTGTTAAAATATGAGCCTTTACTAAATAGCTACCCTCCAGAACAAGAGCAACTTCTGTTAACATTTTTTCACTTAAATTGACTCACCGTTGTCATCAGTATCAAAGTCAAGATTGTCCATCATATCCACAATCGATTGGAGCTGAAAATATGAACATTTTACATTTTTACGCAAG
The DNA here is from genome assembly GCA_964017045.1 of Omphiscola glabra. NCBI lineage: Eukaryota > Metazoa > Mollusca > Gastropoda > Lymnaeidae > Omphiscola > Omphiscola glabra. The sequence goes on along the minus strand of OZ024794.1, from coordinate 35,334,843 downwards.
GCATGTGGGACAAAAATGAGGTATCCAGAATGATATTATAAAGGGAAACAAGGGAGCCTGCAGCATTGTCAAGGGGTGTCAAGTGGACACACACCCACCCACCCCACCATGCAATGAAATTCCTAAACAGTAGCATTTTTTATGACAGTGTAATTATGTGAGTCATCAAATGTTTAATTGATTGATATTTACCTGATTCTCATTCTCTTTAAAACTTATAAGGAAAACTTTCAAGGCTTCCTCAGATGCAGAATTCTTTAATTTGGAATATGCAAGAAGTACTTCTGCAATATTTTCAAAATAAAGGATAGTTTTTAAGGTACTTTACCTACCATTTTTTAATTAAAAATGTTCACTAAAAATGTACTCAAATTTCCACTTAAGCCAAACTTCAATGGTTTGTTCCCAATCAAGGTTTGAACATAAAAAGAACTGCAAATGTCCACACACTATATACAAATGGACACACACAGGAATACCCAGCTTCAAAGTACTTATTGTAAATTGTAATCATAATTTATTCACTATTTTATCATACCTGATTTAACAATAATTTCTTCGCAAGGACCAGCCTTACTAAATCAACTTTCATATTTTACTATACCCAGGTCTATAAGCCTTGCATTGTAGAGAAGTCAATAAAAGATGGTAAAAAAGATCATATTAGACATAAGCCAATATTTTATAGCTTAAAAGGCAAATCTTCACTATGCCTAGATGCCCTGACACACCACAGTACCTTACAGAGTTAAAATAATAATGTTAAATTGTTAGTTATAACCAATTTTATTAATGAACCTGAAGCTTAAATACTCTGTATACATAATTGTAATTGTTTATCTCATCTAAAATAGTCAACAGTTCATTAAGTATTAACATAACTGGTGATGAAATTTTTTTTTTTTAAAACACATACTTTTGATAGGTTGACAAATGATAGATCTTACTGAAGTTTCAAACTCATCATAACCTTTTCTGAAATAAAATCAATGAACAGTTTCACTTGATTTTCAGAACTGCTATAATAAAACTAACATTCAATTTAACAGTCAACTCAACATCACACAATTTAGCCAATGCCAACAGACTGATCACAAAAATTTATTTTAGGGTTTTAAAATATAAAAGAGTGACCAAAATAAATAATATTCGTAATAGAAGTGAAAAGCATTTTTAAACAAAATCTTAATCTGAATTTATTGTTTAATAAAAATAGTTTTTAAGTTCATAAGATTGTATTTATTATATTTTTGCTAATTTTTTAACCTGACAGCATCAAAGAGGGACTGGGTGTACTGCAACTGGATGTCATACACTGATCTATGAAAAGCTAACTCTTCTTTTAAGACTGTCTTCTCTTTCTCCATCAAAAGTTGCCTGTGATTACAGACGTGGATACTTGACTCTATAACATGGTGAACTTCATCATGTTTGCTGCGTGGGAGGTTTGGAAGAGCTGCCTTAACCCGTTCAATTGGAACTTGACCTGCAAGTGGACGCTTTAAACCTGGCTGTAAATTTCCAAAGTTAGATTCAGAAATTAATTACTTATTCAATTGACAATGAAAATTAAGTTCTCTATTCCTTAAGAAATATAAGATTCAGTGTTTTCAGCTGCAAATCAATTTTCTCTAATTGGATATTCAATCTTTTTTAAAGGTGAACGAATAAAAATAGTAGTGGTCAAAGAGCATATATTTGATATTGTAATTGAGATGTGCTAAAAACATTTTTTAATGTATTATATTATAACAAACAAATTACAGTAGGTTTTTTAAAACTACAATTACATTCCTATTGTATCAACAAATACTTTAAATAGATCAGATAAGTGATTGAGACTTACTAAAGGTGCACTTGGACACAGTAAAGATAAGACCAAGAGCTCATCGGCAACATCCTTAATGAGGACACAAGATTTTAGAAGAATTGTCTCAGTTCTATTTTTTTCACTGGCGCTCACATTGCCTGAGTATATGCGTCCATCTTTCAATCCTTCCACAACATCATGAACACGAATCAGTTCTTTGTACAGTTGGCACATTTTGGATTCAAGTTCACTCTGTTTGATTACCCGGTATTTAAGACAAACAAGATTTTTTCATTAATAATAGGATATTTGCATTAACAAAACTCTCTTACTTGTACAACAACTATAAATTCAAGAATTTTCCTTCATATATTTGTCAACAAATATTGTAAAAAAAAAAAAAGTAAAATATCTGTTTCATGATTATCAACATGCATTTTTTTTAAATTTTAAAATAAAATTGAACAACTACTTCTTCTTTGAGAAGGTCGTATTAGCAGGACTATTTTGTAGTTCTCTGTGTTCCACCTTCTGCACAATTGTCTCCATTTTTCTGTTTTTGTTTGTTTCTGTCACACACAAACATTGAACTAAATAATTAAAATATTATAAAAGAAAATTTGACCAAATCACAATCACGCCACAACTTACCACATGCCTCAAGTTTACATACTCCAACCTCTTGAGAGAAATGTCTAGTAAAGTGAGTGGTTCCTCCTGTCTAAATTTGCCTCCTAAAAATGGATTCAAGAAAATCAACTCTTTTCCAACTGCTTCTTTGCCTGAATTCTATATTGAATTAGATGTGGATAAAACATATTGGCAATATGTATAGCAAACTCTGACAACAAGAAAATAACAAATTGGAGAGTTCCACAAAGCAGCACAGTACCAAAATGTTATAAAGTTTTATGCAGAGTTTATTCTGATAACAATTTAATATCATCACACTAATATGAATATTGGTATGCCTTATCATACATGAAATTTATATAATCCAGAGCATGCACTTGTAAATTTGATGTTATAATAGTTATAATACATGTATTGCTTTATTTATCAACTATGATCATGGACCTGCAAAGCTTAGTTTCAGCAGCTTCAAATTTGTGATCAATAATAATATTTTACAATTCAATACATTGCATTTTAAAGGTTTTATAAGAATCAGTCATTATAGGTTACCTCCAGTGATTTGAAAAGCTTGATCCTAGCTGATTCTAGGCTTTCCACGATTTGTGTCATATCACCATGAACACCAGATAACTTAAGTCCTTTAGTATTACTTGTCATAAGTGACCTTAAGTTGTAAAAAATCAAAATAGAATTTACAATTATTATTTTTAATGATATAAGTATTTATAAAAAGAAAGCTATTCCAGTTAATTTTAAAACGGCATGACTCATTTCCTTATAAAGCATTTTAAAACATGTAAATAAGAAGGTAAATATATCTTTCGACTAAGCAGCACAGTCTTCTTTCGCCTTTTCGTCCTCGAGGAACAGCAGCCGATCTTCATCGACGTCTGTGAATAGGACATAGGCCACCTACAAGAGCCCTCCAGGCATCACGATCCTGAGCCAATCTCTCCAGCCTCCCCCAAGTGTGGCCAAGTTTCTTGGTATCCGCCTCCACTTCACGGCGCCAAGTGTTCTTAGGCCTGCCTCTTTTCCGTTTTCCTTGAGGGTTCCAATTCAAGGCTTGTCTAGTTATGCTGGAGGCAGGTTTCCTGAGCGTATGGCCAATCCATCTCCATCTTCTCTGGAGGATCTCTTGTTCTACAGGTTCTTGCTTTGTCCGCTGCCACAGTTTCTGGTTGCTGATTCTGTCGGGCCAATGAATCCCGATAATCCTTCTTAAGCAGTTATTGATGAAGGACTGGATTCTCTTCATATTCCCAGCAGTGATTCTCCATGTTTCTGCACCATACAGTAGAACCGGTTTCACCATTGTGTTGAAGGTTCTGATCTTCAGTTTGGTATTTAGGTGTTTGGAGGCCCAGACATTTTTTAGTTGTTGGAAGGCTGCCCGTGCCTTTCCTACCCTTATTTTGATGTCAGCATCTGTCCCACCTTGCTTGTCCACGATGCTGCCAAGGTAGACAAAGCTCTCTACCTCTTCTAGCGCTTCCTCTTTGAGCCTGATGGGTGCTGTATTGGTAGCGGCATTGACCTTGAGGACCTTGCTCTTCCCCTTGTGAATATTAAGACCAATACGTGCAGAAGTGTCTGCAATATTTCTGGTCTTCTCCTGCATCTGTTGTTGGGTATGGGAGAGAAGGGCAAGATCGTCAGCAAAATCGAGGTCATCAAGCTGGTCCCACAAGGTCCATTGAATACCATTCCGCTTCTGTTGTGTGGAAGTTTTCATCACCCAGTCAATGGCCAATAGGAACAGGAAAGGCGAAAGCAAACATCCCTGCCTCACACCGGTCTTCACCTGGAAAGCATCCGTCACCTGTTGTCCGTGGACCACTCGGCAGGTCATCCCCTCGTAAGAATTTCTGATCAAGTCCGTGATTTTCCGCGGGACTCCATAATGTCTCAACAGTCTCCAGAGGGTTTGCCTATCCACACTGTCAAAGGTTTTCTCGTAGTCAACGAACTCACCCCTCTACATCAACTTCGTTGACTACGAAGCAGCACAGTACCAAAATGTTATAAAGTTTTATGCAGAGTTTATCCTGATAGCATTTTAAAACATGTAAATAAGAAGGTAAATATATCTTTCGACTAAATTTAAAGGGATACACAGCACTTATGTCGGCTTTGATTCAGGGGAGGCCATAGTGTAAATTTCTAAAATAATGTAATGAGTTTTTATTTTTTTATTCTATTGTGTCAAATCATAACAAACATGTTAGAGAAAGGATTTTCAAAAATTTGAATTAAAAAAAAATTATTATTCAACTAGAATGCTAGCATGCCGGTACTAGCTAAGTTTAATCATTTCTAACTGCATTCATGTTGAAGCAATAAGAAATATACAAAAGGTAGAGGAAAACCTGAAGGAGGACAGAAACAGAAAGTGAATGTTTCGTCCAGAAAAGCCTTTGACATCAAAAGCAGTTAGTCAGAGACAAACACTCTTAGCTTGTTGTACAGGTATGTAGTCTACAGGAAATGGTAGACATATGCAACTGCAGAAGTGACCCATGAAATCAAAGAATTTGCCTTTGAGATTAGTAGGAAACTTAAAATATTACAAATAAGTAAATAAATTAAAAAAGATAAGAACTCATAGAAGATAAAACAGTGATGACTGCATAGGTAAGGTTAGCAAGGATATTGGATATGAGGGGAATATCATGGAAAGAACACAAAATGCAAATAACTTCTTGCTTTACTTACAAGCTATTTGGAATACAAAGAGAGAGAGAGAATAATCAGAATATTATTTTTCAAAATTTCAGTCTAGAAAGATTGGAAAAGACTTTAAACCTCCATGAATAGTTTACTGCATAGAAACCTTAACTTCAGGCGGTTCCACAGAATCAAAAATATATTATATATATATCTTATTCATTAAGTTAGAAGAGTTACAACAAGCTATATTTTGTGTATGTAAAGAGCCCAATAAGCTAGTTACTGCAAGTATAAATTGCTTCAATTACCTTCAAGAAGACTGACATAATTCTTTGTAATGTTTTTACTTTTCCCACATATGTGTGTAATAATATATTTGAAGCAGAAAATACCTCTTTAAATATTTATACAAAAATTTGTTCAAAAAGCTAAATTTCTCTTGTGCAAATAAACCAAATTATGCCTGCACACACCTTAGAGGGAAGAACTTACAATTATCACATACCGAAGTTTATCAGCAGACCATGCCATGACATTTTCCACTTCATAAATAGATTCTTGTCTTGATCCTAGGGCATCAGTCAAAATTGCAATCTGATTAGACAATACGAAAAAATTAGTTTTAAGAATTATATCAATTCAATGTTCTTCTGATGGTTTAGATAAATGTACCCAGATAGAATCATATCAATGATTTTGAGAAAAAATTATTCAAATTTAAATTGTTATGATCGACATTTCCTACCTGTCTCTCTAGCTGAATAATTTGAAGCTTAATTAGGTTGATTCGTCTTTCATCAAACTTTTCATGTGAATTTTCATTCATAACTTGCTTTAGTGCACTCCTGGTTAAAAACATGAATTTTTAAAAAAAATTTTACCCTTTAAATGTTGTGAAGTTATTGGTACCTTTATCTATATATATCTATCTATCTATATTTTTTTTTTGTGGTAATTGATTCTGAAGAAGAAATCAAAGCATAATGGCATTTCATTCTTGAACATTACTGTTTAATAGTGTGTATTATAATTTAGGGATTTTAAACTAACTTTTTAAAGGGGGTGAGGGGGGCAATATTACCGGAGAAAAGCAACTTATCCAGAACAAAGTTCACCTCTTACATCAATACCCAGCAAATGACAGCAAATAAAAATAGTAGTGGTTAAAGAGCATCAATACCCACCATTATTATTATATATATGTGCAATATTTATTGTGCTGTTTGTGCATTCAAAAACTAACCTTATATCTTCAATTTCACTTTCCAGTTTAGCATTTTTTAACTTCAATGCCTGAAAAAATAATAAAGAGCATATTATAAAGTTTTTGTAGCGAAACTAATCTGAAAATAAATTTTTTTACATTGTTATTAAATCAAGCATTTAATCCTTTACAATTTTCATTTGATAATATAATCGGGAGACTGGGTGAGACATTTAACTTGGTTTCTAGTATTAATAGTATACTAAAAATAAAAGTGTAGCAATCTATAATGATCTACAATGATCACAAAGACATGAATTAATAAGGAACTTTCAGTTACCCTAGAAAATTTAAACTTAGCACCACGGACCTAATACCATCAAGTTCCATAAAACATAACCAAAAAAAAAAAAAATATACCCGTAGATAAATATCATATAATGAATAAAATATTCACATTAATAAAATAAAAGTCTCATGAAATAAAGCTTACACATTAAGTAAGGTGGAATGCATAGGGGTAGGGGAGGGTGAGATTTGGCTGCAGAGAAGGTTAAGGGTTGTGAGGGAAGATGGTGAAGAGGGTATAATAGGGGTGAACAGAGCTCAGGGCCAGGGAAAATGTAGAGTGGGGGTTCTTAATCTTTATTGCAGCACCCACCCCATCTCTATTTCAAAACATATTTCACCACCAACCCCCAACCATAAAAATGCTAGTCAAAATGCAAATTAACCTGAATTTATGGAACTCCATTTCCCCTGACACCTGCCCAGGTTAAGAACTCATGAAGTAGGGGACAATTTGGTGGAGCTTTCTTTTAGTAGTAATCTTTCATTTAATTAACTGACAATTATTCTTTTACTCACGGTTGTCAGTAGGTTGGGAGGGACGGAGTGGTGGGGTTTAAGGGGGATGGAAGAGTATTGAGGAATGAAGGCCAATGGAGAGACAAAGGGAGTTTGAGGGAGGTTTGAGACAGCTGGAACTGGAAACATGCCAGAAATGTAAGGAAGGTACAATCAGCATGAAGGATATGTGGGTGTTGAGGCGGTTAATGTTTAAGGGGAAGTTTGCTTGATGACATGGATTTGCTTAGGGCAATGGTAGGGGACAGTAATGTTTGAGGCTAATGGAAAAGGGATCAGTATGGTATCTTAGATTTTTGCTATTGGGTTTCAATTTAGAAACACAAATCCTGCATATCCTCCCCACCTCCCTTTTTTTTTTCCTTACTCACCAATCTTTTAAATAAAAATAAAACTGGTAGATTTATAGTGGTGGGTATATTTATGAAAATGCAAATGTTATAAAATAATACTTCCTACCTTCATTTCACTCTCTAGTTTTGAATTCTTTTCGGCACTTCTTTCCAAGTCTTTCTTTTCCTCATTGACCAATGGGCTTAGTGTTTTATGCCGATTGTAAGCACCAATAAGCCCCAATTTACCTGACATAGTTGCAGAGAGCTGGCTTTTCAACTTGAAATTTAAAATAAAAACATGAATAGATATGCGCATAAGCTAAAAATGTATAAATCAGGGAGTCTTAACCTTTTTTTAGTCCATGGACTCCTTTTGCCTGTCAGATGAAATCAACTAACCCATTCATTAGTCAGATGGTGGCCAAGAATCCCATTATTAATTATTATATAAAATATTTAAATGCATTCACACACACAAAAATACCCCGTCAGTGAAGACAAGCAAAATTAGAAATTAGGTATATTACTGAATAAGCAGAGTTTAAATCATCAAAATAAATAAAAAGTGCCTATTAACAATGGTAGATGAATCATTTGCTGATTCTTTTTATCCCCTTTCTCCATCATCACAAATTTTTCATAAAATTGAAACATGCATAACAGACAGCGTTAAAAATGTTCAAGCCCCCTCCCCCCCACGTCCCAACCGATCCATGATTTTATTTATGGATGGCTCCTTGATTTTGCCCCAACACTATGTTTAACTGGTTAATTTGTTACTAAGTTAATTAAGTAAAGAAGTTACTTTGACAGTCAAAAATGTGACTAATCATTAGTCTATACCCTATGCCTATACTAATGTGAATGAGTCACCCACTACTGACTAATTATTATTAAGTCATTTAGTCTAAGACCAAGTGGGCATTATTTGAGGCCCAGGTGTCAAGTCCAAGTATAAGTAACTAGCCGATATACCCGGCGTGGCCCGGGTTTGCATTAGGACCCCGATCCCGGTGGCCTACAGATACCGTTAGGATACTGTTCTCTTTGGGATCCCGTTTCATCTAGAGACCCTCCTTTACAGTGTTATCCCATTTCCTGATTTGATCGTGACATAGATTTAGTTTTTTAAAGATATCGAAATTTCTGGAAAATTCTAGATTGGATATTCTTAGTTTTAATTACACCGATATCTAAAAACGGACAGTGAAGTGTATTGCTACCACCCTAGGCCTATATCCATCAAATGACATAGAAACTATAGTGTTTTATAACCCTATTGACCTATAGAACTTTCTGGAACATTCTAGATTAAATGTATTATCCTACCCGAACTGTGTAAAAACAGTCTTTTATTAGTAATAATTATTCTTCGAATACGAAAAATTATACAATTAAATGAATTTCTATAACTATAGTACATTTAAGTTAAAAGAGGGGCCCCGGGGGCCCATTCCATAATTGTACCGAATTAGTTTTTCCTGAGATGGGGCCCTATAATAATCATTCAGGTAAGTTATGAAGTTACAATTTTAAATTTGTCCCATTAAAATATATTGAATAATGCCATAGATATAGCGTTTTAAAGTTATCGAACTTTCTGGAAAATTCTAGATTGGATATTATTAGTTTTACATCCACCGTTATTTCCATATGGACTAAGAAGTGTATTGCAACAAAGCTAAGCCTATATCCATCAATTCACATAGAACCTATAGTGTTGTCTAAGTCTATTGGTATTTATATAGCTTATATAAGGAAAAATGAAACGGGGCCCCCGGCCCCAGAGGGATGGATATTATGAGTTCAGTAGCCTTTAGTATTTAAATATGGATAATCAAGTGTATATATACTAAGTTTGGTCAAGATCAATCCATTCATGTAGGAGTATTATTAAGCCTATCGATATTTATATAGCTCATATAAGGAAAAATTAAATGGGGCCCCCGGCCCCAGGAGAATGGATATTATGAGTTCAGTACCCTTCGGTATTTGAATATGGATAATCAAGTGTACGTGTACTAAGTTTGATCGATATCCATCCATTCACGTAGGAGTATTTGTTTGTAATATTTTTATATAGCTCATATAAGAAAAAAACGAATTCAGGGCCCCCGGCCCCACACGAAATGTTATTAAAAGTTCTCAACCCCGTAAGAGTTCCTTCTGGATAATGATGGATATATGTGCCAAGTTTGGTCAAGATCCATCAATCCGTGTAAAAGCCTTTGTGGAACAGACAAACAAATTTTCACTTTTATATATATACTAATACTAGCCGATATACCCGGCGTTGCCCGGGATTGCATTAGGACCCCGATCCCGGTGACCTACAGATGCCGCTAGTATACTGTTCTCTATGGGATCCCGTTCCATCTTGGCCTATATCGAGCTATTCACATATAAACTGTAGTGTTGTCTAAGCCTATTGATATTTATATAGCTCATATAAGGAAAAATTAAACGGGGCCCCCGGCCCCAGAGAAATGGATATTATAAGTTCAGTACCATTCGATATTTGAATATTAATAATCAAGTGTATGTGTACTAAGTTTGCTCAAGATCCATCTATTCATGAAGGAGTATTTGTTGTTAATTTTATTTATATAGCTCATATAGGAAAAAACGACAGTTTGGGCTCCCGGCCCCAAACGGAGTGTCATAAAAAGTTCATAACCCCTTCAGCGTTTTTCCGAATAATGATGGATATATGTGCCAAATTTGGTCAATATCTATTCATCCATGTAGGAGTATTAAGCCTATTGACCTTTAGAACTTTCTGGAACATTCTAGATTGGATGTATTACCCTCCTCGAACTGTGTAAAAATTGTCTTTTCTAAGAAATTATTCTGCGAATACGAAAAATTATACAACTAAATGCATTTCTATAACTAAAGTACATTTAAGTTAAAAGAGGGGCCCCGGGGGCCCATTCCATAATTGTACCGAATTAGTTTAGACTGCGATGGGACCCTATAAAAATCATTCAGGTAAGTTATGAAGTTAAAATTTAAAATTTTCCACATTAAAATATATTGAAAAATGCCATAGATATAGCGTTTTAAAGTTATCGAACTTTCTGGAAAGTTCTAGATTGGATATCATTAGTTTTAAATCCACTGATATTTCAGTACGGACAGTGATGTGTATTGCGCTCACCCTAGGCTTATATCCATCAATTCATATAGAACCTATACTGCTGTCTAAGCATATTAATATTTATATAGCTTATATACGGAAAAATGAAATGGGGCCCCCGGCCCCAAAGGAATGGATATTATGAGTTCAGTACCCTGTAGTATTTGAGTATGGATAATCAAGTGTATGTGTACTAAGTTTGGTCAAGATCCATCCATTCATGTAGGAGTATTAGCCCTATCGATATTTATATAGCTCATATAAGAAAAAATGAAATGGGGCCCCCGGCCCCAGAAGAATGGATATTATGAGTTCAGTACCCTTCGGTATTTGAATATGGATAATCAAGTGTACGTGTACTAAGTTTGATCGATATCCATCCATTCACGTAGGAGTATTTGTTTGTAATTTTTTTATATAGCTCATATAAGAAAAAAACGAATTCGGGGCCCCCGGCCCCACACGAAATGTTATTAAAAGTTCTCGACCCCGTAAGAGTTCCTTCTGGATAATGATGGATATATGTGCCAAGTTTGGTCATGATCCATCAATCCGTTTAAAAGCCTTTGTGGAACAGACAAACCCACAAATTTTCACTTTTATATATATATATGATATGATATGATAAGTAGGACAGTCACAGTGTTACACTCTGTAACATGTACATCTATAATCTATAAGATTATCAGAATCAATTTACTCTTAGTTACTTTAAAATTAATATTGTAGGTGAATAAAAAAAAATCCAGTGCAGTGTAAGTGAAGTAAGTGTAGGCTTGTACTTGTAGTTGTACGGTACGAGTGCTAACTTGTCCTAATTATTAAGGAATGTAGTACTAGTAGTAGTCTTTAGTGAGTAGTGTAACTGGGTTAACTGTACTGTAGTAGTTGTAGTGCAGTGTCAGTGACACTGTTTTGGCCATGTATTATCGCTGATCTCTCTCCAAAGTGACTCAGAATCAATTCAATGATAAGAAGGTTACCTTCTTAGATTAGAGTCTGAAGTAAACCTACTTACTTAAATATGGGATCAGACTTTGTTGATACTTCCAGTAAAAATGGACTTTTTTCTTACCGCAAATGAACGAAAAAGAATTTAAGAGCCGTAAAAATGGTTTTTTAGTTTGTTTCAGGCGTCTCAGCCGAGTGTGATTTTAAAAAAAAATAATTTTAAAACAACTTTTGCAATTTTGTATATTTTCTATGTTTATTTTAGGCTTAAGTTCACCAATGAAATCGCATTAAATTATTGAAGGCTTAAATCAATGGGCTCGATGCTTTGTTCTGTCTTGTAGTAAATTAAAGTTCGATTTCTTATGATATCGGTAACTAGTGATACCTTTTTTAAAACCAGATGAAACAGTTAAAAAATCAACGTCAAAAAATGCTTCATAACTTCCCTAGAAGACTTGCGGGCTATAATAATGTCATATCTCTGACTTGGTTTTTACTTCATTGATAATTTAATTAGTGGTTATACTTGTCATAGTTAGTCATACTCATTCTGATCTGTAAAGTACAGTGCGGAATTGATTCCGTTAATGAACGCCACGGCTAAACGGTTAAGCCAAATTAGTGTGTCGCCAGGCGTGTGTCTCCGTCGTCGGCCGTCGTTCCACAAGTCCAACTTAGTAAATAAGTAAGTTGTAGTCCTATCCGATCCTAATCTTTATTAAATGAATTCATTATTAAGTCAAAATGCTAAAATCTAAAATACATGACTAAATCAGAATATTTTTTGCTAATCACATTGGAAAAGCAATATAAACGCTTTAAAAAAATAAATGGGACAAATTAATTAATTTTTTAAATTCTTTTGATGAGAAAATAAGGGTAAAATATGGCAATTTTATATACTTATAGGAAACAACGTATCTCAATAACCATCTATATGAATTCAATGAAACTTGGCATAATTATTCTAAATAGGACATTGCACAATGTCACAGAAGGAAATTAGCATAACTTTAAATATAATTTTTTTGTGAATTTTTAAAAATTATGTTGAAAAATAATTTACGTAAATTGTTTTAACCAAAATAAAAATATTTTTGTTGTCTCTTCTAATAGAATAAAAACCCTCTGTGACATTGTAGATAATCATGTTAGAAACATGTGGTGCAAATTTCTGTATAATCATAATCTGATAGGCCGTTTTTGAGATACACTGCTTCCAGTAACCCAACACTTGTAAAATTGACACAACTGAGAAAATGCAAAAAAGAAGTTTTATTATTGAAATAATTTATTTTTCAAATATTTAAACTGACATAAAGTTATATTATTGTATCACCTTGGCCTCTTGAAAATATGATACATCAAAAATAAATTTTAAATGTCTTTCTGTGGAAATAATATAACTGTTTATCTAGCCCACCCCCAAAGAAAAAAAAAAAGCAAAAATTAAAATAATTCTATTTTGATATAAAACCGCTTCTTTTCCTCTTATGTGTTGTCGAAACCTCTTCTGAGCAATAGCTGACTGCCATCAGTACCATGATGTCTTTCCAGTAGGGCAGTCATGGTGTTTAGGGTTGTTATCAGGCCGAGCAGCGGCATGAGGAAAATGTCAGAATCTTCTTCCGAAGGTCTCACGCTCTGTAACTTTTGCTGACCACTGCATTCTCCTAGAGCCACTGCTAAAGATTCATTTCACCTGTTAAAAATGTATATATAATTGTATGTAATTACATTTTGCTCCATCAATAATAATATAGTACCGGTATTACATTTTTTTTATAAATGCAAATGGATAAATTATTGTGAGGCTGTTCATGGGGCCTATAGAGGTGACAATATAAAAAACAATTATATATAATTATAATATAAACATTACAATACTTCCAGTCTTACACTTAACACCCACCTGGTACCATGTCATTCTTTGATTCCATTGCCACCATGTTTTGAAGAGTACCTGTTCGAAGCAAGCTGTACTTGTGGCTCGCAGAATCGCCGCTTGTTTTCTTGGTGCCATTTCACTGCAAATAAATCATTCATACAGTTATAACAATTTAATTTTAGTCATCAGGGTACAGAAAGGATTACTTATAACATGGCTTATTCCTTGTCTTTTCTAATGTTGATGTTGAGAGAAGTCAATCAGGCCTTACAAATCGCACACATCCTTCAAATAACTGACTACAAACATAGAAATATTTTTCAAAATTATTTTTAGATTACGCCTACGCTCAACTATAATTTATATACAAGTAAATAAGCTATAATAAAATATATCTGGCTAATTATAGCTATTAAATATTAAAACAAGTAAATATATAATTAATAATTTAGTTGAACTGAAATGGCCCTTGTATTTATTATAATAATTTGTATGGGTAGGTTGTCACTATCAACAATGAGAAAGCACGACTTGTTCATGATGATACTCTTGTTACTAGTACTAGTATTACTAAAATAAATGTGAACAATTTTTAAAAAATTAAATAGTATAGCCTACTACATTCATATTTACCTTTGGCTTGTTATTGAACAAATATTGTGAGTGTGAAAAGGGCAGCCTTTATAAAATGTAAGGCTGACAAACGTGGTATAGTTACATATTATTATCAACACAGAATGGTTGCGAAACGAACAGAGCCGATTTGCATTACGGGATACGGAAACCCAATTTTTGCTATTTTTGGTAAGCTTATTTATAGATGACCAATGAAATTACAGACTTTACTACATGATGACGTATAAGGCGTGTAAACACACTTTTACAACAAATGTGACGTATTTTACAGCTCGTGTTTCTTTGTCAGGTAGAATGATTTTGAGATAAGTAGGTCACTGTGATAGCCAGTGGTCTAAGCTTTCCAAAGAGGCCTAACATTAGGCATTAGGCTTGAAGGAATGTGGTTGTAAAGGGTTTTAAAATGACCGTAACGTGTCGGAAAGCTCAGTTCCCTGAAATGGTTGCCTAGACACATGTTACATTAGGACAAATTATGTACTTATAACAATTATTTTTAGCAAATTTTATTTGGGGATTGTGTTTATAAGAGGTTATTGTAACCAAATATAGACTTTTTGGAAAATTGAAAAAAACCAAAAAAACATGATTTTTACGTAAAGTTGACTACCGGTCCCCCCTTAAATATTATTCATTCTATTAACATTTAGACCTAGTTAATTTAAACTCAGTCCTTATTGAAAATTCCCAGTGTGGATGAACACAGAAAAAGTCGTACGTGGTGCGCTCTTTTGAAGAAAAAAGTCGTACGTAGTGCGCTCTTTTGAAGCGGTAGCGCCAAAGTTATGGAATATTTTACCTCCATCTTTGAGGAGTACTGACAAGGACAGAAAATCATTTAGGAAAAATTTAAAGACTTATTTGTTTAATAGATTTGATTACACCTGGGCGCAGTGAGCATGCTAAAGTATCATGGATACCAGCGCTATAGAAGTATCCAATCAATGTGAATCAATCAAAAGTGGGGCCATCCATAAATGATGTCAGGCTTATAACTTATAGTGAATAGGCTTCCACTTACAGGTGGGGGGAGGGGGTCACATTAGTTGTGGCCAGGGGGGTGTTTAAGCAGCGTGACATCACATTACAAGCGAAAAATTATGGACAGGGATTCTTAACCTTTTCGGAGCGCTGCATCCCCTCTCAATTACAAAACATTGTCAGTTCAGCACCCCCACCCCCGCATTAATTTATAATGAAAAATAATGTAATAATTTTTTTAAAAATGATAATAATAAATTGCTCCAATTAACTTTCTAGAAACAATATAAATATTACAAATTCAAGTAATGCCCATGCAAAATTCACCTCAAAAACGTTTACGGCTGCAAATCAAAATGCATTAAAAAATTATGTTTTTAAGGCAGTAACAACTGGAAATAGCAGCAAATATAATTGTCTTAGTCTTAGGCACCAAAAGGGGTGCTTTGACCCCTGGTTAAGAACCACTGTTCTAGGGAAATGTTTATGGCACAGGTGCAGTTATTCAATATCCATTGGAGGTTGAATTTTTTAAAGGTTTTATAAAGGACAGTAGTGGAAAGAGGGATTTTTTTTTTGGGGTGGGGGGGTGACTTTATATTTGAGGGGGGGTCTAACTTTTTACTTTTTATGATGATGGGGGGGGGGGGGTTAAAATTGGCACAATTTGCGTGATGTCATTTATGGATGGCCCCTAAGTACTTTAGTAGTAGAGTCTATACTATACATAGTATAATCTATAGTTAGTCATTTTCGCTATTTTGGCCCTTGAACTGATAGATCAGCCCATTTGTCTCAAAAGGGTTTAAATGTCTATAATAATTTGTGGTGTTCATTATGTAAAACCCCACAACTGAGACTACATGTGGGTAAAGGGACAGACCCAAAGTCAGCGGCGGCTCTTGAAACATATCCGAGGGATACCTTAAATTTACTACATTCACCTGTAAATCTGCTTAATCACCTCAGGCTCAGGCCTATATGAATATGAGGAAGGATGCATGAGCTCTACCCATGGATTTTATACTAAATGGCGCTTCTTGCCTTATTTATCACTGGCCTTTAATATAGTCTATGTCTATACTACCAGGGTTATGCTGACTGGCACGATAAATTTTGAAGCTCACAGCAAAATATAGCACAAATTTCTTCATGCAATCTTTGTTTCTGTTCATTCTTGATATAAATGCTCTTTTGAAATTACTTAATTTAATTTAAAAAGGGAGTTATGTTAATTAAATCTATGTCATGAATTTATTTGTTTGTGTGGCAAATGTAGTTTGTTTATGTAGATGTATTGTCATTTGAAAGTTGTGTGCAGAATAACATATACATATTATATTTATTAGGTATCGTGTAGAATAGACACATGATCAAAATGGCCAGTGAAGTCATTTGGTCTATACTATACTCTAATCAGTCATTATACTATATAGTCATAGACACTATTATGACTATGGTAGATGATTAGTTCTATGCAATAGCATAGCTGGGGTTACTGTCCCTCGGCTGGGGTTACTGTCCCCCGGCTGGGGTTACTGTCCCCCGGCTGGGGTTACTGTCCCCCGGATGCGGGCCAAAAATCCCCCCACCCAACCAAAAAAAACCTCTGCAATTGTCAGAAAATACTACACCTCCATATAAAGAAAAAAAGTGCCGCCCCCTTCCTAAACAACTGGCTCTATGCATAAAATATATTTATTATGTAGATAGTCATGTATACTCTTCAATTTAAAATTAAAAAACGCCAATGGGATTCAAGACATATTTAACATCTATTCAAGTTCCACAACTCTCTAGTCATTCATGTGATCTATGATTCACAGTGATATGCTATAAAGACTCTTTAACAGACGCATAATGTTTTTATACATTGATGGTTCAACGCTATCAAGACTATTATTTAGCCATTTGAACAGTCATGGAGGCCAGGTAAATAAGTTAATACTTTGACTTTTCTTTTGATAAATAATAAGGCCTAATATTAATAGGCTTAGATAGTAAGTTTCCGGCTAGTCTAGGAGGATTGGTAAATGTTCATAATCTGAGATTTTTATTATTTTGAATGCAACATGAATTGTTTGAAAGTAAAATAGCAAACTCTTTGTGATTGGATCATTTTGGGTAAGACAGGAGAATTATTAAAGGATGAATTAATGAAGCTGTGATGCTAGGAGTAACATTCTAAAATGTCTGGGTAAGATTGAGTGAAAGCATGGGGTGACCCATTTGTAGCCTTGAAGTATTTATTTTCAATGTGTACTTGGTTGGTGTGAGAGTATTTTATAGTCGGGTCTAATGGTAGTGCTCCCTTTTAGTACAGGTCATTACCATTTATTTTCAAGTTTCAGATGATAATCATGGTATGTGTATAAGTTTGAACAATCGAAATTAAATATTTAGTTTTTAAGTCTTACAAAAGTTAATGTTCTGAACAGCTTGCTAATTATTTTTTCCACAGTATGGCTTTCTATTGGGGGAGAGAATTGAACAAATAGAAGACAAGATAAGTGATTCTCAAATTCATACCTCCAATGTCAATTCCTTCATTTGTAAGTCATTTCATTTTAAACTTTCAACTGCTAAATCAGTCCCCAAAATATTCAGGGTCTCAGGATCTTCTACTAAAAAAATGTCAACTCTCGTGCATGATCCTATCTTATTATTCATTCATTTATTCAGTTGTATGGCTCACATTATACAATGGCAAATTTTCATGATTAAGATCAAGACCTGTTACTTGTTTGAAGGAAACATTTTTAGGGCAAATATACCCATTTACATATTTTGTCTTAACACACAATCATTTCATGATCCAATTGACTGTTTTGGTTTAAATAAGAAATTTTTAAATTATGAAATTCTTTTTAATATTATCCTGCTTACTAAATAGACATGCCTATCTTAAATTATATTATATATGTTGAATGTGCTTGAAAGTTGATTTAGTAAATTCAAAAGTGATGCTTTACAGTTTACTTTTATTAATGATTACCCACTATGTGACAGATTTCAAACATTTGACAGAAAGAGTTTTTCCTGTCAATTTTTTTAAGTCCCATTGGACACAATTTATTGAGCTATTGATTTATTTTACGGTGTTCTTAATTTTGGTACCAGTATCAATTTTCTGAAATTATAATTTATTTAAGCAGTTTGAACATATACAATTATTGGTCTTTTTGAATTCAGATATTTCCTCATTTATACCTTGGCTTGGAAAAGACTTGATGTATCACAGAAATGGATGCATCAATGAAAAAGAGATGGATCGCCTTCTTCAAAAAACAGATCAGGTTAGGTCACCTAGTAGCTTACTTGTGGCAACTTTTGGTAGGGTAGTAATTAGCAACTTGTGTATTTTCCTGTATACTTTTCAGACTGTAATATATTTCTTATACTTTGTAGATTTCTGTAAGCCAAATAATTTCTAAAACTGTATTTATTTGCAGACTTTAGTTGGATGGTATAGTTTTCGGCACCAGACTCGTCAAAGGCCATCATTCAGAGAGTTAACTTTGCACGATAAGCTGACAAAGGCAGACAAATATGTTAAGGACTCAAGTGATTTCCTCTTTTTCCTGTGCACATCATCGTTCTCCAAAAATATGTCAACGCACCTCAGCAGCCATGGTTTCATGCATCTTATTGACAGGTATAAATTAAATAAAAACACATTTTTTTTCTTTCCAAGCTTAATTTCTTATTTATTTAGATGTGCAAATATTTCATAATCTACCCTTCAATGTGTACACAAAATTATTGTACCTAAAATAGGAGACAAGGTTATGAAAAAGTGTGCAATAGAGTTCCATGCTAAGTTCATAAAATACAATTTAAATGGTGTACCAATTTGTTAGTTTTAAAATGCTGTGGTGCAAGCAGAGCATTGCAATGTTTCCATATGTTGGTTGGGGGGGGGGGGGGGGTATCCCCAATTAATATGTCTTTACAGCTTAAATTATTGAAATAGCTCTTAATTATTTTAGCATAATTGGGCATGTGTGAAGTTGAACATCCAATATGCACTCTCTCATGTGGTTGTGAGAACTTGAAATCATGTTGCCTTTTAGAACATACAGTAGCAAGGCAGTTTTGTTCCAGGAATTAGGATGTGTTAGATGTTTTCACCACAAACTCATAATGAATGCAAACTTGTTCAGTTGCATATTGAAATTTTGTACTGAAATTGTACATTAGGAAACGGCATGTGCAGGCCATTGAGTTAGTACCAAGCACTTTATCCCCTCCTCCAAGCGGCACGTTGGAGATCTCCCTTTGCCTGGACAGCCCCACCAATACCCACTTGATTGGGTACCAACGGAGGCCAACCCAGCCCCAGGACAACCTGTCCTAGAGGGTCGGGATGGTAAATTTACGTCCTAAAATCTTCCCCCTCCCATCCCGGGGAAGCGTCAGACGCCCTTTAATATGGATTTCTACAGTGGGTTTCTACCTCATGACTAATTCACAAAGTAGCGAGGACAAAATGCTTGCCTATGAACAGCTTCCTTAAGTGCTTTGTAAATAGAATCATGGACATGGGGTTGTCACACCCCACCTCATGTCTCATATCTATTAACAGCAACATGTAATCATGTTCCCTACACTGTTGCTGCTTTTAATTCCAACAGCAGATTTTCCAGTTTGTAGCACTGTAGATGCTACACTTTTCGGCAGATACTATGCATGTCGCTTGTCTGCCAACGCAGGCAAACACAATAGTGGTTTTGTTCCCTGGGTAAGGCCTGGGGGTCAGTGGCGGTTCCTTTTTTAGTCCGCATGCCTTTACAGACTTGCCAACCAGAGCCCAGGGAAAGGAAACTTTGTACTACAAACTTTAACTCACAAAGATTTCAATACATTAGAAAATAATTCCATATCAGTGCCATAAAGTAGTGATAGGAAATGTTTTCTTAGTGCCATATGTGTAAAAACAGTGAATGCACATCAGTGTATAGCCATAAAATAATTTGTTTAAAATGAGCCTATGTCCAGGAGAGGAAGCTCTCCTACTGACTAAGCTACCACTTTTGGTAAATCATTTTTGTTTGTTACAAGTGTGTTATTTTGTTATTACTTTCCACAGAAAATTAGTTGAGGTGCCAATGACTATCATGAATTTAGGAGACACAACTCGAAAAGAGTACCGCAAGCAAAGCAATGCTACATTATCCCACTGTAAAACTGTCCAAGCTTCTCTTATTAAGCACGGGTTCGTCAAATATTTTTAAAAAGTTGCATTAAACTTTGTCACATCAAGTTTTTAATTCACATATTATTATGTGTTCTCAGTTTTTTTAAATTCCAGAATGTGTTTTGGCCACTGGGAATTTTAGGGGTCCTTTTTAAAGATTCTTATCAATTCTTGACAAGCTCTTATTTAAATGGTCAATAGTGTTTTCACAGTTCTTATCTTTGAACCTTCATTAGGTATGATCCAGATGAAATACAATGCTCAAATGTTAAATTTATCAATATTAGGTGGAGCTTGAATTTTACCTTTTCCGAATTAAATGTGGCAATACAGAATTGTTACCACACTATCTCCGGGTTTTTATTCATCAAACCACTAATCAATGTTATATGATGATTAATCATTGCCTGTTTATAAGCATGGCTGCTGAGGAAGCCACCACACATCTTTTGAGTGTCAAATAGGTTGATGATTAGAATACATTTATTTATTTTATAAATTAAAGAGTAATATTTTTTTTTTAAAATAAATTTATGTGTGAATGTAGGGAAAATAAAAAATCTTTTTGTCATTATGGAAAATACATGCCATGAGATATTGTGTGAGACATGGCGTGTGATATTGTATATTATATGCATTATTTAATGTGTTTTTCTATCTTTCTCTCTAGGAAGGATTATCTGCTACCGTCTGGTGAAATGGATCAAATTACTAAAATTAAAAGTCTTTCTGCCTCATTCAATAAGGGATTAATGGTGAGGGCTGTTTTTTACACATACAGTTGTTACTAGAAAAGCTGAAAACATCCTAGTAAAGGATTGTAAACATATTCTTAACCTCCTGACGTTTGCTGTCGATCCTCATGTTTACTTGACAAATAAGTAAACAGATTTCCTGTTGTCGGTTTTGTTATCAATAATTGACTGTTGATTTTTTTTTTAGAAATTGATAAACATTTTTTTTTTAAATCAAGATCTAAAAACTTATTTAATAAATTCATCCATTTTCAAATGCTGCTTATGGTCTTATAAAATTCATGTCAATCGACTGTCACAGATTCACAAGTGATTGGTTTCTTTCATCAAATTCTTTTACACATTTATATGTGGGAATCACACCGAACTGAACACTAGTCCTTTTCCATTAACAATGTAATCTTTAATCCAGAAACATATATATCAGGCTGTACAACGAATCGAACACATGTATAACGCAGCTCACTATAAGTAGAAGATTATAGTACACGTTGTTCTCTCATCCACTGCTCAATGAAATGCACATACACCAGTGATAGACACCACTGTCACAATTATTATAAAAATACATCACATTGTGTCACAAGTTCTAAAGGTAGAACAAGCGTTAATTAACTAAACTACTGAACAAGACACACTGCGGCAAATAAAATGTGCACAAATTACTAGTGAATCCCCATACTTGACACTGACCTTGCTGTGTTGGGAATGCATTGTAAATATTGATAACTGGTTTAAAACCAGATTCAGAAGAACCAGATTGCCCTGAAAAAACAATGAATGAAAAAAACTTCTGAAACCAGGGTAACAAAATGAGTAAATAAAGAAGCATTTTGCATCATTTATTGGATGAATAAAACTAAGTATATGTGTAAATAAAAGCATTTTATAAGGAAGTGAGAAATTTGCATCACTGCCTGGACAGTGAACTAAAGAATACATCATACTTTGTTTAATTAAATTTTTCTATTGATATCAATTTCAGGGCTAATGGGCTAAAAATTTGAATTTATTTATTTATTGTTTCCTGTCTGCATAGTTTATTAAAAAATTTTTTTTTTAGATTTGCATTGGAATTTAAGTTAAGTAGAATTAGTTAACAATTGTTGTTGTCTTTAAACTTCATTATCTTCAGATCATATTCATGGCTTTAATTTAACAATATTTATGTCATTTTTTGCCATTACTAAAGTATTATCTTTACCTTCATTGATGTTAAATATAACTTTTTTTGTGACTAAGGATATTTTCTTTTATTCCAAAAGGCTGCACATAAGGCAGTTGTTGCCACTGAATCCATGTTGGGCACTCTAGAAGCAGAAGTCAACTATCTGAAGCAACAGTTAGATGCTGTAGAACTGGAGGAAATGAATTTCTTACATAAAATGGAAAATGAACAAAAAATAAAAAATGAGGATGACCTGGCAAGACTTAATAAGAGGACAGAAGAAGATGAAAATGAGGAAATACAACAATTATTACTCAATTTAGGAATGTCAAACCAAAATGTTCAGCCCGTTTTAGGTCCAGGGTCATCATTATATGATGAAAGCCACAACTTTCGAAGCTTCCAAGTGATTGATTCAATGCCATCACTCCCCCCAAATTCATCAAATGTCAACATGACTAGTCGTGACTTCAGCTCAAACAATGTTCAACCACAAGTTCTTCATGTGGATAAAAAGCAGGGTCGGGCTGCTAATAGTCCAAAAGATGTTCCAGACAGATGTGATAAACAAAGGACTAAAGCTAAAACAGATAAAGGCGATCCATTTTCATTTGTTGACGATGTATTGCAGCAGAGGAAGCCAAATGGAGCTGACATGCAGGGCACAAGTTTGCAAAGTAAATCCAGTTTGCCATCACAAGACCTTACCCATACCGCTACTACATCTGCTGCTTTGAAAGAAGTATACAATAAAGCTGAAATGCCCAATAAAGGCCACAGAGTTATGGGCAATACAGCCAGCAGGCTAGCTCCCAACTCTGGGAACAGTAAAGATGACAGAACTGAAAATAGTGATGGACATTTAGGTAAGATTAACTGTGAGGAAACAGTGACCCTGTCATCATCACCTGTGTTTTGATCAAGTCAACAAATTTCTTTAAATTGATAATTGTTGTGTTTAACTTTTCTTTTTTTTTTTAAAGTTTGCACTTGATTATTTGCTCTGGAAAGGACAGGAAGATTGATTATTCAATGATTTTCAGAATAATCAATTTGTTTGCACCTATATGCCATGTTCAATCCCAATTACTTGATGAAGCCATGGGTCTGTGGTGTGAAAATTGGACACATCTTCAATAAAGGTTATCCTTGAGTTTTTGCTTGTCTGTTCTGTCTGCATTCAGAGCAAAGATTACATCCTGTTTCTTCATGACATGCTAGTAGGACAACAGCCTACTTTGTATGCTTATGCTTTTAGTCTTCAATTAATAAAGGTTATTTTTTACTTCACTGGTCTGTCTGTATTTGGAGCAAAAATTACATCTTGTATTTCATGACATGCTAGTTGTACAACAGCCAAATTTCATTGCTATCTTTTTAGTTGAAACTTTCAACAAATAAAATTACCTTATTGCAAGTATCAGTATACGTTTTTTTAAAAAAAGGTGTATGTTTGTTTATTTCGTTATTTATAAATTGACAAAAATAAGAACCCCTTCCTCTGTAAAAAGTGTAGAGTCTGCAGTTATGTCATTAAAGTCTTTCACCACTATGTTTGCAAAATGAGGATGTAATAGTTTTTTGTACTTTCCTTTTTTTTTTGCTGATCAAAGATTAACATCCCTTAATCATTACCCAATGTTGTTCATTTCCTTATCTCCCTTGTGTAGATACTGTCACCTTCTGTTGACTATAACTATAATGAAGTAAAGTGTTTCAGTCTCTTTTTTTGTTTTTGTTTTAACGTTTTATACCAGAGCAATTTTGCATTTTCTGTATAACTATAATGTTTTTATGTGGATAACTAGTGATAGGTTTATCAATCAAGGTTTGATAGTTTTATCACTGAGATAGTTTCTGTCTTTAACTTTTGCTTGATCCCATTATAGAATAATAAATTTATTTAGGACCCTTAAAAGGTTAGTTGTTTTTTTATCAGACTTTTTAAAAAAAATGGAAAGGTGGTTTAGGAAAAAAAAATAGTATCATTACTGGTATATTGAATTAAGTTGAAAAATATAAATGCACATTAGTTTTAAAGATAAATAAGTAGTACTATGGGTAAAAGGTTTAAATTTAATTGCATGAAAAGGTCAGCTTACTTGCTGTGTGAATTGGTAAAAGTGAATTCTTTCTTTTTTTAAAAACAGGTTTGAAATTTAAACTGTGCCAAAACTTATTTGCTGTTTTATTATACCTGCTTCTTCTACCTTTTGTTTTAATGCATCTACTTTCAAATGTAATCATTTGTCAGCCAATAATAATATGTCCACATGTTTATTAGCATTAACAATAACAACTCAAATATACATTCTTTCTGAAAACTGAATAGTAAAATTCAAGTTGTCTCTTAATAATATTAGAAAATCTTCTTTGTAAACACATATGAATCTTTAATATTGACCCTTGAAACATTTTTCTAAATTATCTAATCGCTGTGTCCTTTCTGGTAAAGGATAATGGGTTTAACTGTTCTTGCTTCTTTACATTTATGGCTGGGTTTTTTTTTTTGTTCAGAAATGTTTTCAAGAATTAAAATAATTTGTAAAGAATGCTTTTTGTGTGTTACTCTTTATGTAGGTTTTACAGATAAAGACATTTCTCTGCCCAACAATTCATCATGTTCCTACTTAAACAGAGACCTTGTGCAATCTCTGCATAAATTATGTGGGTTTTTTTTTTTGGGAGGTGCAACTGTGATAAAAGAACTGACCAGAGCAAAAACATATGACAATATTTAAACTTGTTCTTGAAATGATTCACGCTCAGGAAACCTGCCTCCAGCATAACTAGACAAGCCTTGAATTGGAACCCTCAAGGTAAACGGAAAAGAGGCAGGCCTAGGAACACTTGGCGCCGTGAAGTGGAGGCGGATACCAAGAAACTTGGCCACACTTGGGGGAGGCTGGAGAGATTGGCTCAGGATCGTGATGCCTGGAGGGCTCTTGTAGGCGGCCTATGTCCTAATCACAGACGTCGATGAAGATCGGCTGCTGTTCCTCGAGGTCGAAAAGGCGAAAGAAGACTTGAAATGATTCAAAAATATAATTTTAAAAACAAAACCATTCTATTCGAAAGGTTATGTCTTTCATTAAAAAATATATTTCAGGGAAAAAAACAAAAAAAAACTTTGGACCAGTTAATTTGCTATCCATTTGCAGCATGTGTTTTAAAAATGCTGGGCAATATATTTTTGTTTTGTATCCGATAAATATAAAACATTTGATCTGAAGGGAAGTTGTGCTCAACTACCTATCTTTTGGGATACTGCCTTAAAGTTAAAGTATATTTAGAATATTCTGCTATGTAAATTTAAGAAATTAAAACAACAATTCTAATTCATTAAAGTATTTAAAGTGTATGGAAATACTTGAATCGTATATTTTATTAACTCATTCATATTAACAGCACAAAAATCAAGTATGCTTGTCATTCTAAATGTGGCCAGAAAAGAAGTTGTTTGAAACAAATTCAGATCGGAAAACTAGCATTAAGTCACTAAGAGAGACAACCTTTGCAAGTATTGCATTATTTCATTTTAAGAATTTTTACATTTTCCCTACATTCACTTAAGGAATGAGTTTTTTTTTTTAATTTAAAAAAAAATATCCCTTTTAGTTCTTAGAGAATTATGAGTTTTCATTAGCTGAAATCTATTTTAAAATATTCAGTTTACTAAAACGGCAGTCTTTTTTTAACGGGTGGTTGTTCCTTTTTCAAGTCCAGGTACTCGTGTTTAATTTCTGGATTTGATAAATGGGCGATACTTTATGTCAGAAAGAATTCATCGATACCACAAAGAACGAGTTAGCAATTACCGAAATATGCATTCAAGTGCAGACATGAAACTGAAATACAATAATTGACCTCTTTTTAAATTCTCATTATCAACGTGTGCACAATAAAGTCTGCGTTCTCAAACATTTTAAGAAACCGTGCGTATTTTGTGTGCCTTAGAATAATACGAAGAGCAGTGATCCAAAGATTATTTTTGTCTATGTTCCACAAGCAAGAACTCCAGGTTACGCGCCCCCCCCCCCCAAAAAAAAAAATCCAACCACAACCTGCAACCAATAAAATTATGATTAAAGTCATATTTTATATATTTATATATAGCATATTGAATTTTAGAAGAAAAATATCACATGTTTGGTTCCTAGTAGGCTTGAGTCGATTCTGCTTTTCCTTACCGCGCGCTTTTTATTAGTCGCTTATTGAAGTTATTCTCTGAGGATAACATGTCCCAATACAGTGAGTCTGCCACGCCTGCATGCACGGTCCATAGCAGGTGTCTCCCAACATCCCACGAATCAATGTCAATGTCCATGGATTTGAGTGAAGCTTTTAGACAGTCCTTGAAGATTTTTTTTTCCTTACCTGCTGAGCATTTCCCACAGTAGTCATTTGGTGTCAAATACGGTAGATATTACTATTATGTGGGCAATGTGTCCAGGATCCAAAGAGTCTCAATGGGCCATGAACCAGACTATCCAATGTTCTCAAAGTGAAAGGGCTTAATCAGGGTCCGACAGACTGTTAGTATCTTTTCAATGGAAATGTTTCTTATTCTAAAGGGTGACAGGACGTGAAAGAAATACTCATGTGGTTAAGCTCAACCCCAGCAATACCAGAAAACATGTGAATACAAATTCAAGCAACTCGGGTATGTGGAACGAAAACCTCGAGTACAAAGCTCTGAGGCTACATGACGCAACCATGCAGCTCTGAGGCTACATGACGCAACCATGCAGCTCTGAGGCTACATGACGCAACCATGCAGCTCTGAGGCTACATGACGCAACCATGCAGCTCTGAGGCTACATGACGCAACCATGCAGCTATGAGGCTACATGACGCAACCATGCAGCTCTGAGGCTACATGACGCAATCATGCAGCTCTGAGGCTACATGACGCAACCATGCAGCTCTGAGGCTACATGACGCAACCATGCAGCTCTGAGGCCACATCATGCAACCATGCAGCTCTGAGGTCACATCACGCAACCATGCAGCTCTGAGGCTACATCACGCAACCATGCAGCTCTGAGGCCACATCACGCAACCATGCAGCTCTGAGGCCACATCACGCAACCATGCAGTAGCTCACAACTTGAGTAGGCCTTATCCCTACCCACCAAAATATAAATATATAGATAAAATAAAACAATAATGCAAGTGTCCCGTAGGCGGTCAGAAATTAAACTCAATAAAATTCAGGCTATTCTTACAACGCAGTATCAATTACTGGTATTGATACCCAAAGTCCCCCTGGGTTCATCAGATGTGTGGAGAAGGGTATTGGCTACCGCTCCATAAATAAGATCCATTTTAAAGCCCCCCCACCCCCCCCCCCCCCCAATTATAGTTCTGCACTTCTCTAGAAAAAAATGTTTGCGGCTCAACCCCACCCCATCTAGGAAAAATACAGACTTAAAAAATAAACTAAGTCTTTGTGGTATCTATCAATAATATATTATATTATATATAGCCCGCCAAACATTAGCGACAGCGGTGTGTGAAGTTCCCATCTGCTAAAGTTACTTGACAAAACATGAACTCAAGTAACGCACATTTAAAAATCCCAATTTGTGCTACACCCATTTCCCCCCTCCCTTAAATCATACTTTCTTTCAAACATATAGAATTATTTGTAATATAATCTCAAAACCAAATGCGTTAAATAGGAAGCAGCTAGAATCGGAAGCAGTAGCAGTCCACGTGTCACACCAGAAGCGTAATATATATAAGAGAAGATTGTATTTTAAGTATGAAAGTCATTGAAAGAAAGTATGAAGCAATGGTGATTTCAATAGTGTGCAAAACAAAATTCCCGATAGCTGAGCTAAATTATATTCTTAAAAATACCGCAAGATCGTTTGAAGGAAGCGTAATATTTTCTTTAGTTTTTCTGAAACTGAAATAGTTGATGTAATAAATCTGCAGTGTAAAAGCGGGTAGGACATTACAATATTCATATAGTTCAGCAGGGGCGTTAAAAAATATGCAGGTGAGAGCCTTGGGGGGGGGGTCTAAATTGGGATTCATGTAAAGTGTGTTACTTGAATGCATGTTTTATTAAATTTTCAGCCCCACCTCCAATTCCCAAATAAGTATATTAACTGTGCTCGTGTGTAGGCCTATCTCTCTTGCAAAATATCCGGACAGGGAATTGACTTTGTTGAAACGTGGCAAATTGACTCGTTGCCAATGACAACACTTTCTGTTCTATCAAATTTTCAGCCCGACGCCACCTCCCCCCCTCCCCCCAATCAGTTTTTCATCGAGATGATGAAGGAAATATGAGCTATAGCCATCGCTAAGTTGAAAAAATGCACTCATAGTATTTATAATAAAAACTTCCTATAAAAAAATATGGGTTGTTTAATTAATTCCTGTTTTGTCAATTAATTTTAGTTCGTGGTCGTGGTAAATTCAGGCATTGCTCAATGGCGTAGCGAGCTTAACTCGCGCCCGGGGCACAATACCATTTTAGCGCCCCCAATACCTTTTTAGCGCCCCCCTATTAAAAAAACCATACAATATTATAGTAAAATATACAATTTGGCGCCCCTTTGTGAGTAGCGCCCGGGGCATGATGCCCCCTTGCCCCCCCTCACTACGCCACTGGCATTGCTTGAATTGCCTCCGCCATTGTTTGTTGGGCTATAACTTAAACTAGTTTTTAGTTAAAATTTATACTTTTGCGAGAGCAGCATATTATCAAGAATATGTTAATGTTAAAGTCAGATTCGTAATTCTCAACGGTGTAGACATTAATACAGTAATACTTCATTTTGAAAATTCGAATATTGCTCCTCTTCGAGTATAATAATCGTCCTGCACCATACATGATAAGACGTGTATCGAGTGACTCATGAACCACTACCGGTAGTTTTCCCATTACATTATAATCATTACAATTACAAGCAGCTTAGACTTAGACATCGTAACCAAAACAGAGCTGCGCGTTCATTTCAACTTTATAAATTGAGTTGGGGGGAAAAAGGTTCTTTTTTAAAAAATAACAACGAGCAAAATGGCAGATTTGGACGCAGTAAGTGTTTATTTTTCAAATGATATTTTATTATATTTATCTTTTACAACATTTAACGCATTAGTCTTAGTCTAGCTTAGGCCTGCTTAGGCCTAGGCTCGGCTTCGTCGGCTCGGCTTAGGAATATTTCGACTTAGTCTTAGTCACTTTAACTTTAGTAAAGTTTAGACTAAGGACGAAGGGACTTATGAGGCCTTATGTTTATTATTATCACAATCAATGAATTGCAGGCTGTCATTTTCATTTACGCCACCCAGTACTTCATATTTTAGCGCAGTAAATTCAATGCAAATGACGTCAAATGAAATCGCGGTTTTATGTTTCATTTTTGACTTTTTAATAAATAATCAACTTATGTCATTATTTAAGTAAAATATCTTTTTGTTCCAATAAAATGTTATAAATATAATAATATAATAATAATAATAATAAAGTTCATTTGAAAAATCACGCTTCATCCCCAAAGGCTCGAAGCGCGGTACAAAAACTAAGCTGGGAGATAATAACAAGCTGGAAAAGATGGTAGAAAACATCATTCCAGCAGGTGTTTGCGAAATAGATGAGTTTTTAAATTTGTTTTGAAGGACTCCAGCGTCTGGCTGTTTTTGAGAGCGTCAGGAAGGGTGTTCCAAATGGTTGGGCCAGCAAATGCGAACGTGCGCTTTCCGTAAGTTTCAAGGCGAACACGCGGTATCGAGAGTTTGCCACTATCGGATGAGCGGAGTTGTCTAGTGGGTACATAAGGCGTCATGAGCGCTTGGAGATAGGACGGCGCCAGGTCATGCAAGCAGCCGTAGCACAGAGTTGCGATTTTGTACTCTATGCGAGCGCGGACCGGCAGCCAATGCAATTCTATCAGAAGAGTTTTAGCATGGTCGAATTTGCGTTTACGAAGAACAATTCGAGCCGCATTATTCTGTGCTTTTTGAATTTTATCAAGGAGCGTAGCTGGAAGACCCACCATGAGAGCATTGCAGTAGTCCATGCGTGATAGCACGAATGCAGACATCAGCCTCTTTGATGCATCTAACGTTAAGAAGGGTCTGATATGACTAATTCTGCGCAGCTCTAGAAAAATCGCTTTGCAAATCATGTTAATGTGATTTTCCATAGTTAGTGTTCTGTCTAAGTAGACACCCAGGTTTTGCACTGTTTGAGCAAACTCAATCTGCACGCCTGAGAGAGTAAAGGATGGAGGATCTTTTAAAGATTTTAATTTTTGAGCGGTAGCAATGGGGATCACCTTAGTCTTTTCATCATTCAATTTGAGCTTGTTTATTGTCATCCAGTGCTTAACTGACTCCACTGTCTTCTGTGTCATATTAAGAAGCTGAGGGAACTGAGAGGGGATCATGGATTTCTGAAGTTGGGTATCATCCGCGAACATGTGATATACCATGTCAAACTGCTTGATCACTGCACCCAGGGGCTGAACGTACATAGTGAAAAGTACCGGGCCTAAGACCGAGCCTTGGGGTACTCCGAATTCAATAATGGATTTCTTGGAGGTCAAGCCGTTTGCGATAACTGATTGGACCCGATTTGTCAGATATGAGCGGAACCATCTCAGGATGGTATCGGTGAAACCGAACGTATATTGCAGACGTTGGAGAAGTATGCCGTGGTCAAGCGTATCGAACGCTGCCGATAGATCCAGTAACGACAAAAGGGATACCTGGCCCTCACCACAAGACGACAGAAGGTCATTTACGACGCGCAACAGGGCTGTCTCAGTAGAGTGATGCGTTCTGTATGCTGACTGAAAAGGCTCAAACTAGTCACACCGAGTGAGGTGATCCAGGAGCTGTCAAAGAACGACCCTCTCTAAAATCTTTGATAAAAATGGTAGATTAGAGACGGGGCGATAATTTTCCAACAGATTAGGGTTGAGATTTGCTTTCTGTAGCAGTGGAGTTACAACCGCCTCCTTAAAAGAGGATGGAACAAAACCAGTTTTCAAAGACTGATTTATGATATTAGTAATGGTAGGGACAATTTCGTCTAAACATTCATTCAACAGACCTGCCGGAAGAGGGTCAAGCAAACATGACTTTCTTGGGGAGTCAACCAGGATTTTCTTCACATGCGATTCAGTGACCTCCAAAAATTCGCTCATAGGAGTGCCATTAAACGGCAAGAATTCGGGAGCATCTGTGCAAATTTCAAGTCTCGCCCTTATCTTCTTAACTTTCGTAACAAAGAACTCATTTAGAGCATCTGTGCAAATGTCAAGTCTCGCCCTGATCTTCTTAACTTTCGTAACAAAGAACTCATTTAGAGCATCTGGTAACTCGGCCAAAGCAATATTGTTTGGCACAGATGTGTCCTTCTGTTTACCGGTCAGCTGACCGACAATGCGAAATAAGTCCCTATTTGAACTGCAATCTACAATCCGGTGACTGACATATTCAATCCTAGCTGCAAGGACCATCTGCTTAGTGCGTTCCTTGTTTTCAACAAAGATTTGTCGGTGCACAGTCAAGCCAGACTTCCGCCACTTGCGTTCTGCACGTCGCTGTTTCTGCTTCGCGTCCTTTATTTCTGGTGTGAGCCATGTGGCAGAAGGGCGGTCGGTAACGCGCCGTGTATGTTTGTCTAAAATAACTCTGAGGCCACTGTTGTAGTCTGTTGCAGGATCATCTTCGCTATACTTGAGGGCGGCGACGTCACATCTAAAGGCCGCCCGATCTATCCTTCGGAGGTCACGGGATGTGATTGTGCGCAGAAGGCGCCCTGGCTTCCTCAAATCAAAGACAAAGGTTACTGGGAAATGATAAGAGAACAGTTTGTCCTCAATTATGAGGTTGCAGATCATAGCTGCACGATCCTCTCTGACAACCAGCCAATCTAGGATGGGACACTGACAAGCTGAGTCATTCCGTGTGTGTCAAGAGCTGATTTTAAGGTCTTGACATAGCTGTCGGTGGTGGAATCGAAATGACAGTTTGTGTCGCCGATTATGACGACGTTTTTGTTTGTGGAGGCGTACGTTTCCAGAAGCTGAAGAAAGTCAGCAGTAAACTGATAGATCTTCAACTTAATTCGCTTATTAGGAGGTGGCCTGTATAAGCATAGAAACGTTATCGCTTGTTCACCATAATTAAGTTGCATCTTGCACATCTCAAATGAAACAAACTCGTCTGATTTTGAAAACGCCACACCATTCTTTAAGGAGCTCCTATAAAGGACAGCAATACCACCGCCACTGTGCGATTGCCTTGACTCCATCCCATTAAATAAAAGGAAAGCGTTATCCGCACAGCTCTGCGAATAATGCCGAGCGTTATCGGCAGACCAAAATCTTTGAATAATGCAGGGCGTTATCGGCAGACAAAATTTCTAGGAGTAATTAGGATCATATTCCAAGTGCCGGGGGGGGGGGGTGTAAGTGTGACTTCATTGAATTAATGTTTTGACAAAAAATAATGTCCGGCACTACTAGCAAAACCACTGTCGTTGGCCTGCGTACACCGCGGCTGTAAAAGCAGCAAATCCTTGGTCTTTTTTGCGGTACTTGTAATTTTAATTTTAAACTCTTGTTAAAACTGAAATCTATTTATTTAAAAATTATTTAATACCTGCAAGATTAAACAAAAGTAGAACTGATATTTTCATTGTGCGCAGGGCTGTAGTCCTGCATGAACGCAAGGGAACGACGTTCCTGTAAAACTTTAATAGTAATATTTTTTTAATTTGATAATATACATTTTATTTATTTTGGGGGTTGGGAGGAAGATATTTGGGTAAGTTCCACACTTTTGTAAAGGGCGAGCATTTCTTAGTATTTAATTGGTCGTATATCTGGCTTCTTTGTAAGTGAAATGCATTTTATATCACAATCATAACCTGTGGCGTACCCCCACAAATGTTATTGATTGCACAGATTTTTAGGTTAAAATTGGCTTTATTTTTTTAATAGATGTATTTGAGTGTAAAAATGCAAGATAATGATTAAATGTATGTTCTTTCTGCCGAACCCACCTTCCCTCCGACAACTGTTATACGCAGCAGTATGCAAAATATCCAAAATCAACAACCTCCTCCTCCTTCCATAGTGCGTAAATAGAGGGACCTATGCCTATATATCATACTTTCTATTTGTTTTCTCATTTCTTATTATTTTCAAATTCAACATATACTTAAAATATTTCAATTTCAATCGCTACAAAATATTTTAAAAATTCTCATAAAACTACTGTTACTAATGAACATAATTATTAAATATAAAATATACTTTTAATGAAAATGAAGAAGAAAAAAAAAGTAAAATTCGATCCCCATCTAGTATATGATCAGATAATGTAAGATCGCTTAGCGCATACTCTACCACAAGACCACACAAGTTCACATCCAACTGCCTTATCTTAAAACCAGGTCAATGGTACATTTTTGCCGCAGTGTACACAGGCATAGGTCCAAGGTTTGCTAGATAAACCGCTACTGTGTACGCAGGCGTAAGTCCATGGTTTTACGGAAATTCTTTCTTTTTTAATTTGTTTAAAATTCATTTATTAGTGAAGTAATGTAAAAAAGAATAAATAGTTCGGCAGACAGAAATCTTCGAATAACGGCGAGCGTTATCGGCAGACAGAAATCTTCGAATAACGGCAAACGTTATCCGCAGAGCTGTGCGAATAATCACTTCGTAAATAAAAATAAAAAGTTGTAAGAGATTAAAAAAAAAGTACATTTCATGCATCTTTTACTTTTGACATTCAAGTCATCATTGTATGGTGTCAATATCAGACAGCACATTTTCTATATTCTGGGGGCTGAAGTTTGAGTCTTGGCAAGAATACCAAATGACATAAGAGAGAAAAGGGTGTCCCATCCCAGAGTAAAACAACTCAAAGGCTGACCTAGCTTTAGATGGATAGACTATAGATAAAATGTGTAAAACGATCTACAGCAGCTGGGAATCCATGCATGGAAAATAAAAGCATTAGTAAGATCTGAGTGGAAGGAAGTGGTGAGGCAGGCCAAAGCCCTACATAGACTGTAACACCACAGGGATAGATGTAGTTTCAGGCTCTGCCTGGGCATCGCTAACAGTCCTGCTTGGGGGGGAAGGAGACAATGTTTGATAAAAGTATATTATTTTTGTTACAAATTGTAAATTAATTCTGTCATAATACAAAAAAAAAAAAAGGAAACAAATTGAGATTTCTTTAAAAATAAATAAATAATAAACAAATTGTAAATGGTCTTATAAAATAACTCGATTTGACATGGCTATGAGGAACTGTTAATTCATAAAGCAACAAAGACTTGGTTCACTAAATAAATCCAACACTGTTATTTACATTTGCGATGACACCAGCAGTTGAAGGCAATATTTCCGCCTATCATGTC
The DNA here is from genome assembly GCA_964017045.1 of Omphiscola glabra. Taxonomy (NCBI): domain Eukaryota; kingdom Metazoa; phylum Mollusca; class Gastropoda; family Lymnaeidae; genus Omphiscola; species Omphiscola glabra. Next base: position 35,300,197 of record OZ024794.1, on the reverse strand, counting down.
ATGTTAGAGAGGAAAGGGAAGTAATAAAGATCACATGAAAAGAAGAAGAAAGTTACTATAAATACAATAATGTAATTGGTATAGCTCAATATAAACGAAAACTAAACATTAAATAATTAATCAACAAGAACAGTATCAAAGGCTTTGTAAATAGGGGTCAAATCCTGTGGTTGAAAGTGTGGAAACTCACCCAAAACAGGATTTCTTAAACTGAAAACCGATTAACCAAAAAATAAAAAATGGTATCAACATCCCTAATTTTAAATGGAAATAAAAATTTGTTTTATTTAATTGAAAGTTTTGTCAAACGATTTTTATTAATTGATGCACTTAGATAGAATAAATAAAAAGGATAGGCTAAAAAACCAAATTTAAAAACAATCTTCACTTATTAGCCTAATATCAGGCTACATAGTTCAGAATTATGTTCCTTATGTATGGTATATAATTATGATTGTTATAATTTAGAATATAATGTGATGATTCATAATATACATTAACTTTTTATCTATTTATTTAAACCACTCAAGCATTCTACATTACATGAACTTTCCCTCATGAATTTCTCTGCCAAATGTTCAGTTTCCTCCATTACCTGTTTCTGCAGTCATGTCTCCCACATTGACTCTGTTGTTCAGAGTTAGACTATGGACTATGTTATAGTTAAGAGACTTGAAGAAACTGAAATATCAGTTAAAATTAAAAGATTGTGGTTTGGTAATCTTAGTGGCGTAGATAGGGTTAGTGCCACCCAGGGTGGACCAATCTTTTTGCCGCTCCCACTCACAAAAAAACTCAGCAGTTGGCAGAAAATATCATACCCCTATATATAGAAAAAAAGTCCAGCTGGAGCAGACAGTCTCCTCCACATCCCCTTCCTACGCCAGTGAGTTAAAATATAAATTTTATGTGTCACTGGCCAGGCAACAGATGTGGAGATATTTTTTTTAACATACCAGCATCATTTTAAGTTTAATAACTGAACTGTAATAAGAGATTAAATTTAAATAACATTTCTGGACTGCATTACCCTGTCCCTTCCAGCCGATCAATACTGATTACATATATAGCTTTGCACAATATATCCAATATACCTCTAGTAGAAACATTACATTCTTGTAAAAGATACTTATGAAGACTTGCAATAATTAGTGCAGATTAGTTAAAGTTTGATATGCTTACACACTAACACTAAGTTGATGAAAAACTAGGAATTAAAATTTGCTAAACTGATTCTGGTTCTATGAATATTAATCAGTAATGCTAAGTACTACAGTAGTTTTATTGTGTGTTTCTTCTCATTAGAAACCACCGAATAAAAATATAAATGGCTTCAACTAACATTATCATGAATAATTATTATACATGAGATAAATCATAATAATGGTCAGTGGAAAAGTCAACTTAAAACTAGATTTTAAAAAAGCCCATTTTTTAGAGCTTGTGTTCTCCCAGGTTCTAGTTCCAAATCTGAGTCCTTTTTACTGATGTAAAGGGGGTATAAATGTGATTTCAATTGGATATTAAATTGAATTAAATGAACAAACCAAATGATGACCCCATTTCAATGTGTCAATCATTAGCCATCCCATTATCTAAACAATCTGGTCTTGATGATATGACATGAAATAGCCCTTCTACTTCTACTCATTAACAACATATTAATTACTGTTACAGTTACAGCAACAAAGAATGTTATTTTAAGTGTCTGATAAAACTTTTAAAATAGTGCTAGCAAATATGATATTTATTTATCAATGTTGATTATTTCAGAGTTTTGATTATTTTATAGATGAACACAAATTTTGTTAAACAGGAAAATAGCATGTATATTTGTTGATTCATATGGATTAACAATGAAATCTCAATGCATATTTAAATCTTTCAGCAATTCAACGCAGCAGCAGAAGAGGTAAAAAAGTTGACAAAAGACCCCAGTGATGAAGAGAAGCTAACACTTTATGGTTTATTTAAACAAGTAACAGTTGGTGACTGCAATACCGGTGAGTGAGTGATGTTTGTTCTGTTATTTGAATTAAGTAAAATTATTTCAACTGAGCTTCAGTAGTTTTTTTTTTATTTGTGCACTAAATGAAAAACAGGACATTTTAATAATTTTTACCACTCTTGTTTACATGTATTTGAAATAGATGATTTGCGGATCACTTTGATCTATTTAAATACTAAGACTTATAATTAATTGGCGTAGGCATCAAAAATGACAGAAAGAGAATATCTTTCAGTATTAGTACATGACATTTTTTGCATCTGTGTTTGAATTCAAGAACAAAGGCTTTATAAAATAACTTTTAAGAATGAAATGCTATAAAAAAAATGAAGGGAGATGAGGAAGTCAGTTACATAGAATGTGAACTTAAGTGCAACGCCAACAAGAACTCTATCAATACGTCACCAGTTCCAGTCAGTTTGTCTGAAATCAAAATTTTATATTTGAAAATTTTTTGACCATGTTTTAAATATACCGTACCTTTTCTTTGTGGTGACTACAGATGTGTTTAGGATCATTTCTTAACATGAAATATTTACATTGCAGAAATACAAATTATGTACATACAGATGTACAGTTTTCCTTTACTAGATGATTAATAATAAACAAAGAAATTTTGTCATCAGAGTTGTCCAGGTTATCTATAAAAAATTTTTTGATCATAAGCATGAAAGTGAGGGATGCACTTCTCTCATTTCAAGACATTACATTCAGATGTACAGTTTTCATTTTCTAGATGATTAACAATGGACAAAGAAATGATCAGAGTTGTCCAGGTTATCTATATAATTTTGTTGAACATAAGCAATAAAGTGATGGATGCACTTCTCTCTCATTTCAAGACATTACATACAGATGTACAGTTTTCATTTTCTAGATGATTAACAATGGACAAAGAAATGATCAGAGTTGTCCAGGTTATCTATACAATTTTGTTGAACATAAGCAATAAAGTGATGGATGCACTTCTCTCTCATTTCAAGACATTACATACAGATGTACAGTTTTCATTTTCTAGATGATTAACAATGGACAAAGAAATGATCAGAGTTGTCCAGGTTATCTATAAAATTGTTTTGAACATAAGCATTAAAGTGATGGATGCACTTCTCTCTCATTTTAGAACTGAAAAAAAAGAGAGATTCAGATTTAAGACATTAGAAAGTGTCAGTTTCTTATTGATGTGATTTTGCAGGTCGACCAGGTATGTTTGATTTGAAAGGAAAGGCAAAGTGGGATGCCTGGAATGCATTGAAAGGTTTGTTGAAATGATTTTATCAGGTAATTTTCTTGGGGGAGTCAGCCGAGTTATTAAATTAATTTATCTCAATATTAGAAAGATATATTTCACTTTTAATTCTACATTTGGCCTTAATAATCAATATTAGAGTATGGATTTGGACATGACAATGTTACTAGCAATTAGATTAAAGTTTATTACATTAAGGATTTTGACATGACAATATTATTAGAATTAGATTAATGTTTATGGATAGCCAGGTTGTTAAGTAGGGGCTTGTCATATCATCTATACTTTTACAATTTGCAGGAAAGTCCAAAGTTGATGCTCAAAATGAATATGTAAACCATGTAGAGGAGCTGAAGAGCAAATATGCATAGCCTCATTCTGAATTTTTATAGAATTATATAATTGAATGGTCAGTAACTGTTTTTTGTTGTTTGATTATAAATATAAATAATATTAGGTACTGATAGCATACATGCAAGTAATATACAGGAACAAACGTGATGATGGAAAGCCTTCACCTTGAGATGAGCATAAAGTGCAAAGGAGAAAAGAATTAAGAAAGTAAAATAAAACAAGAAAATATATAGATACATTTTAAAAAAATGAATGACTTGGTTCTCTATGATTGGAGAATAAATGCAGTAGAGTTATGTTCATTTGCTTTATAGATCAGATAAACTGCAGACTTTGTCATTTTTTGCCTCCCAAACATTCTAGGTGTATTGCCTTTCAACGCTCTTATTTGTTAATAGTAATAATAGTCCTCTTACAATTGAAATAGAGTAACATAGAAGTATTGATGTTTGGGCTATGTGTACCTGAAATGAAATGACGTATGATAGGAAACAATAGAAAGTAAATGTTCAAGTAAGTAATGTCAACTTGAAAGGTGTTTTATTTCAAGTCTCTTCTTCCCTGTAGTTTCTTAAGCTTCATTTAGCTATTCACTTCAACTTCAAGTCCTCAATTCAGGCACATTTTATTCTACAGGGCCAAGATATCAATGGACGACTTGAATTCGGACAAGAGCCAGTTTTTATTTAATTGACCACCCAAAAATGCTTGCACTTTTTAAAAATGTAGTTACCAACAATTTATAAGACTATCCATCTATGACAATCTTCACATTGGGCATTTCAAGATTTCAGGCATTGAAATAAATATTGACATTAGTCAAACAAGTTTATTTCTACTGTAATGTTATTTTAAAATAAATTGTTGTTTGCTTCATGTTATATTAAATAGCCTCCATGATTTATCCATTATAATATACAATGTGTTTCATTGTGCAATGCACTTAATGACCCAGAAATCTCCTGGCATCATCTCTTTCAGTTTTCTAATATTTTTAAAACAAATACATTTTAATTATTTTTTTGTTTGTTGCTATTTGAGTTTGATTATTTTCATAGTTAAGTTTGTGGGTTCTTTTTGTCTGACCTGTTTGTATGTGAAACTCAAGTCTTTTATTGCTACAGAAAAATGTTTGTATATTAGTATTAGTAAGCTTTATTGTTAGCACCACCCTCACTTATTGATCAATGAAAGGAAATAACTTTATAAGTTGATCATTCTCTCTCTCTCCTCTTTCCCCCCCCCCCCCTCCCCCAAACCCCCAATTTAAAAACATAATTACTGCACTGTGTGAATATAAAATTGGTTTAATTATGCAGATGAAGTTTTTTCTTTCATGGCTCTTTATTAGTGAATCATGTGTTATTCACATTGCTACAGGGGCCAACAGCTAAGGATTTCAACTTGCTATAAACTAGAACTATAAATAACTGTGTGACGTGTGTGTCAATAGAAAACGCTAGGACAGACATTATCGAGCCATTCTAAGCCACAGTCACATTAACTAATGAGCATGGCTACATTCCACTTCTCACGTACCGGTCTGTGTTACTCAACTGTTAGATCCAAGTGTTGCTATTGCCCTGATACTGATAACGTGTGGGACAGTTGTTGAAATACAAGGGCCTTATTAAAAAAAATATAACCACTATACGGTATGAGGGTTCGGTGCGGTATCGGTCTATGTGTAGCCAATAGGCGAACTACTGATAAAGGTTGTTAGGCGGAGAGCAACATTATGAAGGCGTGTTGGTGGAGTTACAAGCCCTCCACCGCCATTAAAAAAAATCCCACACTTGGTTTGTATTCGATACTTCGATGCCAAATTAAAATAATAAGCCAAAAATGCATTAAATCTTGGCGTCTGCATACATCATGATCTCGAGGGCATCGTCAAACATTGGTGTAGATGTACTGACGAGAAATTTTCCTGCCAGAATTGGTCTCATCGGTCATCTGTGCATACACAGACAGAACAAGGTCAAACATACATTGGATGATTTTAGAGTGCTCTGGTGACAGAAGAACATCACTGGTCAGGAATTCGTTCATGGGGGGGGGGGGGAAATCTACGCACACGCCATAACTACAAGTAGGCCTACACTTAAATGGGTTGTTGTTTTTTCCCAGGTGGGACATTCGCCACTCAAACCCCTTAAAAAGTTACTCTTCAAAAATTGAATGGCGCAATCGTCATGACACAAATGAGGAAGGTTAACTCAATAACTGACGTATCTGTCAAGCGGTTAACTAAAATGTTGTACCGGTACATGTCCAAATATAAACAGTAGTCACACATTGGGATTCTGAAATCTGGACAATGGTGGGCCGGGGCAATAGCGGCCCACTTCAGAGGCGTCTATGCCATGTGCACTGTCTGGCTACTTACTAGAGATATTATTCGGCAAAGCACGAAGGCATGGACAATTTACATCTTGGACTTTGGCCCTTATTCACATTATGAATTTCCTAGGTCTGATGCATGTTCATCTTTGTAACAAGCGTTGCAAATATACCGAAGGTACAACAGTGTGTGCCTCAATCGAAAGATTGTTGGCCAACTTATCAAGATATAAGATAAAGGTCGAAGGTCAACATTATCTGAAAGGCAGTTGGCCTTGGCCAGGTGTCAACGCCTGTTTCAGTAGCAATATAATACCCAACAAGGTCGGCGTTGTGCAGGGTCGGGACGTTGTAACGCATTATGTTTGGTTCGTGGGGAACCAAGTGTTGCATAGGGGAACACATTAGGGTTGGTTGGTGGGGATATTAGCGGGAGATGTGGAAGCACAGTCGCCAAGATGGGGAAACCACAATAAGTAAGGGATGGGAAATTAGTCAGTAAGTCTATTGTTAATGTTAGGGGCAGCTGCAGAAGGATCAAGCATACTCGGGGAACGATGGGCTTAAAATAAATAATGTAATTATTGGGAATAGCTTTCTTTTTTATAGATATAAATATTTATGAACTGCCAATATTTCAGAATAATTATTGCAGGACTTTGCAAAGTTCCGTACACATTCTACCGAGAACCCTTCATCGTATACAACTGCTCCAACATCAACAACCCCATCTCCCGTCAGCGCGTACGTAATGGGCCTATATTAAGAATGAACCATACGAATTGATGGGAGCTGAACTATAACAAATGATGGGAGATGGACCACATGAAATGATGGGAGATGGAGGAGAACAAGAATAGCTCGATACTTTGGGTAATTTTCAAGAACTTGTGAACTGACCAAGCAGCGTTATGTCGAATGAGATGTTGAGGTATAATAGTTATTAAGTATATTCTCTAGCAAAGGCGCTCAGCAGCTGATCGAGATAGTGAGGTCACGGAGATTATTTGAGGCTTCTTCATCTAGGTGCTCGGGTCGCAATATAACCCAAGGGGCAGCAAGCTGTATACAAGTCTTTAAGTAAAGCAGAGATCTTCAGGTCTTAAATTCAGTCAAAATGTAGTATTCTCCTTGCGCCCTACGTTATCGGTGGGCGGTACAGATTACGATAACTTCGTGGTAAGGACAGTCGATCTCTAGGCGGAAACAAACATTGGCCCGGTAGGAAACATTGTCGGCTACATCATGTGGTATAGTACAATGCAGCAATATTTTTTTTTGTAGCAGGACAGGACTATCTTCTGACTGTACACAGGACAGGACTATCTTCTGACTGTACACAGGACAGGACTATCTTCTGACTGTACACAGGACAGGACTATCTTCTGACTGTACACAGGACAGGACTATCTTCTGACTGTACACAGGACATGACTATCTTCTGACTGTACACAGGACAGGACTATCTTCTGACTGTACACAGGACAGGACTATCTTCTGACTGTACACAGGACAGGACTATCTTCTGACTGTACACAGGACAGGACTATCTTCTGACTGTACAGCCGTAGACTCATTCTTCACAATTTATAAATGTAATTCAAAGTCAATTTAAAGGCTTTTCTTTTTTTCTTTTTCTTTTTGGTTGAAAAAAAAAAGTGAAAAGTTTTTGTGTTTGCAGAGCGGTCAATTCAACGAGAGGCCTAATCATTTTGTAATGTACCATGAACTTCCTATCTACTAAAGCTACTGGACAAAACATACATTCAAGTAACGCACTTTAGAAGATTCCACATTAGAGCTACCCCCTCCAACGCCGGTACGCCACCGCCCCTGAACCATATTATTATATATTATTATTATACTAATGACCCACCCCCTTTTACAACGCAGATTTATTACACCCACTGTTTCCGTAAAACAAAAGAAAATATTACGCACCAAACGCACCTCTGATATTTTTAAGAATCTCATTTAGCGTAGTTATCAGGAAGTTGATCTAGTGAAATCAGCGTCATCCGATCGAGTTCGTGACATTGTTACATAGAGTTTTTATTACTCGGTATATACAAAAAGCAGGGCTGTGTCGTCGGGCTGTTTGTGTCTTGACAGTTGTGTCGGAGCTGTGTCGTCGGGCTGTTTGTGTCTTGAGAGTTGTGTCGGAGCTGTGCCGTCGGGTTGTTTGTGTCTTGACAGTTGTGTCGGAGATGTGCCGTCGGGTTGTTTGTGTCTTGACAGTTGTGTCGGAGATGTGTCGTCGGGTTGTTTGTGTCTTGACAGTTGTGTCGGGGATGTGCCGTCGGGTTGTTTGTGTCTTGACAGTTGTGTTGGAGTTCAGAGTCATTAATAAAGTGTTATAGGAACACCACTACATCAGCACGAGACAAATGTCCCACAAGCCTTTAGTATAATCATAGTAAAAAATGCCAACTGGTTTGACAGCACCGGGAAAAAATGTCCCAAAAGCCTTTACTATAATTATATTTATAGTCAAAGTTTCCAACTGTTTTGACAGAATCAGGCAAATGTCCCACACGCCTTATAATATAACTCATAGTTAAAGATGCCAACTGGTTTGAAATTGACAGCACGAGGCAAATGGGCCACATGCCTGTGGCACAATCACATTTAAAGTTGCCAACTGGTTTGACAGCACCAGACAAATGCCCTACATGTCTTTTTCTTTAGTAATCGGTATCAAAGAAGCCTACTAGTTTGACAGCACCAGACAAATGCCCTACATGTCTTTTTCTTTAGTAATCAGTATCAAAGAAGCCTACTAGTTTGACAGCACCAGACAAATGCCCTACATGTCTTTTTCTTTAGTAATCAGTATCAAAGAAGCCTACTAGTTTGACAGCACCAGACAAATGTCCTACATGTCTTTTTCTTTAGTAATCAGTATCAAAGAAGCCTACTAGTTTGACAGCACCAGACAAATGCCCTACATGTCTTTTTCTTTAGTAATAAGTATCAAAGAAGCCTACTAGTTTGACAGCACCAGACAAATGCCCTACATGTCTTTTTCTTTAGTAATCAGTATCAAAGAAGCCTACTAGTTTGACAGCACCAGACAAATGCCCTACATGTCTTTTTCTTTAGTAATCAGTATCAAAGAAGCCTACTAGTTTGACAGCACCAGACAAATGCCCTACATGTCTTTTTCTTTAGTAATCAGTATCAAAGAAGCCTACTAGTTTGACAGCACCAGACAAATGCCCTACACGTCTTTTTCTTTAGTAATCAGTATCAAAGAAGCCTACTAGTTTGACAGCACCAGACAAATGCCCTACATGTCTTTTTCTTTAGCAATCAGTATCAAAGAAGCCTACTAGTTTGACAGCACCAGACAAATGCCCTACATGTCTTTTTCTTTAGTAATCAGTATCAAAGAAGCCTACTAGTTTGACAGCACCAGACAAATGCCCTACATGTTTTTTTCTTTAGTAATCAGTATCAAAGAAGCCTACTAGTTTGACAGCACCAGACAAATGCTCTACATGTCTTTTTCTTTAGTAATCAGTATCAAAGAAGCCTACTAGTTTGACAGCACCAGACAAATGCCCTACATGTCTTTTTCTTTAGTAATCAGTATCAAAGAAGCCTACTCGTTTGACAGCACCAGACAAATGCTCTACATGTCTTTTTCTTTAGTAATCAGTATCAAAGAAGCCTACTAGTTTGACAGCACCAGACAAATGCCCTACATGTCTTTTTCTTTAGTAATCAGTATCAAAGAAGCCTACTCGTTTGACAGCACCAGACAAATGTCCTACATGTATCATGGGGATCCCCTGACACAAATATATTTTTTTAGCTTTAATTTTGCCATCCCTTATTTATATATTGGTAACAACTAAATTAAAAAAAGAACAACATTATAATGGAGGATTCTGTGTCTGCCACTGAGCTTCACTAAACCTGGAGGATTCTGTGTCTGCCACTGAGCTTCACTAAACCTGGAGGATTCTGTGTCTGCCACTGAGCTTCACTAAACCTGGAGGATTCTGTGTCTTCACTAAACCTGTAAAATGATATTATCAGGAAATGGTCTTAGGAGAAAAAAAAGAGGGGGGGGGGGATGGATAGCGTTTGAACTTCTCTTTAGGGATGTCTCTTAGTTGGGGGGGGGGGGGGGGGGGGTTGGGAACATAAGTTCTCGGGGAAACTTGAAAAGTTGGATAGGGACAGTTGGAAGAGGAAGTTGATTGGTAAACACTAAAATATTCCAATGAGAACTCAGTTTACAAGTCATATGATAATTAACTACCATAGTATCATGATATAAACTAGGATCGTGCTATAAAAGTACCATTATGTGCACTCTCATCATCTGTACGGTATGAGCGGTGGTGGCATCCTATAGTATACCGCAGGGTTCTTAAAACTATAATGGCTAATTGAACGGTTGTTTGAATAATCCCAAGAAAATTTAACTCAAGGTGGCAGAATTTGTTACTATATATTACCTGCCTCTACAGAACTATTAGAACCGGTTTCTTTTAATTTGGGATGCCACCACTGGGTATGAGTAAACATAAATAAATGGGGGAAAAAAATCTATTTGAATGACATGCAAGATTCTTTATTGTAAAAGTTGCATAATGTTAAGAGATAAAAAAAAAGTGTACAATTACATAGTGAGAAATTTATACACAAAATTTGATGTACAAATTGAATGCAAAAAAATCAACAGTAAAAACAGTCAGATGCTAAAAAAAAACAACACATGTTTTGGTCAACACAACACTGAATGCTCAAAGAAACGGAAGAACATGCGGAAATGTTAAATTTAAATTTATTTGTACACAGATGTGTAGTATGTTGTATATTGTGATACATATAACTCAAACATCTTTTGTTTAAGGGTTTGGTCAAGTTTTACATATTTGTTCAATGTATTTGCACTTTATAAGGATACATAATCGTTATTTTTCTTTGTTTGTTTAAACTAGTTGTTTAAGCAGTAACAACACAAGCCTGACATTTATTGTCTAGACCCTGGATGAGTTTAAGCAGTAACAACATGAGCCTGAGAGTTGTCTCACCATAGTTGATGTCAACAGGCCAATGTACATAGGATAACATAGAGTGATAGTCAAAGAAAACAAATAAAAAAACAGTTGCAGAGTTTAATGCTGACACAAAGAAATAGGTTTGTAAAGGAAATATTTTTTTGATTGTTCAAACTTCTCAACAATCTAATATAACATTCTGCACAACCTAAGGGTAAATTTTGTAACTCAAAGGGAAACAATCTACACTGAATCTATGTAGCCCGTGAAACTTCATTCTAGGTCAGTCTTAGGGAAACTATATTTGTAACCAAGGGCAACTTAACCTTAAATTCCTCAGAGGGCAATGATCTATGACCATTATGGGTAACCAAGGGCAACTCAACTCTTGCTACGTCAGTCTAAGGGAAACTATTTTTATAAACAAGGGCAACTTAACTCTTGGTTACTCAGAAGGCAACAATATATATGATCATTCCGGGTCCCCAAGGGCAGCTAAACTCCTGCAAGGTCAGTCAAAGGGTGTTCTAAAAACCAACCCTGCTATTAGGAAGAAATGAAAAGACAATTTGAATTAATTATAGCTGTTCTTTTGCTCTTAACACGACCATAAGAACACACTAAGAACAGACTAAGAACACACTAAGAGCACCATATCTTCTAACATGACCCTAAGAACACACTAAGAGCCCCATATCTTCTAACATGACCCTAAGAACACACTAAGAGCACCATATCTTCTAACATGACCTTAAGAACTCACTAAGAGTACCATATCTTCTATTTGTTTCGTAAAAGCTTTTATTCATAGCTAGACGCACATTCCAAAGGAATAAAATGGATGTGTAAATATAAATGTGTAAACTTTTTTAGACAGGATATTTCTTGGAAATGTGTCCCTAATTCACTGTTAGGAGAAATGAAATACTTAGAAATGTTTCCAAATATCACCACCAGAAATGTTGTTACAAGCAGACCTGCATGTTTATTTTTTAACTATTAAGATAATGTATTGAACTATTTTGTGATGATATTGTACGATTTAAAGAGCTTGAGGGTAAACAGGTCTGTACATGTATACTAACATAATATCAGGATGATGCAAGCAAGATATGGACATTTTTCCCTATTGCTTTTCCCCCCCGGGGATCATTGACCTTGTGACTAATGGGACAAAGAAAAGCCAATGTGAAAACACATACACATACATTTTGTTATCCAAACGAAAGTCAACGTTTCAGCTTCATTAAAAATAATACTATCACATATGGAGGAAACTGACTTTAATTTGAATGTAGAGACTGAAGGTGGTAGATCGGTTAGTCTCCTGGTGGATTGTGTATAGACATAAGGAATGTTCTACATGCCCCGCAGTAGATCTCACACTCAACACCTGTATGCTGTCAATGCAAAAAAAGTCATGTCCAGGAAGTATAAATATCACTAGGTGTAATAATTTGTTTACAGGACAAAGACAATTTGAGGGCTATGGGTCTTTATTTCAGGAAACTGTCCCCAGAAATAGGATGTCAATGAATATCTCATGCAGGCATAATACAAATTTTTATATATATATATATACATTTCTTAACTGAAGTGGTGATGGATCAGACTTTGAGCTTTTGTCACTTCTGTGTTGTTTTAAGTAGTAATGGTTTTGGTACAGTTTGGAATGGATTAGGGGTGGCAGATGTAAGAAATTGGAGAACTTGACCAGACGAGTGTTTGAAGTGTTTTAGTCGGCACCCTATTGGAACATTTTTAAAATATATAAGTCAAATATGATATAACTTAATATAAGTGACGATTACATATCTAAAAATCAGATCTGCCATAATGCTCTACTCACAACCTGTCAGTGAACATCACCTATCACATTGTTCAGTTAGGGCAAGATATAGCGTACACAAGTCCTAATGGGCAGCGGGTCTCAATAAAAAAAGTCATTTGTTTAAACAAAATTTTCTTTTGGCTTGTCAACCTCTGAACATGGTTTCCACTGCCACTAAAAATGAGTTGTTCAGGATGAAATGAACCATGACACTGCGGACAAAGCAGGACCATTTCCTGGCTTCATTCTTTCACTGAGGTATTCTATTCATCTGGATATGTATTGATATAAACTTATATATTTCTAAATAGTTTAATCTGTCTCTCTCTATATACAGAAATAAGTTCTTATTTCTTTTCAAGAATGCATTGGAATGTTTAAAAAAACCAATGTTTCTCTCTATATTCATGGCCATTTCCTCATTATATAAATGATCATCATGACTTAATTAGGCATCTTGATAAAGTAAATAGAAAGAGTCAGTGTTTGTGCATATATAATAGCCCAATGGTGTAGAGATTTCTTAACTTATGCAAATCTTAGTGAAAGTATCACATTGCCCGATGCTGTAAAAAAACTGAATTTCTGCTAAAAAGCCAAGTTTAAAATGAATGTTTGTACAACCTGCAGGCTTTAAATAAACACAACCAATGAAACATGACAACAAATGACTTCATTTTTCTGTAAGTTAGTATTCATCATCTGTCAAAAGGATTTATTTGCACTACTTCAGGGGTGGGCAAACTTTTGTAGCTGCCAGCCAGTTTCAAGAGATAAACAGAGGCATGGGAGCTATAAATGGTGAAAGCAGGGAAAAAAGGGGGGGGGGGCATTTTATCAGAATCATGGGGAATTTATTATTTAAATGTCATGTAGAAATACTATAAATTCAATTAAAAATATAGCAGCAAATAAATATTTAAATCTTTTGAAAAGGGACATAAACCATTAAAAACGCAGACCCGAGGCTCAATTGTCCCACGAGCCATAGTTTGCCCACCCCTGCATTAAATGCTCCGTTTATACAGGGGTTAGCGAAGCTCAAGTTCTATTAATGGATGCTCTTAACAAATAGGGAAACTGCTCAGACAAAACTTTGAACCGCCAATGATTGGTTTGTTTATAGATGTCCAAAATAATGCAGCTTTGCTAATGAGGTCATTAATTAAGGAAAGTACCGGCACTATAACAAGATGAGATGAAGGAGATGCCAACCAAATATAGATAAGAAGCAGCTGTACCAAATTGGTAAAATAGTTTGGTTTTTCCCTTGCTAATATCATTTTTAAATTAAGTGCAAAGAGCTGTATATGTTGTTTAACTGATATTGCAATACCGGCTAAGTTTGAACAAATCTACAATGTGGCAGTTCTTGTGCACATCATACAAAGGCGCAGTGCGCACAACTTGTGGGCTGTTTATTATTCACATGGGGACATTTAGAAAGAATTCATCAAAAGGATCACATCCCTGCAAACAAGTTGCGCACCATGCCCTAATGATGGCATGAACAAGTCAGTTAATCTCTCTTAAAATCATATTAAACAAACAATTTTTACTTGTTCTTTTGCAGGAAATATTAAAAGGAATATGTAAAAATAAATAATTAAATGAAGCATTTTGTTAAAATTGACATACATGGAGGGATTAAAGCTGATATTTTAAATAAAAAGATAAATCTGCAGAAGTTTATAGCAATGGTTATTCAAGATTTACAATATATATATATATAGTTATATATAAATTAATTATTCAATCGTTAATTTAAATCCAGCGTCTGTTCCCTTCTTTTTTTGTTTGGTCAGGCTTGTCTATAAAAAGATCTCTCTCTCTCTCACCTGAAAACACAAGCTTACACTTTAGCAGAACTCGAGTCAGTGAAAGGTGAGTTTCTTTTAGGATGAGCATACTGATGTGGTGCACCGTGATGATGATAAGTTGTTGGAGGTCCTTTGTAAATGTGATAAGGTGGGTACGACCTGGGGTCGTACATGTCATAGCCATGAGGACCACCGCCAATGTCCCTTCTGCTGTACCGTCCCTCAAAGTCGTCCAGATCCCCATAAGCCCTCCCCCCGTACTCAATGTGTTGTGGGTACGGGCTGCGACTCTGTGCACTGACTTGTGCTGGAAAGTAAGAAGCGTTTTCATGGCCCGCAGGGTGGCTCCTTGTGTTAGGCCAGCTCCCGACATACCCCTCACTGTGTGGCCCGTTGTACTGTTTAGGGTGTTGCTGATAGGGCACAGGCTGGCTGCCGGAATAGGCGGCTGAGCTGTTGTTGACATTTAACAATGTGGTAGAAGCGCTGTTTGGTCTTTTGGGTATTTGTTGTTCATGTCTGCTTGGAGGTCTGAAATACATAACACAAGAAACTGAACTTTACAGTAAGCCCAGTGGAACAATTCATTGTCATGCACAAAGCATTTATTGGTTTGTAGTTGAAAAGGCTAATTTAGAATGATACTTCTTCTGATGGAAAATTTCAATGGCTAAAGATTTTCAGCTAATGTCATAATTAAAGCTACACCCAGGCAAATTAAGAAAAACTTAACTTTACACCATTTCCATGATTAAAGAGATCACATGAAACTATAAAATCTGTACATAATTATACAACCCCTAAAAACAATGTTTTTTGTATAAATCCTTTACAAAATTTAATATCAAGCAATGGGGTGTCAGGCTGAAAATGTGACAAAACATGCACAGGTAACACTTCATAAGTGCGTTACATAAGTGCGTTACATAAGTGCGTTACATAAGTGCGTTACATAAGTGCGTTACATAAGTGCATTTTTTGTCACACTTTCAGCCCTACACACCCATTGCTTGATATTAAATTGATAAGAATCTCAATTAGGGCACCCCCACCCTCCCTCTGGGATCACAACTGCTCATTTTTTAACACCCCTTAACTGTTTTATTATTCTTATGGCCCACCCGCTTTTACACTGCAGATTTATTTCACCACCAATTTTGAAAAAACAAAAGAAAATATTGCCCACAAAACGCACTTGCAATATTTATTTGTCAAGAATCTCATTTAGCGAATTTAACGGGAATTTTATTTTATCTTCCCATGGACAAACAGAAAATACTGATTGTTGGGGGTGTGAGGCTGAAAATTTGATAGAATGTGTTGTCATTGACAGCGAGTATATGGGCCAAATTACAGCTCAATTGTTTGACATGAAGTGGGTAAATTAGCGGTCCGAAGATTCTGCCTGCCAGCCAGCCACTCACGAACAAAAGGGAAGTTAATATAAAAATGGGCTAAACCGTATTCTTTTTTAGCAGTTCATTTGACAATGTTTTGGTTCAACATTATTTAATGTTGATGTCTAATGATCATCTCTACAACATGCTGGGATACTCCTAGGAATGAACATCTAATGATACATTGAAACAAACTATTCAAGTACATCCAATGATAAATTGAAACAAACTATTCAAGTACATCCAATGATACATTGAAACAAACTATTCAATTACATCCAATGATACATTGAAACAAACTATTCAAGTACATCCAATGATACATTGAAACAAACTATTCAATTACATCCAATGATACTAACCTGTCACTGAACTGTGGCAAGTGGGTCCCTTCATCAAAAGAATTTTCAGAACTCCACTAGGAAAAAAATATTACACAGAAATTAAAAACCAGTTAAAATGACCTCTAACCTTGTATAAATAGCCTTACTGTCTCTTTACTTCTGTATAAACAGCCTTACTGTCTCTTTACTTCTGTATAAATAGCCTTACTGTCTCTTTACTTCTGTATAAATAGCCTTACTGTCTCTTTACTTCTGTATAAATAGCCTTACTGTCTCTTTACTTCTGTATAAATAGCCTTACTGTCTCTTTACTTCTGTATAAATAGCCTTACTGTCTCTTTACTTCTGTATAAATAGCCTTACTGTCTCTTTACTTCTGTATAAATAGCCTTACTGTCTCTTTACTTCTGTATAAATAGCCTTACTGTCTCTTTACTTCTGTATAAATAGCCTTACTGTCTCTTTACTTCTGTATAAATAGCCTTACTGTCTCTTTACTTCTGTATAAATAGCCTTACTGTCTCTTTACTTCTGTATAAATAGCCTTACTGTCTCTTTACTTCTGTATAAATAGCCTTACTGTCTCTTTACTTCTGTATAAATAGCCTTACTGTCTCTTTACTTCTGTATAAATAGCCTTACTGTCTCTTTACTTCTGTATAAATAGCCTTACTGTCTCTTTACTTCTGTATAAATAGCCTTACTGTCTCTTTACTTCTGTATAAATAGCCTTACTGTCTCTTTACTTCTGTATAAATAGCCTTACTGTCTCTTTACTTCTGTATAAACAGCCTTACTGTCTCCTAACTTCTGAATAAATAGCCTTACAGTGTCCCCTAACTCTTGTATAAATAGCCTTACTGTCCCATAACTGCTGCATAAATAGCCTTACTGTCTCCTAACTTCTGAATAAATAGCCTTACTGTGTCCCCTAACTCTTGTATAAATAACCTTACTGTCCCATAACTCCTGCATAAATAGCCTTACTGTGTCCCCTAACTCCTGTATAAATGGCCTTACTGTGTGTTCTAGGTCCTGAATCTGTTGCTCGTAGTGTTCCTCTGTGTCATCAAGTGGATACACCCCCTGTCGCTGACGATGCCGTTGCTGGTACAGGGAACGCAACTGCTGTATGTATTCTGCCCGTGACATCACAGCTTTGGTGACACTGGGCTTCTCCTCTTGATTCATCTCAAAGTACGGCTTGTTCTCTGTCAACAAGTACATACACACATTACCATTCATCTCAAAGTACGGCTTGTTCTCTGTCAACAAGTACATACACACATTACCATTCATCTCAAAGTACGGCTTGTTCTCTGTCAACAAATACACACACACATTACCATTCATCTCATAGTACGGCTTGTTCTCTGTCAACAAATACACACGCACATTACCATCATCGTTGTTTCAAAAACATGTAGATTTTAAACTGTCACATGAAATGAGTTATTTTTAATTCCCTAACCAATCCCTAACCTCTATAATCTCTGCCCGTAACTTGTGGTCCCCGTGCCACAGCTGCAGGGTGGAAGTTCCTGGGGTCAGTGTTCTCTTTCTGTTGACGCTCCATCATGAGTTGCTGCTGGTGCCAATTTTGCTGTTGCTGTTGTGCGGAAGTCGTGTAAGGCTGGAATGCCACCTGCCTATTGTTGGAAGCACTCGGACTCACTACACTTTTGTTTCTGGTCGATGGGTTGGCCTGATCTGTGGACTGAGATTTGAGGTTCTGTTCCAACACGATCTGTTCTCTCAGTCTGGCATACTCTGCTTCAATCCTGGCAATGAAAACAAAATCTTCTTTCAAATATATTATGTCATAACATTCACGCTTTCAAATTAGGTAATTAGTTAATTACTAATCACATATTTTTGGACACAATTCTGTCTTATTGATGATTGCATGACAAAAATGAGAGATAATTTACTGACCTTTCTTCCTCCGAAGTTCTTCTACCTCGTTGTTGTTGTTGCTGACCTTGGCCTGGTTCAGATATAGGAATAAAATCTATAGCTTTCACAGCATCAAAATTCTGAACCATCCATCGATCTTTTGTGGGTCTCTCAGATGAGTAATCTGCTCTTCTTTCTGCGACGCGATCACCTGTCCTCTCCTCAGATCTTGATCTTCGCATAGCTTCTTCATTGGATTTGCGCCCCTTCCCAAACCTGAGGAAAAGAAAGCAGAAACTGTGACACAAACAATAAACAATAGATGCTTAGTTGAAAGTGACCTTGACTTGTTAGGAACAGCAGCTACATTTTAGGGCTGTTTTATGATATTTTGTGGGGAGTCGTTATTAGTTAATCAGTATGCTACTTCTTTGCACCACATGAACACTTGTAAAAAAATTAATGACTTGATGAGTTCATAAATAACTTTATTTGGCAAGATGGCACAAATGTAGAAAAGCCACAAAATGAGCTGCTTCTTAACTCATTTGACAGTAAAGCAATGACAAAATATAACTAGTTAAGAATCCTTATGTAGACTGAGTTTACATTACCTAAGGAACCCTTTGAGCAACCCTCCTTTCTTGTCTTTGTCCTTAGCCTTTTGCCTTTTTAGACTGTTGTTTTCTTCTGTTGCTTCACTGCTGATTGAAGACCTCCCTGAGTGGGATGGGTCCAAGGTAAAAGCTCCACTCTCAGCACTTTCTTCCTCCACTGTATAGAAAATTACAAAATTCAGCCATTATTTCATATGGTAAAATTGCCTTTTAAAAATGGTGGAAAGTAGACTTTTTTCCTCTTCATTATATTTACAGAAACAAAAATAATGTCAAGAGTTTAGCCAAAAAAGTTACATCACTTAAAACTCATTATCAAACATGAGGCAGCCGAGTGTTTCACTGACATAACAACCACCTCAACTAATATTACTACTGTTTAAGAACAGTTCAATTAGCAAATTATTATATGCTTCCTAATGAAACAAATGAAAAACACTGCTACATTCAGAAAGTAATAAGATGACAGGCAGCACACTTGATAATTTTATAGATGGTTGTGGCAAGAACAATATATAAAGAACTCGTCCTCTACCTCAGAAATAAAAATGAACATTTTAAAACTCACAAGTGTCCATAATAGCAGGATCTAATACATCATATGACCTATCCACAGCTGCTCGAAAACTGTCGTTGCATGCTCTTCCACGTCCGAAGCGGTTGTTTCTCCAATTCGGAGACACTTCTTGATTGCCCTGTTAGAATGAAGAAATAATAAGAAAATAAAAAACTAAGGATAATTATTTTAGTTTTGAAAATTGGTTCTAGAAATCCAAGTTTTTAAGCAATTATCCTTTTTTACATTTCCTGAGCTCAATTTCAAACTGCTCCTTACAGGAAGTTTAGATGAACAATATATTTATAAGATTGTAAATGGTATTTGAATATTAGTCTTAAGAGTAGAAGTGACAAAGGAACTCTTTTCCTTGTTCTCTTTTGATTTAAATCACCACTACTTTGTCACAGGACTTGACCTACTTTGTCACAGGACTTGACCAAGCACAGTGTTGACATGCCAAGTTCTGGATTAGAACTTGATGTTTATAAAAAATTAAATATAGTTTTATTTTTGTTAAACCAACAAGAAATGAATAGGTCTTAAAGCCCAGTATGGAACATCCCAATAGTGTTGAAGATTCCTAATAAAACATCTCTTGCTTTAAAGTACATACTGCTTCAAAAGAAGTTAATCATTTAAAAATGGTGCTGGCAAGACAACAATGATTCCAATCTTTTTTGATTTTCCAGACAGTTGTTGACATTAATTTACATGAAGCAGTGATTAAGTTAATTTAGGACAAGTCTAGAAATACTTAATAAGCAGGCTTATATATTTCTCTTAAAATTAAGCAAATGAATAGAGCTGAGACCTCTCTTAAGTGTCAACAAACATAATGATTCTGAAATTTACTTAAATTCATCAAGAAAATATATTGTTCAAAATTTTCTTGGCTAACTAACTTTGTTGAGTGAATAGAGATCCCAACCCCTTTTCATAGCAATCCATAGTTACCTACCTGTAATGTATTGGATGATGTGGCTGATCCTGGGTCTGCACTGGCCAAACCCTCCTCTGAAGAGGATCTCTTCATCCCGTAGCCCATTATTTCTTTACGTTCAGTATTTGGTTGGTAAGTTCCTGTTACATATATAAAATTATTTAAAACGTTCATTTAAAAAAATCATGTATTAAATTAAAAAATTATTTTAAAAAAATATTATAAATAAGACAAACTTTTGGAATTAATTCAATAGAATTAGCTTAGTTTTTCTATGTTATTCGAATTATTAAATATAAGAACAAATAATTTAGAATGATTAGGTCAGGCATGTACTTTTGGTGATTTTTTAAAAATATTTGAGATTGGTAATGCATTTATATCTACTGAGCCACACTAAACTACCCATCAAGAAATTTGGTGCTGGAAGATGCAATATACTGTAAACTTGTCCAGTGTCAACACTTCTTGAAATCTCTCAATGAACTGGTTTATTATGCAGTGTTTTTACCAGCCAACAGGGAACACTATTTATGTTCAGTCTCCTAAATTTGAAGTCTAAGCTGACTTGCAAAAGACTTCATATGAACCACCTGATTCATTCTCATGAGACCTCTCAAAATAAAAGCTCACTAAGATCTGCCTTCTTTTTTCAGTCGGTCAAAGCACGGTGACCAACATTTTATGGTCCTGATTGTTATTTCTGCGTGCTGAATGAAACAATAACACTGGCCAGATGTGTGGCCTGCAAGTTTGGATTAGCACATGCCTGATTTAAATACCACAGAAAATTTTTATTGACAAAAGATGTTGACAATGACCTTGATAAGGATGAATAGCAACAATTGGTAAGGAGGCCTTAAACAAGTACAACCAATATAAGTTCCATTAAAAAAGTATTAAAAATTTTTAAACCTCAGCTCAGGCCACACTGACATGTCAAACAAAAAAAAAGAAGATTCAAGAAACAACGTATAGGCCACAATGACATTTCTAAGCTAGTCAGAGAAACAGATTAAAGAAACAATGTTAGAAACAGATTAAAAAACAAAATGTTACAACATTTACACAGAATCATGCAAAAATGAATACCACACAGACTTATCTCAGTACTGTTGACCAGAAATGGATTATTTCCACTATTAAATCTACATTGTAAAACGACCATTAGAGGAAGTTTTAATTACATACTGTCACTAGTAACATGCAAGTTGATTTTATCATTTGATATCCCCAAGTGAGGTGCTTTATTGTGATCTGTTGATTCAAGGGGACCCTGAGGTGGGTCTTTAGGTGGGATCTCACTGACATGAACATCCTCTGCACTTGATACACCTGAAACACACAATTGCTGCATCTTATTTCACCAGCCTGAACCATCGGTTTAGCAACTTTGGAACTGGTAACAAATTTTGAAAACTATTTACCATCTAATGAAAGATTGACATTATTATTTATAAGAGCAGTTAATTGTGTAGAGTTATCTGAAATTCTGATGATAAAAAATGCAGTAAAAATAAGCAAAATTCCTCAATTCCTCACTTTAGAAAATAATTTTAAAATTTTCATCACTAATTTCCAGGTTTTATCATCAAATGGTTAAAATAATCTTCAAAATGTTAATTAATTAACTATTTATAGCATATTTCTTAGTATGCAACACACTTGATAAAAATTGAATGTTTCTTTTTCTTCATTCTGTTTAATTTTTAAAAATGATTAAAAAAATTTCTTTAAACCCATTGTTGAAAAAAAACATGTTCAGATAGTAAAGCAAGATCTGAGGAACTCTTTAAGACTGTGTTTCATGCTTTTATTTATCCTAAAACTTTCCCTTGTTCAAACATTTCAATGGTCATAGATTATAATTATAATGAGTTCAAAGTCTAGTTTGGTCTAGCACTATTTTATAAGGCATCTCTAGAAGAATCCTATATGCATTAAATTTCAGTGGAAATAGCATATTTTGAATAAGGATATAATGGTGTGAGTACAACAAAGTTCAGGTAAAATTCAAACTTTCATTGGTCCAGGCTGAACAGAGACATGGAAACAGAAGTAAACAAATTGTTATTGGACTAGTTTCAAAATATTTCTTGATATCAATGATGCGTGGAAATTTTGTGTGCTAACATTACCGGGACAATTTTAAAGTTACTGATGAGTCCTGCCTCAAAACTCAAATGTAATATATTTAGTTGCTATACTTAATCTTAAACAAATTAATGCTCACAGTTCTCACCAAATTCACATTAAACCATCAGAGTTAAGACATTGGGTAAAAATAGTGAGATGTTATTTAATCCTTGATTCAAGTATTAAGAGTGAATAAATCCAGTGGTTGGATTGAGTTGGTTTGCACTGGTTTGTCCCAACCATTACCCAATTTTTTGCTGCGCTGAGTTTGGTGAGCCGCTTGCTAAATTATGGTAATCTTATCTTAAATAACAGTTTTGTTTTTGTCAGGTATTACTTAATAAATGTCACAAGATGACCTTTACCGTCATGGTCAAATATTTAACAGGTCTACAGATTGTGGGAAAGTGGTAGTGATTCCCCCATGGTATGGTTACATGGTAGGGGTAGAGTGTAGATGGGTCTCAGCCTTCACAGAGACATGTATAGTTTGTCTTTGACTCGCGTGAATGTGCCAGGGAGGATTGGGGGAGATACATACATTTGTTGTAGAAAGATGTCAGACTTTAATTACAATCTATGGGGATGTTGCCGACTGGGAGGTGTAATGGTGGGAAGTTTGCGAGGGGACATTCGGGTATATAACCCATGAGAAATTTGGATCTTTCACTGATCACTGACCTGCAGTCCTTGCATGAAACTTTCTTTATGTTTATAAATTGAAACCTAAAGCATTGTACAAGTTCATGTTACGGAATTCCACATACAGGTAAGTGTAAATATGGAGTTAGAATATAGAAGCTGAAATGGGAGATTGAGTGAGTGAGACTTGATTGATAGATTTATTAGGTGTACTTTTTTGTAGAGAAATCCTGGAAGAGCCACAGTGAGTGTGTAGGGCTTGGTATAGTACTTATGTAGTGAGTGTGTAGGGCTTGGTATAGTACTTATGTAGTGAGTGTGTAGGGCTTGGTATAGTACTTATGTAGTGAGTGTGTAGGGCTTGGTATAGTACTTATGTAGTGAGTGTGTAGGGCTTGGTATAGTACTTATGTAGTGAGTGTGTAGGGCTTGGTATAGTACTTATGTAGTGAGTGTGTAGGGCTTGGTATAGTACTTATGTAGTGAATGTGTAGGGCTTGGTATAGTACTTATGTAGTGAGTGTGTAGGGCTTGGTATAGTACTTATGTAGTGAGTGTGTAGGGCTTGGTATAGTACTTATGTAGTGTACGTGATTTCTTATATGCTTTAGGAATAGTCACTCTTTCTTGTGCTAGTTAAGACAATTCCATGCAAGTGTCCAGCACTCTTTCTTGTGCTAGTTAAGACAATTCCATGCAAGTGTCCAGCACTCTTTCTTGTGCTAGTTAAGACAATTCCATGCAAGTGTCCAGCACTCTTTCTTGTGCTAGTTAAGACAATTCCATGCAAGTGTCCAGCTGCGTTGACAGTAGACAGACACCAACACTTTTTTACCACAAGCAGTGAAGAGAAAAAGTCACAATCATAGACAATAGGGTCACAATAGAATAGACCACTAGGTAGATAAGAAGTAACAGGTAGAGGCATCCAGGACTACACTGTTACTGACTTTTGTCGCTTTGTGTGCATTGTAATTTCCTTTAACTGTACATAAACTCATTGAAATATTATATTTATTTAAGAATAATGTTGTATGTCTTATATACATTTGAAAAATAAATTATCTGTTTTTTATTTAACTTTAGGACTGGTTAACTTCTTAAATTATTATTGTGTTTCTTGGGGCACAAGGTAGTGTCAGAAAAATTCTAACAAATTAGAGAAATATTACGGAACCTTAGAGAGCTCACGAAAGTACTTTTACATGAATATTTTAAAACTCTTTCTTATAAAACAATCAAGATTTGTTTACCTCTTTTATTCTTCTTATTTAAGTATTAACTGATTATAATTTTTTTTTAAACTGCCTTTTGATCTATCATGTTTAAATGCTAAAAATTGTAATTAGGGGACCTAACCAGTTGTTAAATTATTTGAATCCCACCACTGAGTGTACCATTCCACTAGACAAAACTGCTTTACAATAGCCATGTCTAGTAGACATAGCTAAACTGCTTAACTAAGAACAGGGCATGATGATGAACATGGTAACTTTTGTGATAGATATGTAGGTTACTTTTAACACTGTCTCCAAATTAAATCATTTTTATTTGACAGAAACCTGAAGTCTTTGAAGGAATCAAAATGATTGCTAGCATGCTAACAACAGTTGGGACAGGACAGAAAATTTCATGAGAATAAAGAGAAAAAGTTCATTCCAACAATGTGTGGGGGAGGTTTGTGGGGTTGGGGTGGGTGTGTGTAGGGGTGTATTCATCTTGAGATCAAAGTGTAATTTAAAATATTTAAATGTCCATAAAGTCGTTATATTTGCTATAGCATTCAATGTGAATATAACACCAAAAAAAAAAGAAAAACAATGTCATCACATCCTCAAATGTGGATATTGGAAGTAAATGAATTTGATTCGATTTTTTTTTTTTTTTTACAATATCTCATGCAAAAATACCAACATATTACAACCAAATTACAACATGTAAACAACAACTGTTAACAGAAATGCTAGCTTATTATAATAAAAAAAAAATTATACTTAAGCCTATTTACTATATTATTAGAAAACTATTGCTAGTGGTTCACTAAGGATTTTATTTAAGAATTTTGTTTTAATCTAAATCCTAAATATAAGATTGGAGCATTGGATAAGGAAAATTAGAAAATTGCCATATTAAGGGTAGACAAAATACATTAAAAAAATATGGTTTAGATGTTAAATATTACAAGACCAGTTTGTACAGTTATTCCAATTGGAAAATGATCTACTTTATTTTAAATCAATAAATTTAACAGAAATTTTAAGGAAAATAAATCTTTTATCTTACTCAGGATCTGTTACATTTCAGTAAATGGCTAATGATTAAAGTTTGATTTAATTTAAGATTAAGGCACATTCCTAAAAAGTTGTGTGCTAAGCACTATCATCTAACTCATACAAATAAGGAAAGAAAACCTAGTTTAAATTGTTTGTAAATGTTACAAATGAAATGATGTATCAGTATTATAGAACCGACTACCTGTAATATGAAATGAGCGCACACGACGACCTAGAAAACCACCTGTGAAATATATGCATGTGTGATAACAACAAGGCTGCAAATACAATTGATAGACATGGACTCTGTGCCACGCACACCAAAGCATGAAGTTATTAATCAATACGACCGTATTTGAGTACTGAGAGTATTCAGCGAGTACATACGTTACTTCAGGATACTTTTAAAAGATATAGGTGAAAATAAGTATTCTTGGGATCTAATGTGTCCTTATTGGGTAGTAATATGGATAATAATATGCACTGAAAAGTAAGCAGTGTTTCCAAAAGTGGTAAGGATATTGATTAATCAGAGGATTTTAAAAAAAGATATTAAAAGATAATTAAAAGTATAATCATATTGTTACATGGAAATATATAATTATTTATGCATACTTTGGTATTGTGGCACTGCTCTTATATGAGACTAATGGGCATTTTAGACTACTATAAAAGAAGATAAATACACATTTAAAGTACCTTTGGTTTCCTTGTTAGCTTTCACCATTTTATAAATTTCAGTGGAACGTGGGTCAAGGTGACCTTTACGCTTCTCAGACATACTCTGTCGCCCAAAACCCTCTCTTTCAAATGGCAGTAATAAATCAGATGTTCTGTGATAAAAATAGAAAAACATGACCTGTAGATTTTAGAAAAGATTCTAAAGATATTATTATTTAGACAGATTTCTTCAAGTTTCTGTAAAAGTTAATACCTAAATATTTATAATTATTGAAATTTTGGATAACCTAGAAACATTATAAAATGGAAATAGTTCAATTATGCGATTCTATTAAAATAATAAAACATTACTTACAAGTCTTCATCTTTAGCACTGCTTATAGATACAAAGGCATCTTCTTCATCAGATGGAGTAGTTTTATTTTGTCCATGTATAAATCCAATGGTAGAATGGGGCCTTTCAAGTTTCTTAAATACATGAGTATTTTAAAAACAATGATTAATATATGTAATATATTTATTAAGCTAAATTGCAAAAAATTGTTTTTAAAAATTAATGTTCACAAATATTGGCGATATTGCTTTTTCCATTTACATGGTTTTATGCTTTGTTCAGATTTTACACTAAATAATGTAAAATAATGGATGTTTAAAAATTGTATTGCCCTTTAATGGACATACATTATAAATTTAGGGGACTTGTATCTAATCTTTAAATACATAAAATCTACACTTATTTCAACTGTTGGACATATGAAAAAATAACATTTGTCAACTTAGATTGGAACATGATCTATCAATCCTAAAACCTACTTACAGTTGGAAGCATGGTAACATCACTTTGTTTTGTATTTTCTTTCTGATTATGATCGGTATAAGCTTGAAGGCCTTGTACTTGTTTGGGTATGCTGGGCATAACATTGACAAATGCACTCGAGTCATTGAAACTATCCTGAGTTGCTTTGGTATAGGACTCATTTCTCAAGCCATTACCCATTTGTTCGGTGAAATGATCTCTTAAGGCAGACACTCTACGAGATCTGACTGGAGGGATGGGTGAAGGCAAGTCTTTATCACTTCCAAACCTCTGTGAATTAGGGAAAGAAGTCTCAGATGCAGATGAGGATCTTTGGTGGATTATGGTAACACTGTCGGAACCCGAAGATGATCTCTGATGAACAGCAGGGGCAATAATGTCAGACTGGCTGGTGTCTGGAGAATCGCCGTAGAGTGAAGGAGATGTTAACCCTGTACGTCTGGCTATAGTAAGACTGATGTATCCAGAGGCCTGCCCATCTTCCATCATAGCCAGCCGGAGGGCTTCCATGGCAGAAGTGTTGGACAACCCTTCTAATCTCACACCATTTACTTCTAAAAGTTGATCATTCACTTGCAGGTGACCATCCTATGATAAAAGTGTTGAATGAATATGGCAATGGAAAACAAAAATGCTCAACACAGCACATTGTCTCTATATACTATATATGTGATCCGTTCAGACAAAAGGGTAGATGAGTGCTTTTTTTCCAACATTTGGGGTTTTATATATGGTTTAAAAGGGCTTTGAACAAGCTTTAATTTGATACTAAAATGAATACTAAACTCCCTTTAGTAACTTTTCCGTGAGACTTTGGAATGGTCAGCCGTAATGTTGTAGCATTGTATCACACTGAATTCCACAACAACCATAATATTATAAATATTTATACATAGCTGGAAACGGTATTTGATTCCTTTAAATGTGGTAGTATCAATAATATTGTGTGACAATATAACGTAAAAATGTAATTTGCTTTAGTAATATGAGGCTATGTATTTCTTAATTTAATAAATGAGCTAAATTTAAATGCAAATTATCATTGGTTATGAAGACTTTTTTTTAACCCTAAACTGTTTCTGAATGGTTTATAAAAATAAATTGTGTACTCCAATAGAAGGACTTTCAGCCCTTTCGGTTAATAAATAACATGTTGGGGCACTGTGCAGGGTATTAAATAAAGATATGCTTTAAAATTCTCTCTCTATAATTAGGGGGAAAATGCATTGGCATTTCAACAAATGGTCATTAAAATAATTATTTTTACATAGATCTAACTTAAATCAAACAAAATTAGCCATAAGATTTAACATTGGATAATCTATCTATTTCAAAAATAATAATATTTTCATCCCCATTACATAAAAGTGCTGAATGGCGCCAGCGACTTATCTATTCTTTTGTCAGCACAGGTCACATATCTGTGTTGTCAGTATCTTCAAAATCTATCAGAAAAACATGTCATAAACCCCTTAAATGCATTCTAATAATTGTGTATTGAGTGAAAAAACAACTTTTGGTTAGAATATGTAGGGTTTTAAAACGATCATAGAAAATAATACAGTTTGAAAGAGTAACATACAAATAGAACATTCTGAGAAATGTGCACAATTTTCTAAATGCTCATGCATGTGATCATTATTAGTTTCATAGATGTTCCTTATCATAGATTTGATATTATTTAAAAAAAAACAGATTATACTATAACAATATTATTGAAGTACCACAATAGATCAATAAACCAGTTACTAATGCTGTAAGTAGTAATTCAATCAATTACTACTTCAAAATATAAGAGGCTGTTTCTTTCACTCAATGAAAATCAATTAGGGTATGGGTTTAAGACCACCAACCTTTACTGACACATTTTAATGCTTGCACAGAGGATTAGATAAATAGATATAGAATTTGACTCAGCTATTAAAAAAACAGTATCTCTTTTACAAAATTGTTTTAAAAAAACATGATTCATTATTACTGCTCAGATTTGTCTGAAACAACATTTCCCAAACTAATTTCTGGGATTAAAGTTTGCCTTAATTAAATCAAAAGTTTTTAAGAGTGAAAAAATCAATTACTTTGGAAAAACAGCCCACAGAGTTCAAGTAATGAGAGAGCAAAGTCAAAAAGGAAGGAAAACAATTAGAGCTTGAATTTAATTAGTCATTGTGACCTATAATTTAATTTGTCTTTTAAAAAAAAAATTTTTTTTAAATAAAATAAGGCAGATGATTCTTATTGTTATTAATTTTTAACTGCTTATACTATTTTTGTTGTTGGTACTTGACTTACACACACGTTTTAAAGACTTTATATGTGTTGAACATTTGTTTAATGAAGTCTTAAACTCATCATTTAATAAAGGTTATCAATCTGTTTATGTCAGGGAATCAGTTGGTCATTTAATGAATCACTTGTAAGGACGTGCAAACAAAGTTTGTGAAGATCTAATTTAAAATAATCAACACCACTTGGTCCAGTAAGAGCTCTACTATTTTAAGTATAGCTAGAAATCAAAGCATCATTTCATAAAAACCTGCGGAACTTTTTTGCTTTGTAGTGATCCTCTTACTGGTCCACTTTCCCAAAAAGTCATTCCACTAAATCCTTAGCATTTAGAGAATGGAAAGCTGTGGCACATTTGGTATAAAACAATGCCGATTATTAAATCTAAAAAAATAAAAAACCAATAAGAATTTCCTTGCATTGTACCATTTTGCTACAAATATCATTGCAACTTTAATAAAACTCCTCCCTTTCTAATTGCAAAGTTGAACAAAAGAATTATAATTTTGCAATGCAAAATAAATGTGTATAAATGTATGATTGAGTCAAGGATTTCAAAGTAAAGAAATATTCCAATTTTCAAAAGGAAAAACAAACAGCCTACACAAATAAATCAAAAACCTTTAAAACAACCAAACTGTAAACATATTAGTTTTCAAGTGCCAATCATCTTTCATTTAACACGAACTCAACAAGCTTGAGGGAAACAGTACATTAAAATACCTTGTATGCAGCACCCCCTTGCAATATAGTTTTCACAAAAATTCCGAGGTCTTTTGAGCTGGTTTCAAAGGATTCTGTTTTTCCTTTGACACTAACTCCTAGTCCTGCAGAACCTGTATCATTTAGTGGAATGTGAAGCGTGATCTTTTCTACATTCACACCAGGACTTGCGCTGTCTATTTCATCTACTGTGTGAGAGGGCTGCAAGACATCAGGTTGACCTTCAGTGACTACATCATCCATACGACCATCAACATTATCCTCCCCTTCTTTAGCTGGTAGTGATTTGTCTCCCTGAAAGCCAAAACAATGGAGTCCACGAACAGGCAGGCAAGCATAAGCAAACAAAATATATTTAATATCAAGACCAGTGCACAAAAAAGTGAACATGCAGATGAAAAATTAGAATAGCTAAGCTCTGTATCATTCACTTAGAGAACTTAAGAGATGAGATGATTTATGAAATGGCAAACATTAATGTTGATAGGATTTTATTATAAATTTAAGCCATTTAAAACCTACATTTTGCTTACATCTAAAAAATGAAATTGGTCTATCTGGTTCAAGAGCTAACCAAACACAATGTAACAATAATTTAAGAAAACTGAACAGGATATTTGAAAGTACACAGAAATAATGTACATCTTGTCAACATTAATAACACTGCTTTCACTTATCAATATGTCTTCAATTATATACTAGGGGGTGATTATGAATGATTTTTTTAGCTTTTAAATGCTCTGACATAGGTATTTAAGTAAACAAAATGGAAATAAAATGTTTATTTAAGAAGACCTATCAAATGCAGTTGTCCAAGGAGCCATGCAAAGGACACAACACTTTATGGAGTAACTCAACAGCAAAGATCATATCATTCTTTCTATATCTTTTAAAATCGCTGACCTAATATTAATCAGAGCTAAATACTTAGGCAAAAAATTTCAGGCTATGAAAAAAACAGAAAGTAAGTTAGCTGTTTCCATTTCACAATTTGGTAGTATGTGCCCATTTCTGGGTTAGACCCGGAGTACTGATGCCTATAATTAAACCTTCTTATCACTACACCAAAAAACTTTTAAGCCATTCTGAACAAAAGAAAAAGAAAACAACAAACACAGAGATAGAACATTTAGATGTCAATCCTTTTCAAGTACACCTCACAATAGTGTCATAATACATCTCACAAAGGCTTTAGCTCAGTTATTAATAATCTCACTTTTAAAACATGTATTAAATATTTAAGTTGTCTGTAATTAGGACAAAAAAAAGATATGAAGGAATATGAATACATGTCTTTTAACATTAAAATATAAAGTAGAATTGATCATTTTGAGAAAGCATTGACAAATAGACATCATGTTTTATCAATTATGAGAGGGAAATTTTTGGCAGTTACAGAATATCCTCCAGAGAAAGTTAACTGGTTTTACTTTAAAATTCTCAACCTTATTCAGACCTGCATTCAACAAGGATTTCATGCAAAGGTAAGAGAAAGTGACAATACAACAAAACTAAATGTGAATTACATAAATTGTTTCTGAACAATTTTGTGTGCTTTAAGTATTTTCTTAGCATTTTTATTAACTGTTATATTTTTTTTTCTAAAAGCCAAACATATTTTGGATTGTTTTTTTTTACATAACATTAACTGTGAAATAAATTAAAACTTAAAAACATGAATTTAAAAATATTTGAAATAAAGTGTTAGGTTAGTTTTAGAGATTTAAATTAATAAATTCTTAAAAGCTCCACTTCTTAATGCAGTTATTGAGATGTTATGAAATGAAAATGCTAAAGTAGAAAATACAAGAGAAGAAGATAGTCTAAATGGAAAGTTTTTGAAACAATTTGGAATTAACTGCAACTGCAGAAATTATAAATTTATTTATTTTGTTTCA
This sequence comes from Omphiscola glabra, assembly GCA_964017045.1. Taxonomy (NCBI): domain Eukaryota; kingdom Metazoa; phylum Mollusca; class Gastropoda; family Lymnaeidae; genus Omphiscola; species Omphiscola glabra. Next base: position 35,268,368 of record OZ024794.1, on the reverse strand, counting down.
CAGATTTATAGGGAAATTATATTAAAATTATTCTTAAATTAAAAATGGAAAGTAAATTAAAATATCGTAGACGACATGTTGCAGCCAAACCAAGAAAAATAAAATGTATTTAAAGGACCCATTGTTATGGCTTTAAAAGTTTATTTGTTATGAATAAACCACATATTTTTTAGATTACTTTTTTTACCTCTAATAATCAAAAATAAAAAAAAACATAAACTTAAAAGAAAAAAAAACATCCGAATGAAAATGTTTGTTAAATAATGTTTAAAAAATTAAAGACAAGTACAAAGGTATTAAGATAGTATGAAATGGGGTTTAAAGTTTCAGTTCCTTATTTAATTATATGAAAAAGGGAGGATAATAAAATTGTGGTCCTCAGGAAAAGTTAATAGTGAAATTTGTATTAAAAAGAAAATTAGTCATTCGTATTCTCACCATCCACACACACTTGAGAATTAAAAGATTATTAGAACCTGTTACTTATAGAAATTGAATGTTTAGTTTTTTTTAAAATAGCTTATGACAACCACACATGAAAGAACTCAAATAGCTGTAAGTAAAGCGTATGGCACTTTTTGATTCATCCAAAACATTTCACATTAGAACCAACTGTCCATCAAACTATGTCTAAATCGAATGATATGGAATTAACATTTTTTGTTGGAAGTCAGTGAAACTACGTTGTTATATTTTAAGTTACAGAAATTTCACGCAAGGTCTAAAAAAAATTTTAATTTTTTTTTATATATTATTTCAGTATTTCTCACATACAATTATCTAGTCGATTATATTTTATCATCTTAGTGCCTGTGACATGTTGTTACAAGCTAACTCAGTGCAATACCTAATTATACATTTCAGAGTTAACTGAAGCAACTATGCAATAGACAGCTTCAAAAACAGAAAAACATAAAATGTTCATACAGGTTTTAAAAGTATACCTTAAGTTGAACAATTATAATAAGAGAAATTGAAATGTGTAGATGCTGCTGCAATTCAAACATTTCAGTAACACGTACATTTCATAAAGATAATACAAATTAGTCTAATGTTAAATGAATACATTGTATTAATGAAGCACACACATTTAATCTAACAAAATTCTATATTTTAGTCCAACATACCAATTTTCTTGGCACTTTAAACTTTTCATCCACTTCTTCTTGTCGTGAAACAACCAGTTCAACCTGACTGCCTTCGGGAATCATCCGCAGGAAAGTCACAGCTTCTGCCTGAGTTTTACCAGTCATTTCTACACCATTAACCTGAAATTATTATTTTGTCAATAAAACTGGGGATTAATAAGGTTATTGACATATAACAACAAGACATTAATACATTTCTTCATTAAATGTCTAATGTCTATATCTATTTAACAAACAAGAAAATTTAACTTGTATTTTATTGGTGTGTAGTGTGAACATTAAACTTTTAAGTAAGGATGTTAAACAACTTTAATATTTCTCATTATCAATTTTGAAAACATCTATCTGTTGTTTTATCTATGTTTTTAGGTAAAAATTAAAAATATCACAGAAATTTTTGTATATGTTTAACCTTTCCGATACCGACCTACTTTTAGCTAACTTTCCCGGTGGCCCAGACATTATTTTGAAATGAGCTAAAATTTGATAGGTTTGTAAATTATTTTGTATTTTAATTTTGTTTTAAACAATTGATAATAACATGTAGAGAATTATCTGTTCAGAAATGGATAAGTGTGTTAAAAATGAGAATAATATAATCCCAATTAAAGCTCAATAATAGTTTCAGAACAAAAGGTTTCATCAAGTGGGCGTAAGTCGTCATCAACAATACTGCTAGGTAGCGCCAAGGAAAAAACAAATACAGATCAGAACAAAAGGTTTCATCAAGTGGGCGTAAGTCGTCATCAACAATACTGCTAGGTAGCGCCAAGGAAAAAACAAATACAGATCAGAACAAAAGGTTTCATCAAGTGGGCGTAAGTCGTCATCAACAATACTGCTAGGTAGTGCCATGGAAACAACAAATACAGATCAGAACAAAAGGTTTCATCAAGTGGGCGTAAGTCGTCATCAACAATACTGCTAGGTAGTGCCATGGAAACAACAAATACAGATCAGAACAAAAGGTTTCATCAAGTGGGCGTAAGTTGTCATCAACAATACTGCTAGGTAGCGCCAAGGAAAAAACAAATACAGATCAGAACAAAAGGTTTCATCAAGTGGGCGTAAGTTGTCATCAACAATACTGCTAGGTAGCGCCAAGGAAAAAACAAATACAGATCAGAACAAAAGGTTTCATCAAGTGGGCGTAAGTTGTCATCAACAATAGTGCTAGGTAGCGCCATGGAAACAACAAATACAGATCAGAACAAAAGGTTTCATCAAGTGGGCGTAAGTCGTCATCAACAATACTGCTAGGTAGTGCCATGGAAACAACAAATACAGATCAGAACAAAAGGTTTCATCAAGTGGGCGTAAGTCGTCATCAACAATACTGCTAGGTAGTGCCATGGAAACAACAAATACAGATAAGAACAAAAGGTTTCATCAAGTGGGCGTAAGTTGTCATCAACAATACTGCTAGGTAGCTCCAAGGAAAAAACAAATACAGATCAGAACAAAAGGTTTCATCAAGTGGGCGTAAGTTGTCATCAACAATACTGCTAGGTAGCGCCAAGGAAAAAACAAATACAGATCAGAACAAAAGGTTTCATCAAGTGGGCGTAAGTCGTCATCAACAATACTGCTAGGTAGCGCCAAGGAAAAAACAAATACAGATCAGAACAAAAGGTTTCATCAAGTGGGCGTAAGTCGTCATCAACAATACTGCTAGGTAGTGCCATGGAAACAACAAATACAGATCAGAACAAAAGGTTTCATCAAGTGGGCGTAAGTCGTCATCAACAATACTGCTAGGTAGTGCCATGGAAACAACAAATACAGATCAGAACAAAAGGTTTCATCAAGTGGGCGTAAGTTGTCATCAACAATACTGCTAAGTAGCGCCAAGGAAAAAACAAATACAGATCAGAACAAAAGGTTTCATCAAGTGGGCGTAAGTTGTCATCAACAATACTGCTAGGTAGCGCCAAGGAAAAAACAAATACAGATCAGAACAAAAGGTTTCATCAAGTGGGCGTAAGTTGTCATCAACAATACTGCTAGGTAGCGCCAAGGAAAAAACAAATACAGATCAGAACAAAAGGTTTCATCAAGTGGGCGTAAGTTGTCATCAACAATACTGCTAGGTAGCGCCATGGAAAAAACAAATACAGATCAGAACAAAAGGTTTCATCAAGTGGGCGTAAGTTGTCATCAACAATAGTGATAGGTGGTGCCATGGAAACAACAAATACAGATCAGAACAAAAGGTTTCATCAAGTGGGCGTAAGTCGTCATCAACAATAGTGCTAGGTAGCGCCAAGGAAACAACAAATACAGATCAGAACAAAAGGTTTCATCAAGTGAGCGTAAGTCGTCATCAACAATAGTGCTAGGTAGCGCCATGGAAACAACAAATACAGATCAGAACAAAAGGTTTCATCAAGTGGGCGTAAGTCGTCATCAACAATAGTGCTAGGTAGTGCCATGGAAACAACAAATACAGATCAGAACAAAAGGTTTCATCAAGTGGGCGTAAGTTGTCATCAACAATAGTGCTAGGTAGCGCCATGGAAACAACAAATACAGATCAGCACAAAAGGTTTCATCAAGTGGGCGTAAGTCGTCATCAACAATAGTGCTAGGTAGTGCCATGGAAACAACAAATACAGATCAGAACAAAAGGTTTCATCAAGTGGGCGTAAGTCGTCATCAACAATAGTGCTAGGTAGTGCCATGGAAACAACAAATACAGATCAGAACAAAAGGTTTCATCAAGTGGGCGTAAGTCGTCATCAACAATAGTGCTAGGTAGCGCCATGGAAACAACAAATACAGATCAGAACAAAAGGTTTCATCAAGTGGGCGTAAGTCGTCATCAACAATAGTGCTAGGTAGCGCCAAGGAAACAACAAATACAGATCAGAACAAAAGGTTTCATCAAGTGGGCGTAAGTCGTCATCAACAATAGTGATAGGTAGTGCCATGGAAACAACAAATACAGATCAGAACAAAAGGTTTCATCAAGTGGGCGTAAGTCGTCATCAACAATAGTGCTAGGTAGTGCCATGGAAACAACAAATACAGATCAGAACAAAAGGTTTCATCAAGTGGGCGTAAGTTGTCATCAACAATAGTGCTAGGTAGTGCCATGGAAACAACAAATACAGATCAGAACAAAAGGTTTCATCAAGTGGGCGTAAGTTGTCATCAACAATACTGCTAGGTAGCGCCATGGAAACAACAAATACAGATCAGCACAAAAGGTTTCATCAAGTGGGCGTAAGTTGTCATCAACAATAGTGATAGGTAGCGCCATGGAAACAACAAATACAGATCAGCACAAAAGGTTTCATCAAGTGGGCGTAAGTTGTCATCAACAATAGTGCTAGGTAGCGCCATGGAAACAACAAATACAGATCAGAACAAAAGGTTTCATCAAGTGGGCGTAAGTTGTCATCAACAATAGTGCTAGGTAGCGCCATGGAAACAACAAATACAGATCAGAACAAAAGGTTTCATCAAGTGGGCGTAAGTCGTCATCAACAATACTGCTAGGTAGTGCCATGGAAACAACAAATACAGATCAGAACAAAAGGTTTCATCAAGTGGGCGTAAGTCGTCATCAACAATACTGCTAGGTAGTGCCATGGAAACAACAAATACAGATAAGAACAAAAGGTTTCATCAAGTGGGCGTAAGTTGTCATCAACAATACTGCTAGGTAGCGCCAAGGAAAAAACAAATACAGATCAGAACAAAAGGTTTCATCAAGTGGGCGTAAGTTGTCATCAACAATACTGCTAGGTAGCGCCAAGGAAAAAACAAATACAGATCAGAACAAAAGGTTTCATCAAGTGGGCGTAAGTCGTCATCAACAATACTGCTAGGTAGCGCCAAGGAAAAAACAAATACAGATCAGAACAAAAGGTTTCATCAAGTGGGCGTAAGTCGTCATCAACAATACTGCTAGGTAGTGCCATGGAAACAACAAATACAGATCAGAACAAAAGGTTTCATCAAGTGGGCGTAAGTCGTCATGAACATACTGCTAGGTAGTGCCATGGAAACAACAAATACAGATCAGAACAAAAGGTTTCATCAAGTGGGCGTAAGTTGTCATCAACAATACTGCTAGGTAGCGCCAAGGAAAAAACAAATACAGATCAGAACAAAAGGTTTCATCAAGTGGGCGTAAGTTGTCATCAACAATACTGCTAGGTAGCGCCAAGGAAAAAACAAATACAGATCAGAACAAAAGGTTTCATCAAGTGGGCGTAAGTCGTCATCAACAATACTGCTAGGTAGCGCCAAGGAAAAAACAAATACAGATCAGAACAAAAGGTTTCATCAAGTGGGCGTAAGTTGTCATCAACAATACTGCTAGGTAGCGCCAAGGAAAAAACAAATACAGATCAGAACAAAAGATTTCATCAAGTGGGCGTAAGTTGTCATCAACAATACTGCTAGGTAGCGCCATGGAAAAAACAAATACAGATCAGAACAAAAGGTTTCATCAAGTGGGCGTAAGTTGTCATCAACAATAGTGATAGGTGGTGCCATGGAAACAACAAATACAGATCAGAACAAAAGGTTTCATCAAGTGGGCGTAAGTCGTCATCAACAATAGTGCTAGGTAGCGCCAAGGAAACAACAAATACAGATCAGAACAAAAGGTTTCATCAAGTGAGCGTAAGTCGTCATCAACAATAGTGCTAGGTAGCGCCATGGAAACAACAAATACAGATCAGAACAAAAGGTTTCATCAAGTGGGCGTAAGTCGTCATCAACAATAGTGCTAGGTAGTGCCATGGAAACAACAAATACAGATCAGAACAAAAGGTTTCATCAAGTGGGCGTAAGTTGTCATCAACAATAGTGCTAGGTAGCGCCATGGAAACAACAAATACAGATCAGCACAAAAGGTTTCATCAAGTGGGCGTAAGTCGTCATCAACAATAGTGCTAGGTAGTGCCATGGAAACAACAAATACAGATCAGAACAAAAGGTTTCATCAAGTGGGCGTAAGTTGTCATCAACAATAGTGCTAGGTAGTGCCATGGAAACAACAAATACAGATCAGAACAAAAGGTTTCATCAAGTGGGCGTAAGTCGTCATCAACAATAGTGCTAGGTAGCGCCATGGAAACAACAAATACAGATCATAACAAAAGGTTTCATCAAGTGGGCGTAAGTCGTCATCAACAATAGTGCTAGGTAGCGCCAAGGAAACAACAAATACAGATCAGAACAAAAGGTTTCATCAAGTGGGCGTAAGTCGTCATCAACAATAGTGCTAGGTAGTGCCATGGAAACAACAAATACAGATCAGAACAAAAGGTTTCATCAAGTGGGCGTAAGTTGTCATCAACAATACTGCTAGGTAGCGCCATGGAAACAACAAATACAGATCAGCACAAAAGGTTTCATCAAGTGGGCGTAAGTTGTCATCAACAATAGTGATAGGTAGCGCCATGGAAACAACAAATACAGATCAGCACAAAAGGTTTCATCAAGTGGGCGTAAGTTGTCATCAACAATAGTGATAGGTAGCGCCATGGAAAAAACAAATACAGATCAGAACAAAAGGTTTCATCTAGTGGGCGTAAGTTGTCATCAACAATACTGCTAGGTAGCGCCAAGGAAAAAACAAATACAGATCAGAACAAAAGGTTTCATCAAGTGGGCATAAGTTGTCATCAACAATACTGCTAGGTAGCGCCAAGGAAAAAACAAATACAGATCAGAACAAAAGGTTTCATCAAGTGGGCGTAAGACGTCATCAACAATACTGCTAGGTAGCGCCATGGAAAAAACAAATACAGATCAGAACAAAAGGTTTCATCAAGTGGGCGTAAGTTGTCATCAACAATACTGCTAGGTAGTGCCAAGGAAACAACAAATACAGATCAGAACAAAAGGTTTCATCAAGTGAGCGTAAGTCGTCATCAACAATAGTGCTAGGTAGCGCCATGGAAACAACAAATACAGATCAGAACAAAAGGTTTCATCAAGTGGGCGTAAGTTGTCATCAACAATAGTGATAGGTAGCGCCATGGAAACAACAAATACAGATCAGCACAAAAGGTTTCATCAAGTGGGCGTAAGTTGTCATCAACAATAGTGCTAGGTAGCGCCATGGAAACAACAAATACAGATCAGAACAAAAGGTTTCATCAAGTGGGCGTAAGTTGTCATCAACAATAGTGCTAGGTAGCGCCATGGAAACAACAAATACAGATCAGAACAAAAGGTTTCATCAAGTGGGCGTAAGTCGTCATCAACAATACTGCTAGGTAGTGCCATGGAAACAACAAATACAGATCAGAACAAAAGGTTTCATCAAGTGGGCGTAAGTCGTCATCAACAATACTGCTAGGTAGTGCCATGGAAACAACAAATACAGATAAGAACAAAAGGTTTCATCAAGTGGGCGTAAGTTGTCATCAACAATACTGCTAGGTAGCGCCAAGGAAAAAACAAATACAGATCAGAACAAAAGGTTTCATCAAGTGGGCGTAAGTTGTCATCAACAATACTGCTAGGTAGCGCCAAGGAAAAAACAAATACAGATCAGAACAAAAGGTTTCATCAAGTGGGCGTAAGTCGTCATCAACAATACTGCTAGGTAGCGCCAAGGAAAAAACAAATACAGATCAGAACAAAAGGTTTCATCAAGTGGGCGTAAGTCGTCATCAACAATACTGCTAGGTAGTGCCATGGAAACAACAAATACAGATCAGAACAAAAGGTTTCATCAAGTGGGCGTAAGTCGTCATCAACATACTGCTAGGTAGTGCCATGGAAACAACAAATACAGATCAGAACAAAAGGTTTCATCAAGTGGGCGTAAGTTGTCATCAACAATACTGCTAGGTAGCGCCAAGGAAAAAACAAATACAGATCAGAACAAAAGGTTTCATCAAGTGGGCGTAAGTTGTCATCAACAATACTGCTAGGTAGCGCCAAGGAAAAAACAAATACAGATCAGAACAAAAGGTTTCATCAAGTGGGCGTAAGTCGTCATCAACAATACTGCTAGGTAGCGCCAAGGAAAAAACAAATACAGATCAGAACAAAAGGTTTCATCAAGTGGGCGTAAGTTGTCATCAACAATACTGCTAGGTAGCGCCAAGGAAAAAACAAATACAGATCAGAACAAAAGATTTCATCAAGTGGGCGTAAGTTGTCATCAACAATACTGCTAGGTAGCGCCATGGAAAAAACAAATACAGATCAGAACAAAAGGTTTCATCAAGTGGGCGTAAGTTGTCATCAACAATAGTGATAGGTGGTGCCATGGAAACAACAAATACAGATCAGAACAAAAGGTTTCATCAAGTGGGCGTAAGTCGTCATCAACAATAGTGCTAGGTAGCGCCAAGGAAACAACAAATACAGATCAGAACAAAAGGTTTCATCAAGTGAGCGTAAGTCGTCATCAACAATAGTGCTAGGTAGCGCCATGGAAACAACAAATACAGATCAGAACAAAAGGTTTCATCAAGTGGGCGTAAGTCGTCATCAACAATAGTGCTAGGTAGTGCCATGGAAACAACAAATACAGATCAGAACAAAAGGTTTCATCAAGTGGGCGTAAGTTGTCATCAACAATAGTGATAGGTAGCGCCATGGAAAAAACAAATACAGATCAGAACAAAAGGTTTCATCTAGTGGGCGTAAGTTGTCATCAACAATACTGCTAGGTAGCGCCAAGGAAGAAACAAATACAGATCAGAACAAAAGGTTTCATCAAGTGGGCGTAAGTCGTCATCAACAATAGTGATAGGTAGCGCCATGGAAAAAACAAATACAGATCAGAACAAAAGGTTTCATCAAGTGGGCATAAGTTGTCATCAACAATACTGCTAGGTAGCGCCAAGGAAAAAACAAATACAGATCAGAACAAAAGGTTTCATCAAGTGGGCGTAAGACGTCATCAACAATACTGCTAGGTAGCGCCATGGAAAAAACAAATACAGATCAGAACAAAAGGTTTCATCAAGTGGGCGTAAGTTGTCATCAACAATACTGCTAGGTAGTGCCAAGGAAACAACAAATACAGATCAGAACAAAAGGTTTCATCAAGTGAGCGTAAGTCGTCATCAACAATAGTGCTAGGTAGCGCCATGGAAACAACAAATACAGATCAGAACAAAAGGTTTCATCAAGTGGGCGTAAGTTGTCATCAACAATAGTGATAGGTAGCGCCATGGAAACAACAAATACAGATCAGCACAAAAGGTTTCATCAAGTGGGCGTAAGTTGTCATCAACAATAGTGCTAGGTAGCGCCATGGAAACAACAAATACAGATCAGAACAAAAGGTTTCATCAAGTGGGCGTAAGTTGTCATCAACAATACTGCTAGGTAGCGCCATGGAAACAACAAATACAGATCAGCACAAAAGGTTTCATCAAGTGGGCGTAAGTTGTCATCAACAATAGTGATAGGTAGCGCCATGGAAACAACAAATACAGATCAGCACAAAAGGTTTCATCAAGTGGGCGTAAGTTGTCATCAACAATAGTGATAGGTAGCGCCATGGAAAAAACAAATACAGATCAGAACAAAAGGTTTCATCTAGTGGGCGTAAGTTGTCATCAACAATACTGCTAGGTAGCGCCAAGGAAAAAACAAATACAGATCAGAACAAAAGGTTTCATCAAGTGGGCGTAAGTCGTCATCAACAATAGTGATAGGTAGCGCCATGGAAAAAACAAATACAGATCAGAACAAAAGGTTTCATCAAGTGGGCATAAGTTGTCATCAACAATACTGCTAGGTAGCGCCAAGGAAAAAACAAATACAGATCAGAACAAAAGGTTTCATCAAGTGGGCGTAAGACGTCATCAACAATACTGCTAGGTAGCGCCATGGAAAAAACAAATACAGATCAGAACAAAAGGTTTCATCAAGTGGGCGTAAGTTGTCATCAACAATAGTGATAGGTAGCGCCATGGAAAAAACAAATACAGATCAGAACAAAAGGTTTCATCTAGTGGGCGTAAGTTGTCATCAACAATACTGCTAGGTAGCGCCAAGGAAAAAACAAATACAGATCAGAACAAAAGGTTTCATCAAGTGGGCGTAAGTCGTCATCAACAATAGTGATAGGTAGCGCCATGGAAAAAACAAATACAGATCAGAACAAAAGGTTTCATCAAGTGGGCATAAGTTGTCATCAACAATACTGCTAGGTAGCGCCAAGGAAAAAACAAATACAGATCAGAACAAAAGGTTTCATCAAGTGGGCGTAAGACGTCATCAACAATACTGCTAGGTAGCGCCATGGAAAAAACAAATACAGATCAGAACAAAAGGTTTCATCAAGTGGGCGTAAGTTGTCATCAACAATACTGCTAGGTAGTGCCAAGGAAAAAACAAATACAGATCGGCACAAACAAATCAGTAATTGGTTGATAATTTAAAAGGCAAAATAATATTCGAACATTCCCCTAACGAATAAACATTCTGCCCGAGACTATGTTGAAAGGTTATATCTTCATTTTCTAATTATAATAGATACCTCCTCTATGTGGGTGTAAGTCGTCATCAGTGGGTGTAAGTCGTCATCAATAGCGCCAAGGAAACAACAAATACAGATCGGCACAAAAAAATCAGTAATAGATTGATTTTCACAATTTAAAAGGCAAAATAAAATTCGACTATTCCCCTAACGAAAAACATTCCGCCCGAGACTAAGGTGAAAGGTTATAGCCTCGTTTTTTGTGTTTATATTAGATACCCCTCTATGTCGCAAATAGACGCGCTTGGGCCACAGGGAAAAAGTAGGTCACTGCAAAAAGACGCGCCTGGTACCGGAAGGGTTAAAATTGATTAAAAAATAATAAAATCCCAGATGGGTGGTTGTGTCCTTTTTTGAGTTGTACATAAATTACAGTAAGAAATAATTATAGGTACCACAAAACTGCTTCACAGACTGTAAAAAAACCCAAAAGGTCAGAGAGTTTTAAAGTCAATTCAATTTTTTGGTTCACATGAAGTTTTTCCTGGCTTCAAATTAGAAAAATGAGAATTTATCAAGACTGAATAAATAACCCACCTCAAGTAAGCGGTCACCAGGTCTCAGTTGGCCATCCTGTACGGCGGCACCTTTAGGAAGAATATTGCGAATATAAATGGGACAGTTTCCATCTGTTTGATTGTCTCTAGATGTAACACTGAATCCTAAGCCCAAAGGTCCCTTTTTGAGCTGAATAACCAATTTTTTCCCAATTCTGCGAGTGTTAGTCACAGCATTGAGTGGTGCATCTCCTCCCACAAGACCTGAGAGGGTCGTGTTTGGATTACGGGCAGGAATGGCTGGCGGGGGCTTCTTTGGTAACTTGATTGGTGGTCCTGGTTTGATTACATCATTATTTTTTGTTGAAACAAGTGTTTCATTTTTGGGTACATGTATAGATGCTGAGGCTGTTTTGAGGTTTGATAAGATGATGGAAGAATTAGCACTTTGATCATTGCGTAAATAGTTTGATGGTTTGATGCCATTCGATGAATCTGTTGAGACTGAAGAGTTTTTTGAACCCTCTCTTGGGGCAGGAACAGGGTTAACGACCTTTTGTTCATTTGTGGATAATGTAAGGGGTGATGGTTTCATGGGTGTATGACTACGAGGTTTTGGTAAAACAGGTGGTGGTTGAGGTCCAACAGTTTTTTTCAGAAAAGGTTGCCCTGCATTACTGCTGCTCCCTTTGATGATTTTAAGGCGTATTTCTTTTGTGTCCATAGCTGCTCGAAATATGTCCTGAGCCCTATAAAATAACAACATTAAGAGTAACCAATAAAAATAATAATGAATTAAATGACAACTTAAAAGGACTTTTTAAGTTATGAAGAGTTCCATGCAAATAAAAGTGCTTTTTAAATCTAAAAAGTAATTCACACTAAGCACTGGTTGATTTTACCTAAGGAAAGGCACTTCTTGAAGGCTGGTCCCATTTATCTCAGTTATGATATCATCTGGTTTAATCCTCCCATCTTTATACACAGGTCTGTCAGGTTCAATGCTTTGAATGAGGAGTCCCATGTCTTTTCCCTTTTCATCAAAAGCAGGGATAGCATGAATACCCAAGGGGCCACCATCATTTTGAAGACAAATCAGGCTGATTGGAATAACATCAATATTTTTTCAATCAGTTCAAAATACAGGCATAAACATTTTTGAAAGTTTTAACTGCTTATGTAACAAGAAATAACATAATGTTATATTCTCTGTGGGCCAAAAATTTTATCACAATTATTAAAATATAAAGGGCAAGTTAAAAATGTTTTAGCAACTATGATGCAGATATTATATTTTGTGTACATCAATTGAAGATAAGGACCATATATGTTTTCTGATATGAAATATCAGCCACTCCTCTGACAGTGGTCCACCCTTTTTGCCTGAATACACACTCAGACCTTACGCTATGTATATCCATCTTCAAGTGCATTTTGAAAAAGACAATTTAGGAGTTAATATCATCCCACCAATTGTAAACTATTTAATACAGGTGGTCTGCGAGAAATTTTGGTGGTCCACAGAAAAATCTGGACTTTATTTTCATTTAATTAACTATTTAAAAAAAAAAAATATTCTTATGTTCTGAATGTAATTTTTTGTTAAGTTTTTAAGGTACTCACACTACAAAATAAAATGAATGTTTTTCAAAAAAAAAATAAATATATATACTACTGTCGCTAACACAGTTGGCTAAAGAAGATCTGCAATTTTTTTTCAAATTTTGATGAATATATGAGAGAGAAGGATGTCAACCGCCAGATGGTAGCCATTGTTTATCAGCACTTACAATCAATCATAGAAACTTTGTTATTACTCAAAGAAAGAAGATCCCAGACAGGCCAAATATGGATAATAGATCCATTTGCAGCAAACATTGAAGATAATGATTTAAGCATGAATGACAAGTAAAGACTCACCGATTTTTTTATCTGACAAAAGACTCAAATCTAACTTCCGGTCATACTTATCAAGACCTCATTTTTGGCTCACCATAAAAGGTCAATACTAATTGCTGAGTGTAAATCAATGGACATTTTCTTATACATACAACAACATAATGTTGAAAGAAAAATAAATTTTCATCTTTCACAGTAATTCAAACTAAGCACTAGTCTCAGCTTGAAATAAATATGGCCCTCCGTCTTTCAGTAGCGTCATTGGAGTAAAAAAATCCCTAAGCTCCTTTCAAACAAGTGGAAACAAATATCACACTCAAAATGTGTAATGCTAGGATAAGCTTCAATTATTTTTTAATAATTAAACAAACTTTAATTATTTTGTTGCATTTTAACAACCTTAAAAATTTTTGTTATGATTAGATAAGCATTTTATAAAATTGTTACATTAAATAGGTGCATTTCATTTTAGTAAAATGGAAGTTCCGCTAAACATTATTTTAAAAATGTATTTATATTTTTTTTTAAATTCATATTATGGGTCCCGGGGATTTAAAACTATGAACTGAGTGGTCCGTGTGATCCAAAAGGTTGGCGACCTCTGATTTAATACATCCATTTCCTTGACAGTTACATGTATTGACTGTATCCGCTGAAAGACTTTTTAATGACCCTTCACTGGTATATCACTAAATATATAGTGGATATCATTATTATCACATTGGCTACCTCCTCTACAACATTAAAATTAACATTACATTAAGCATTATACTCCTCATAGTTTTATGGTGGCTTACCTATCACACTGATCTAAAATGTTAACATCATTTCCATCATGTCCTTCAACTGGGCCCAACCTTTCCTGAAATAAAAAAAATAATACTTTAAAAACTCAACAAAAAAAACAACTAACTATAACACACAGTTCTCTACAAGCAGAATAGAACCATATTATTTACGTAATGAGTTATGCAAATTAATCAAAGCCACTGACCTTAGGCTGTGTTTTTTTAGTAAACTGCTCAACTTTTTGTTTGGAAAACTGCTCAACTTTTTCTTGTGCCTCTAGCCACCGATACATTTCAGGACGATTGCTAAGCGAGGTTCGTAAAGCATCACGTGAGAAACGATTCTGTCCCAACTTTTTCCTGTCTAATGAGCCATGCATAGTGACCTTCACCATCTTATCTTCATCTGATGACTCAGACCGTGGATCATCACTATCCTAATAATGGGAAAAAGTATACAACTATCGTTAAACGAACATCTAAACCCAAGTGGAATTTTTCATGTGACAGTTTTTATACTTTTTATATATACATCATTTTTGAAGGTCAAGGTTTGAAATACACAGGTATTCTAGAAAATTAGGATTACAATTTTCATCCATCTGTCAAAATTTGGGGATTTAGATGACATCATCCAAAATTAGCACATTAATGACCTTTATAAAACAAAACAAAAATGCTTGTTTTTAGCTAATGACTTGGGTGCTACTTTTTTTATTGCAAATGTCCTTATGTTTATTGTGCACTGTTGGCATTGCACTAAAGATTATGTGTAGTAAAGCTCAAATTTAATGGAATAATTACCCTGACACTTTCTCTTCTAGGTATTGATGGCTTTCTATTCACTGGGGCTGGATTTTTATCAAGAGGTGTCTCATCAGCCAGCAGATTTATGTTTGGTTCACTGCCCCTTCTTACACGAAGGTTGCTACCTATAATAATAGGATACAAGGAAATATTTAGTCTCAAAGCAACATTTTGTTACTATGAAAAAAATTGGAATGAAGCTGGAACAAATGTAAATGTTATATGGTCAAGTTTTTAATTTAATGCTTAAAAAAACCAAATAGCTATAGATTCCAGTTATAGAATACATGTACAGTTTTTAAATTTAAACTGCAGGTTGTTCTAAAAATGTGCTATATTTTTATGTATACTTTATTAAATGCTAAAAAAGATAGTACCTAATGATAAATCTCTGGGAGTGATAACAACATCAGTGGCAGCATTGTTACTACTACTGCTGTTATGCCTTGGCAGAGGGAAGACAGGTATGGAAGGCACATTTGCAGGATGATCCAATAAATTAGTGTCACCATTGTGAAAAATGTCTGGACTAATTGTACCCGTTGAACTGGCACTTGCTCCATCACCACCATTGTGTGGAATAGAGGGTCTGTTATGCTCTTCATACTCTGCTATCAGCTTTAAAACATTAGAGCAACAAAACCAAAAAAAATGAAATTTTTAAAAAGTAGAAAAGTACAAAAAATGTATAGAGTGACTTTTATTATTTTGCAATTTTATAGAACCAATAGATTAAAATTTCCACAGCAAACATGATTGATTAATATTGGCTAAGCAATATTTACGTTCAATTATCACTAATTATGTCCAAGTAAAATTTCAATGCTTAAAAGGTTTTGAAGCATTTCATCAAAATGATGGCAAGTACATTTTAAAAAAATGATTTCAGCAATAATATATTGGTTTAACACACACATCAACATTTACAAAAATGTGTTTTTATCTTACCTGCTCTCTATCATCCACAACATCTGACAGTAAATCATCTGGGTCTAAAATTCCTCCTCCGCTTATGGTTTTTAAACTTGTAACCTCAACCCAGTGATTGGAGCCCTTAATGAAAATCAAATTTTTGGACTTGGTGAAACAAGATTTTCTGCACTTCAAAGGAATTTCAAGATAACAAAGAACTAAAATTAAATACATTAATCTAATTTGCAAAACCTGCCGCTAAACATTCTGAATAATTTAATAAGATGAATGATTTCTCCATGACTGAGCTATTGCTGATTTTTATTTCCTAGCATCCTTTCAGGTTATCAAGAATTTATTACTTACTTTGCCAACTGCCCGTTTGTAACGATGAACAGCTTTGTTTATTAGCTCTTTGACAGGGATTGCCCCCTCACCACAAGGGACAGTGACACGCACACTGTCAAAACACACTATCACCTTCATTGGCATCTTTTATTGCAGTACCTACACAAAATTGTTTGATTCATTTGTTCTAACTCAAAAAATGAGTTTTTTTCCTTTAATTTAATTACATTTTTAAACATTTTAAAACTGATTTGAAGTTAAACATCCTACAGTTGATCTGAACCAAAAGATGCCATTATAAATCTGTAGGAAAAAGAAAAAGTTCCCATATAAATAACATTAAAGCTGATTTTCATCCTGGTTGTGTAGAATTAAAAATATTAAAATTTATAATAGGGGGTTAACTAAAATTATCACAGCATAAATCAATATATATATAAAACAATAAGTCATAAGTATTTATGTCTCAAGTTAGCACCAGCAGTTATTTTAAATACATTATGATTATAACAATTTATAGTTGAAACTTAAAAACTATCAAACCCCAGAATCAGGCTACTCTACAGTGAGTTAGTTACTCAGAAAGACTGGTAAATATGATTAATTTATTTTTCGACTTATTAGTTTATAAATTTCCATAGTAAAATGAAAACAAGTCATCATGAAAAAATTATATTATCATGCTTCTACTAATGTAAAGAGTATAATGCTATAAGTTAATTAGAAGGCTTAGATAATCATTCACATTACTAAAAAGACAGAATAATATAAGAGTACAGATTCAGTTTTCGTGTATCAAACGTCAGGTCAGAATATCAGACAGACATTGAGACATGATTGAAATAGAACAGATTTGTTCCCTCCGGTCTCTTCTTATTTCAACAGAGATAAACACAAAGGGACAACAAATGTTTCCATCACATCACTGATTTCCTGCACTAACACACCAGCGAGAGTTAGAAAGGAAGACAAATTAATTCAGCTTTTCGGCACAATATCACTGTGTGGAAATAATCAAATTCTCTCTTACTAGTGATCCTCAATTTCCCTATATTTCTTAAATTTTACATATTTCCTAAATATGTTTGTCCGTTAAAATTTTATTTTTCACAGTAATAATTCTTTTACTTCCTATAATCTTCCTTTTGAAAAACCCAACTTCCGGCAATAACAATAATGGTGACTACTTAAGTTTTTAGCTACTTTCTATTCTTGTTATTTTTTCATTTTTCCTATAGCTGGGCAAGGCTTTTAGCCAAAACGTACTCTTTCTATTTCCACATACCTTGCTCTTCTATTTCCTTCACACAGCTTGAACGCAGACGCAGTCCTTCATTTACTATCCTTTTTTTCTCTTTGTAAGTAGCTAAAACAGAACATTCTCTCTTTTCCCTCACCGTTCTAGAAGATGTACATTTGCACCACTTTTTTACACAGCAGCCATCTTGGTTTCAATGACACAACTGCCGTCATGGCAACAAAAATTACAGCCGTCGTAAATGAATGGCACATTTACCAAAATTTTATTATTTTTTTTATTAAAAAGCACTATTTTTTAATGCTTTTCTAAACTACAGTCAAAATTTTGAATGAAAAATTCCATTATTGACATACTTTATAAAATAAGTGACTAGAACTAGAGTTCAGTTTCCATGATGGCTCATCTTCTTAATTCACAAATACATTGCATGCTAAATTGTTTAACCGAACTCTATTATATACAGGGTGCGTACATATACGAAGTCCTATCCCCAGTATACCATCTTACAAACGATGTAGGCACCTGATTATCCCGATGGCACAAACACATATATGACACTTGTTCCGTATATTTCACCCAACTTTTTATTACAAGAGACATAGGCTGAAGGTTTTATGAGGCCCACTATACATAATATATGACTATGAGAAATGACTACACCTAACAATGAACAATATTTAACAAGACTCACTGGCTAATGTTGAGAGATGTCACTGTGACTTCATTAGGGATACTTTTAGGGTTCAGGTTAGGTTTAGAATTTAGGGATAGATTTAGGGTTCAGGTTAGGTTTAGGGATACATTTAGGAAATTTTTTCATTATTTTTAAACATTTTATTCTTAATTTTACAGTTCATGGCAATCAAGTTGGCGGCCATGGTAAAAAAAACGCGGTGATATCTCTCAACATTTACCGACTCACTTATTTGGTACTTAAAAGTTAAAACTTCTTGAACACTTTTATACATATTAAGTCTTCTGTTTTTCTTAACCTAACATTCTTTTCAGTTTACATTTACACATATCCCTCTTCCACACCCCCCCCCCCAAATTACAAACTTTGAATAGTGTTTTTTAACAAGAAATTGAAAAGCAAGAATCAAGAAAAAGAGTATGAGTAGGACAGCTATTTGAACAAGTTCTTTTTTTCAATTTAACCTCACAGTTACACTCCCAGATTTGACAGATACCTACAACGAACCTACTAACTAACTAGCATTGGCATCAATATTCAATAGGATCTTCTTCTTACTCTTCAGTCTTCATGCATCAGGGTATTGAGACTTACACTCAGTGCTTAGTCTCAACAAACTCAGGCTTGAAACTTGAATAATTCAAAACCCATTACTGGCCATAGGCATAGTCAGTAAACTAAAAGACGAGGTGATGAATAACTGGTTCAGTGATTATCGATGCCTGCCTAAATAATATTTATAAACTTACCACAGCAATTATTAGATATTTGAGTCCGTTCGTATTCGCGGTATTGATAATTGTTTTGAAACAGATGACACAAATAATAATCGTGTATTAGGTTTAAATATTTACATAAAAGTTTTCAATTCCAGTTGGTAAAAACTACCCTCTTCCCTTTTTTCACTAATTAGATCGTTTTCTTCTCTGGCTGTCTGCCTCGATTTCATTTCCGGGAGGTCAATTAAAAAACAGAAACTTTTTTTTTTTAATGGCGTCTTTTATTTACAGATCTATTTTTAGAAAAAGAAGTCAATAGGATTTCCCAAACTGGGGTTTAAACAAGTAAGGAGTAAATTATAATTTTGATTTTTAAATATTTCTTTTCTCTACGTGTTCATATTTTAAAAAATATTTTAAAATAAACGTAACTTTGTTATGCACCATTGTTTAATTTAAATTAAACTAACAAATACCGTTTAAACTGTTTATTTTTGCTTTTCACTGTTTTCAGCAACAACAAAAAAAATAAATTAAACAAATAAAATAATACTTAATATTATTATTTTAAAAAAAAACGTGCTCACTACATGGGAAGGTAAAATCCAAAGGAAAATTTGCGGTCCAGTTCAAGGCAATGATGGATATAGAATTCGTACAAATGTAACAAAGAGATATGACACCTTTCTCGCATGGGAGACGATCGTATTCACGAAGTGTTTTTCTAAAGCGACATATAAGAACAAAGTATGATAAACTTGAATTTATAGACAGGTCAAAAGATTTAGACGTTTCGGCTTAGAGTCTTCATCAGAAAACAAGACGAAAAGACAGATCATAGAGGAGCTCCTAAAAATCGTAACAAAGAAAAAAGAAAGAATCAGTGGACCTGTGAACTTACAGCTTCCATTAAGACATTCCAAAACAAAGCTCATTTCTTAACCATCCTCAAGCTGCACCAGGTCCACCACAATTTGTTCCTTCATCGGTTATTGCCTATAACTCAATGAGACTCCGTCTAATACAGCGGTTCTCAACGTGTAGGTCGCGAACCCTTTGCGGGTCGAGGGACTCTTACACAAGGGTCGCTAAGACCGTTTAAAACACATATTTATGAATCAGCAAAGAAAATAATATTTATTTTTTGGGGGGGGGGGGGGTTCACCACAACATGAGGAACTGTATTGAAGGGTCGTGGCATTAGGAAGGTTGAGAATCACTGATCTAATAGAATTCTTTGAGACACCAACTGGCGGATACATTTTCTGATTCTGTGGGAGTCGTCAGCAGAGACATGCTTCTGTTGTTGGGCGCTTAGTTCTCAATACTTCTGTTGTGTTCATGGTCACAGTGGTGAACCTTGACTAAATGCCACCCGGGGCGAAATCCCCCAAAATTGCGCCCCCACCCCGCAGATTATCAGTACAGTAGAGTGTCAATTTTCCGAACTCCGATTTTCCTCTAAAGTAATATCTTCAACTTCAATCGCTGTGTAAACATCCCTGTTTAGAAATCAGTGCCAAATTGTGGGACATTATTGTTAGTCCCACATATATATTGTACAGCTGTGAACACAAAAAGTAGTTACAATAATGGACATATCTTTTTCAAGCTCAAGTAGCCGATCCAAATGAGTAATTGATGGGCTGTTCGACATTGTAATATTAGAAGTGTCAAAATGTATGGATTTTTTTCCGGTGAACAGATAAAAAGATAATTTTAAAACAAAATAAAAAAATGAAGCAGCCTATTGAAAGTAAAAGTAGTATTGACTGTTATCGCAATTTTTAAGGACCTATTTCTATTCTTTTAATTGTCACGTTGAAATGTCAATATTAGCAAAGCAAGAGGGACAATGATTTATTATAATGTTTATAAATTTTATGCATATAATATTGAAAAGAAATAGTAGTTTTTTTAAATTCCAAAAGTAAATTTCTCAAAATTATATTTAAAATGGGTTTATACAAGAAAAACGATTTTGCCGCCCCTTATAAACTGCCGCTAAGGACGGTCGCTTCCTTCGCGCCCCCCCCCCCCCACCCCACACACACGGTTCGACAGCGCGTGATCAGACTAGGGATTCGCGCCAGTTACCAAACTACCCAAAATTCATCAACGACTATAACGGAATAAAAATACAAGAGATAACATTTAAAAATTAAATGAAACGAAACAGTAAGGTTTTAGAGCATGGCTCCTTGTAGTCCAAAATTAACTGAAATAATTTATGCAGTTATGTCCCTTAGATCAGTATGGGCTGCTCAGACTTTAATTACTTCCCATGTTTGCAGATCCGACTGTCCATATAATAAAACAAACACGTTTTTACTCTGACATAAATGTAAAGAAATGAAACAAAAGCATTTTAAATAATTAATTAACGAGAAGTGTGATTTTTTTTCTATTAACCTTCGTTTCTAAATATTAATTTACCCATCTGCATAAAAGACGGGGCCTTTTGCTTTCACAGGTGTCATTTTAAAACGTGCCTGGATAAGCCTTTTACAACAGTAAAACAACAAAGCCTCCGTTAGCCCGACTACCCTCAAGTGGATACAGGGAATAGAACAATATATCTTCGACAGTGCGGGGGGGGGGGAGGGTTTGCCCGAGAAGAATACTATGTCCACATCGTCCTGTGTCGTAATTAAATAGACATATTTCGTGCCTGCATTGATTTATTCCAATAATAAGTCATTGACTCATTCGCCCTTTAACCTCCAACAGTCCTCTTAAAAAAAGTGATTTTACTTAATGTTGCGCCACCCTCAATGTTGTCACCTGAAAATTTACCCTCTGTGTCTCAACTCTACGCTAACTGTAGGAGCGGGGTGGGTACGGGCGAAGATGAGTAAAACAAAAGAAGTGTGCCTATCTCGCAAACGTAAAATTGTTTGGGATAATAAGCTAACAAAAAGACAGCGAAAATTCTCCTCGCTAGTCACATTCAAACTTAGTTACTGTTATATTAGAGGTTTGTATGGTTTAAAAAAACTCACCCAGCTAGGTTTTTTTTATCCACCCAGCAGGGGTGTAGACAAGAAGGAAGGGGGATGGTGGTTCGCCCCTGTAGGAACTTTTTTCTTTAAATAGGGGTCAGTGGCGTAGCATCATGCCCCGGGCGCTACTCACAAAGGGGCGCCAAATGGTATATTTTACATATAATATTGTATGGTTTTCGAATATGGAAGGCGCTAAAAAGGTATTGTGCCCCGGGCGCGAGTTAAGCTCGCTACGCCACTGATAGGGGTTGGTGGTATTTTCGGCGCAAAAGACAAACGGCATTATTTTATTTGACTATTAACTACTTAGAATTATTAAGTGATGTTGGCAGGGCCGGCCTTAAGCCACTGCAACCTATGCGGCCGCAGTGGGCCCCGCACTTTCATAGGCCCCGCCCCGAATTTATTTTCTAAAGCAAAATCTTAATTTTCACTTATTATCCTTATCCTCTACCCAGACTGGGCCCCGCGCAAACCGTTTCGCATAGGGCCCCGCAATTGTTAGGGTCGGCCCTGGATGTTGGAACTCTAATAGATGACATTCTATACAATGTTGTTTTTTGTTTGTTGTATTCTGACCCAGTTAAATTGAAATATTAAGTTAAAAAAAAAAGGAGCGACGTAGATAAAACAAACCGTCAACCGTCACCAAACCTTTTTCACAGTGGGCCGGATTAATGACAAAATGACCAGCGCGGGCCGCATTATCATGCATACCTATAAAATGTATTGACAGGCAAAAAGAAGTTAATATTTCTGGAGCATCGGACCTGTGTTGACAGCTGGACGCACCCGAGAGCGGGAAAGATGCGTGTTTGTGTGTGTTGCCATGGAAACCACAGTAATGTCAAAGCGTATGCGGAGCTAACACAAGCCCGGGGAAGGACTTGGGGATAAGGCGAAAAGCAAACATTACAATATTTTAGAAACAATAAAATCTAGATACAATAATTTAAAATTAAAAATTGTTAATTTAAGGCACCAGGTTGTCTCAGCACGTGTAAAGATCTATTAGTATTCTAAGCATAATATTGAAATTTAAATTGTATCACAACGTCTCATATTCCATACGTTTTATCAAGCAAATTCAATTACAGTCGGTGGGCCTGATGAATTGACGTCGCAGGCCGGATCGGACCCGCGGGCCGTAGTTTGATGACCCCTGAAATAAGGGAAGATCATCAAAGGACAGAACTGGAGAGATATTTTCGCTCGATGACGCGGGATGCCTTAAAAACAACCCCAATGCATGCCTATATGATAACTGGAATAATACTGGCCTGCACTAAAACAATTAAAAATGTCTTCTTTCGATTCCTTTGCGCACAGAATTTAGGTAGGACCAATGAGAAGCATCAATTTAATATAATTAACTTTAAATGCAGCCATTGTGATTTTATGCATATAATTGTAAGTACTGTTTATTATTAGTCTAAGTTCAATAAATCTCTATAATATTTTAAATATAATTTCAATGATTTTATGCCCCCCCCCCCCCGGGGAGTTATTACATGACATGGTTTCATTGTACTATGACAGGGCTAGGATAAGGAATGAACATATAGTTCGATGACAATAATAAATAAGACGAAATAACACGTCGAATCAAATACCTTATCAATGCTTACAGTTGGTTACCGGAAATTTGGTTGACAGAAATTTCGTCGACGGAAAAATATAATCGACGGAAATTTGATCGAAACTTTTTTTTCAGTTCACACGTTAAGATTTTCGTCAAATTTTTTTTTTTGAACGCACTATTCTTTATAGTAAAACAAATTAATGCGTTCATAAAGAAATTTGACGCAAAATTTTAACGTGTGAACTGAAAAAAAGATTCGACCACATTTCCGTTCGATCAAATTTCCGTCGATCAATTTTCCGTCGACGAAATTTCTTTCAAACAAATTTCCGGATACGCTTAAAATTATGATTATTTTTCATAATCCCCCCCACCCCGAAAAATACACCCCCCCCCCCCCCAAAAAAAAAAACAAAAAAACAAAACCAAAACCAAACGAATTGACAAACGCTTCTTTAGCCATTACGGCCCCGCATCCGGGCAGGATTATCTATATGTATATATATAATCCTCTTTTTTGTGACGGTAAGGGCCGGTACGTCGCATCAGCATCTTAAAAAAGTCATTTAGAAATTAAGACTTTTAAATAAATAGTTTTAAACTTTCTAAATAGTTTAAATATATATTATAAAACAACATTACTATATAGTAACAGTTAAAAAAAATCATGGGGTTTCTCTGTTGCTCTTAAATAAAATCAGATTGACGAAAAACTAAATGCAGGTATGTGCCACAATGAATCCTTGTATTTTGAATTAATCAACAATTTTTAGGGGAGGGGCTCAATGAGCCCCCCCTGCCACCACTTTGGCTTGGGAGCCCTCGGCGCACTTGAGCTGCTTCTCCTCCCCTCCACCTTATCCGTTCTGGGGTGATTTAGTGTATAAACAAGGGGCAGCGGTATTTCAAGGATTTTTATTTATAGGTTACACACTACCAAAAATCACTAACATTTATGTGTAGGTTTTTTTTTTTAGGGGGGGGGGGGCAAGCTGAAGGACCGCCCCCCACATGCGGCACAATGTCTCGCTACGCCACTGCGACCCGGTATATTTTTTTTATTCTCGCGACTTTAGAGTCAGGGAACTTTGCAATAACTAGTTTCCCACATCGCTGAGACTGAAGGATATTGGATCACACAATAATTAAAATGTCACTTTTTAGTTCCTTATATCAGAGAGAATTTCTTCAAACTGGTGCCATTAAGATTAATTTCAATTCACTAACATCCCTTTTTAAATTTCTTTAACACATTTACTCGCAAAAAATCCATTGGCGGATCAGAAAATATATTGGAGGG
Source organism: Omphiscola glabra (assembly GCA_964017045.1). Classification (NCBI taxonomy): domain Eukaryota; kingdom Metazoa; phylum Mollusca; class Gastropoda; family Lymnaeidae; genus Omphiscola; species Omphiscola glabra. The sequence goes on along the minus strand of OZ024794.1, from coordinate 35,243,936 downwards.
GGTACATTATATATTTAAAATATACATACAGAAATCACGTTACTTTCACCCCTTCTTAATTCTGGACACATAGTTCTACACACCTATAGCTCAGATCAGATTTGTCTTATCCATAAAATGGGCAACGCTGATTGTATGTTAACTAATCTGCATAAAGAACTCGTTTTGCCAAAAATTTCGGTAAATTGGGAGACTACAACTACTAGAGTATTTGTAACTAGGATAGTGTTGATTCTTGTAACTGTCTCGAAAGGAAAAAAAGAAGAAGAAAATAAAGGTGAAAAAAAAAACAAAGCAACGAAACAATATAAAAGTCAATCAATATTTTTTTGTATATATATATATCGCTTGGAATGTTTTACGGTGATTCCCAACATTATAATGTCTTATATTGAAAAAGTTACTTTACATAAACAGCATGGGAAGATCAATATATTTATTTTAAAATTTATATTATTTTATAATTAATAACTTACAAATATATATATTTGTAGATATCTTCGACTTTTTTTTTTCCATTTTTTCCCTCAAGATTTGATGACCATTGCGTCCCAAAGACGCGAGACCCGTTCTCTAATGCCCCCGAATACCTCCGCATGGGGCAACACTAACACAATCGTTGACAGATCCGGATAAATCCCCCGGATGACATCAAGAAATCCCAAGGACCCCCTACTGTGAGTAACCTCTAGCGTAAAGGTGACATGACGCTAGAGATTCCAACAGAGCTCACCAAGCCAAGCCGATGGGTCACATGCGCGAGGGATCGACCTTGACCTTTGTCTCGGCTTCAGGATGAGACAATTCGTTGTGTGTGTGTGTGTGTGTGTGTGTGTGTGTGAAAGTGTCAGTTTTTTTTTACGGGGTTGAGGAAGGGCAGGGAACTGTTGTATACTGGAGAAAGTCAACGCCATGGGTTGAATAACCGTGAGAAAATAAAGTTGTGCCATTTAAAAAAAAAGCAATTATGTAAAACCAGTTTTTAACTTCAACAATAGCGTCATATGATAATAACTGGAGTGAAGTCATTTTAAAACATTTTTAACCTTAAGATTTATTTAATATAGCTCCTGTAGGTGAATTTTTTATATTTTGTTCTAAAAGAGGATCTCAGTGATGGAGCTGCGATCTCTTAAGTTTTTCGCAGAGAGTAGACACTGAGTCTCTCACCCTCTCCCTCTTTCTCCCCATCTCTCTCTTTCATCTCCCCCTATTTCTTCCCCATTCTCACTCTATCTGTCTTTTCTGAATATCTTTCTTTCCGTACCTATTTCTGTCTCTTTCTCGCTCTCTGATTTATGTAAACCTGGAGCTGGGGCGGGGTGCGGGCCGCACCAGATGACACCCTCAAAGAGGTTTAACACCTCAGTAAAAGACAAGAACATGGTGCACCAGAACAGGGTGCCACCAGAACAGGGTGCCACCAGAATAGGGTGCCACCAGAATAAGGTGCCACCAGAATAAGGTGCCACCAGAATAGGGTGCCATTAGTACAAGGCGCTATCAGAACAAGGCGTCAACAGAACAGAGTGTCACTAGAACAGGGTGTCACACGACAGAGCAGGGTGCCATCAGTGTATGTTGTACCAAAACAAGTTGACACTAAAACAGGGTTTCCCCTGAGTAGGGTGCCACCAGAGCAGGGTGCCACCAGAAAGGGGTGCTGCAAGAAGAGAGTGCCACCGGATCATGTTGCCATCAGAACGGGCTGCTACGAGAACAGGATGCAACACATATTAGGTTGCAAACATAGCAGGTTGCCAACAGAATACATGAGATAGAAAATGTTGCGGGTGGCGTCAGAACAGGGTGCCACCAGAACTGCTAACCCAATGTTCTCATTAAGTCTATCCATCCATCCCTGGGGCGCTACAGCCCATGCAGGGCTGTGGCCTGTCTCACCACTTCCTTCCACTCAGACCTAACTGGTTAGGGGGTTATTAATGCTCTTTCACATTCTGTTGGAATGTTCTCTTCTTGCAAATTTTAGTTATATTTTTATGTATTTGAGTGTACAGTTCTTTCCCCTCCATATTTGATACGTTCTGCTGTGACGAGGTCTTCTCCAAGGGCTTTGTGGTTTTTCATATAATTAATTGCTTCTTTAGTTTCTTCTAGAGTTGGTGAGTTTATAAAAGGGTCTGGTCCTCCCTGTGGGGGTTGGTAATCTTCATCTTTCTCATTATTTAAACACGAAATAAAACAGCGAACAGAACAGTACACAGAAAATGTATGGTTTGTTGGAGCACTTCTCCTTGTACACAGAAAATGTATGGTTTGTTGGAGCACTTCTCCTTGTACACAGAAGATGCATGATTTGTTGGAGCACTTCTCCTTGTACACAGAAAATGTATGGTTTGTTGGAGCACTTCTCCTTGTACACAGAAAATGTATGGTTTGTTGGAGCACTTCTCCTTGTACACAGAAGATGCATGATTTGTTGGAGCACTTCTCCTTGTACACAGAAAATGTATGGTTTGTTGGAGCACTTCTCCTTGTACACAGAAAATGTATGGTTTGTTGGAGCACTTCTCCTTGTACACAGAAGATGCATGATTTGTTGGAGCACTTCTCCTTGTACACAGAAAATGTATGGTTTGTTGGAGCACTTCTCCTTGTACACAGAAAATGTATGGTTTGTTGGAGCACTTCTCCTTGTACACAGAAGATGCATGATTTGTTGGAGCACTTCTCCTTGTACACAGAAAATGTATGGTTTGTTGGAGCACTTCTCCTTATACACAGAAAATGTATGATTTGTTGGAGCACTTCTCCTTGTACACAGAAGATGCATGATTTGTTGGAGCACTTCTCCTTATACACAGAAAATGTATGATTTGTTGGAGCACTTCTCTTTGTACACAGAAAATGCATGATTTGCTGGAGCACTTCTCCTTGTACACAGAAGATGCATGATTTGTTGGAGCACTTCTCCTTGTACACAGAAAATGTATGATTTGTTGGAGCACTTCTCCTTGCAGTCGTCATTAATTGTAACGATGATACTTCCACCTTACATATGGAACATAAAATATTTCTCTTAAGACCTCTGGTCTTTTGTGTTTTGCATTTTGTTATGAGAATATCGATATAATGGATAGGCTATCCGGGTAATGTAGAAATACAATTTATCAACATAGATATATATATATATTACAGTCTATATGCTTTTATTCATCCCCTGGAGAAGACCTCATCACAGCAGGACGTGTTGTGTTGTTTACGGTTGCAAGGTGATGTAATACTTTGAATGGCTATGCTCGTATGTACTATAGTGTTGTTGCGTTTTGTATTTCAATTTTGTAAAATATAGATTGTTTTCATTTCTCTTTTAATATGGTTGATTTTGTTCCGCGCTTCGAGCCTTTGGGGATGAAGCGTGATTTTCAATTAAACTTTATTATTATTATTATTATTAAGTCCACAATATTTCGACCAATCACCGCGTACTTCCGTTTTGTTTTCTCCCTTAACCTACATTAATTCCTTCTCCTGCTTAGAGCTCCTTATCATCTTTCAGTTCTCTGGAAATCTGCATAAGATACGTCTTTAGTATCATTCTTTACATTTTCTGTGTACTGTTCTGTGTACTGTTCTGTGTACTGTTCTGTGTACTGTTCTGTGTACTGTTCTGTGTACTATTCTGTTCGCTGTTTTTTTTCGTGTTTAAATAAATATAAACAATGTAATTCTCTCCCACTACACATCCGTAATATACCGACCTCCCAGGCCTTCAAAACTGCACTAAAGACATATCTTTTCAAATTATACTATTCCGACTGATTTCCATCCCCTCTGACCGATAAACGATGCTGCTGGGTACTGTCCATGGCTTGACATGTAAACCGGGATGGGGGAAATATTTTTTATAAAGCTGTATAAAAAAATTAAATAAATTGCTCGTGTTTATTTTTGCCAATATTTTTATGTGAAGCGCGATGAGCCCAGCTCTAGGCTGGGGTACCGCTCTATATAAGTTCACTGTAATAATATATATATATATTCCGCAAATCTGTGTTTTTTATTTTCTAATGCTTTATTATAATCGCAGTCCTGGTCATTATGTAACGCTATTGTCTGCAAATTTAAACCAACGTTCCATGCATGCTACAGTTAAATCACATTTTTAAAAAGGAAATTTGTCGTTGAAATAACTAAATGGAATTCCCGATTTTAATGAATTAACCCTCTTGTCCCAAAAAATGTGTTAAACGGAAGTTTTGTTGAGTACGTCGACGGAAGTAAGGAGGAGAGCTTGCTTGGCGACAGTCAATACAGACAGACCGCAAGAAATGGCCAAAATTGTTGTCTCGCCCGTGGAATTTCCCAAACAGCAACAGCTGAAGGCTTTTGTGCGTGACAGCTTACTGGAGCACAACACAAGCTTGGACATCGACTCAAAAACCAGCACATGTCGACTGACGCACATAATCTGCACCATTGGTCCAGCATCTCGAGAGGTACGCTGCCCACCGCCAGCCAGTTACTGAAATGTATTGAACTAGAGCTTGAGCGGGAACAGTTGTATTTTTTTACACCGGGTCGGAATATTTTGAGAGAACACCCGGTGGGCCCAAGTGTTACAAAAAAATAATGAATAAACTTCTCTTTTCCTATAATATATGCCGATCTTTAAACAATATTACTACAGTTAGTCCTACACCCAACCCACTGGCTTTAACTTTAAACAATGGCCTGATAGACAGTCCTAGTCCCTACCTCTCGGTCCTCAAAAGTGTGTCTAAAAATCTTTAGTCGTTCCTGACTCTCCACAGGTGGACATGCTCCTCAAGCTGATGAAGGCTGGGATGAACATCGTCCGTCTCAACTTTTCGCACGGCACCTACGACTACCACGCCGGGACGGTCCGAAACGTGAGGGAGGCCGCCGCCCAGCTTCCCCGGGGAACGGTGGTGGCCGTGGCGCTGGACACCAAAGGACCGGAGATCAGGACGGGCCTGCTGGAGGGCGGCGCGTCAGACGAGGTTGAACTTACGACAGGTGAGGTCGCACGATGCCCAAAGCTGGGGTTATTCCGGAACGTTTTGTACCAGTCGTTTGTGTCATCCGCCGTACGGGACAGATCGTTTACGGAGAGACTCCCAGAGCTGAAGGAAAGAAGACTTCCACTTTACTCGGTATAGGTTTGGCTGACATGCGCGAAAGATGCAGTTCCGGTTTCCACAGAACACATCACTAGCGGTGATAACTCGCTACATTACCCCGATAACCTATCCATTATAATTTATATCGATATGTTAACAGCCGAGATTCTCATTACAAAAAGCAAAACCCAAAAGACCAGAGGTCTTAAGAGAAAATTTATCATGTTCATAGAGTCATAGTTGTCAACAAAAATGTCGGTAAAGTCTCCCGGAAGCAGAGCTTCAACACCACTTGTCCACCACAAGTTATTTACAACGTTAAAGAGAACGAAGAGATGTGGTTGAAGGTTTCGATTGAACCGAAGTGAAAGAGTTAACAATCGTGAAGAGATCTTCTCTGTGTCTTTTTCTCTATAATATAGCTTATGTTCCTTATGGAAGGTGGCAGCCAAGGTACCCCAGAAGTAACAATATCTTATGTTCCATATGTAAGGTGACAGCCAAGGTATCCCAGAAGTAACAATATCTTATGTTCCATATGTAAGGTGACAGCCAAGGTACCCCAGAAGTAACAATATTTTATGTTCCATATGTAAGATTGCAGCAAAATTTACCCCAAATGTAACAATATCCTACGTTCCATATCTAAGGTGGCAGCAAAGGTTATCCCAGATGTAACAATATCTTATGTTTCATATGTAAGGTGGCAGCAAAGGTTACTCCAGATATAACAATATCTTATGTTCCATATATAAGGTGGCAGCAAAGCTACCCTAAATGTAACAATATCTTATGTTCCATATGTAAGGTGGCAGCAAAGGCTACCCCAAATGTAACAATATCTTATGTTCCATATGTAAGATTGCAGCAAAATTTACCCCAAATGTAACAATATCCTACGTTCCACATCTAAGGTGGCAGCAAAGGTTATCCCAGATGTAGCAATATCTTATGTTACATATGTAAGGTGGCAGCAAAGGTTGCTCCATATGTAACAATATCTTATGTTCCATATATAAGGTGGCAGCTAAGGCTACCCCAAATGTAACAATATCTTATGTTCCATATGTAAGGTGGCAGTATCACTGTTACAATTAATGATGACTACAAGGAGAAGTGCTCCAAATCTATCGTGTGGGTCGACTATAAGAACATAATGAAAGTCTTGTCCGAGGGGTCCATCATTTACGTGGATGATGGCCTGATCTCACTCAAAGTCACCGAGAAGGGAACCGACTTCTTTAAGTGCTACGTCGTCAATGGCGGCAAACTCGGCAGTAAGAAGGTATAGCACGGCAAATTTGTGATGTCATTTAAGTGATAGGCGAAATAAGTTAGATTTAAATTGAGATAGGTTTAACCTGTATGGGGGGGGGGGGGGGGGGGAGAGTGGAGTAAGAAAAGATGCGATGCTATTCTTTATTTGATTCTATCTTGACAAAATTAGCCGCCATTCATTGAATATCTATCTAATATGTCCGTCTGTCCTCTTTAATTATTAAATAATTTCTCACTATGCCCTCATTTCCATCTTGTTTGTGTGTGTGGAGCTTATTTTTTTTTTAAAGACTTTCTATATGCTTCTATACTCTCGCATTTCCCTACAGTCGCTCTTTACGTAATCCCTTAAAAAAATATGAAGGACTGAGTAGAAAAAGTACTTAACTTACAATTTTCTAAAAAAATGAGTTAAGACAGGCATTATATTTGAGTACTTCCCCTGAATCATTCCTGTAAATATCATTCATGAAAAATGTCCACAAGTGTTTGATTCAGAGTTACCTCGAGCAGAATTTTAATGTATCTGAATAAGAATTTTAAAATTTTAAATTCAATTTTCTTAAAACTTCAAAAATACATTTAAGTACTTTTTCTACTCGGCCCTTCATATTTTAACATTATTTTCTTCTCTATCTTTTTTTTTTTTAAAAAGTGAATTTCAACACGCCTTTGATAGTTGCTTTAAAAGTTTAAAAAAATAAATAAAATATTTGTTTATTCCAGTTCTGTGTGTTAAAAAATACAGACTATGATTAGCTCTACTCTCTCATCAATCTTTTTTCTATTCAAAAATAGCAACACAGTACAAGCAAAGTTTTGAATTAAAAAAAAGGAAGAAAAAAAAACAAAAACAAAAAAAAACAAACAAACGCAGGGAAATAAAATAATGAATCAGAACTTGAAGAAAACCATAAATTATTATGGAAATCAGTCGTGATGAATAGAAGGTTTACTTTGTTTTTATATGACTAATATAGGCCCGTTTTTTTATGTTGAATGTTTGGACAATCACGTACGAATCTTGATATGAAGCTATTGGAGATATCCCTGTTTGTAAGTGTAAAGGTCTTTAACATTGGTGGTCTTCCCACCGGAGTCCATTGTTTTAGCATATCACATTTTCCCATCTGGGAACTGGCGTAGGAAGGGCGGTGCGTATGATGAGCGGTGCGTGGGAAGGGCGGTGCGTAGGAAGGGCGGTGCGTAGGAAGGGCGGTGCGTAGGAAGGGCGGTGCGTAGGAAGGACGGTGCGTAGGAAGTACGGTACGTAGAAAGGGCAGTGCGTAGAAAGGGCGGTGCTTAGGAAGGGCGGTGCGTAGAAAGGGCGGTGCGAAGGATAGGAAGGTCGGTGCGTAGGAAGGTCGGTGCGTATGAAGAGCGGTGCGTGGGAAGGTCGGTGCGTAGGAAGGGCGGTGCGTAGAAAGGGCGGTGCGTAGAAAGGGCGGTGCGTAGAAAAGGCGGTGCGAAGGACAGGAAGGTCGGTGCGTAGGAAGGTCAATGCGTATGAAGAGCGGTGCGTAGGAAGGTCGGTGCGTAGGAAGGGCGGTGCGTAGGAAGGGTGGTGCGTAGAAAGGGCGGTGCGTAGGAAGAGCGGTGCGTAGGAAGGGCGGCGCGTAGGAAGGGCGGTGCATAGGAAAGGCGGTGCTTAGAAAGGGCGGTGCGTAGGAAGGGTGGTGCGTAGGAAGGACGGTGTGTTTGAAGAACGGTGCGTAGAAAGGGTGGTGAATAAGAAAGGCGGTGCGTAGAAAGGGCGCTGCGTAGGAAAGTCAGTGCGTAGGAAGGTCGGTGCGTAGGAAGGTCGGTGCGTAGTCATGGAGGTGCGAAGGGAGCGGTCCGCCCCGAGCGACACTATTTTTCTTTACATGTAGAGGAGGGGCATTTTCGGCCAACTGCGTAGTGATTTTGCTGTTGTTGTTTTTTTTGGGGGGACGGGGGTAATGGTGGCAAAGCTGTTGGCCGGCCATGGACGGCGTTTACCCTTGCTACGCCACTACATCTGGTCAATGAATTCAGCATATCCTATAATATCTTCTGGTCAGGGATGTAATCTACCGGGCACACCTGTCGACTTGCCTCCCGTTTCAGAAAAGGACAAGCAAGATTTGTTGTTTGGTCTAGAGCAACATGTTGACATGGTTTTTGCATCGTTCATTCAGTGAGTATCTGATTATTTGAATCATTCATTCAGTGAGTATCTGATTATATGAATCGTTCATTCAGTGAGTATCTGATTATATGAATCGTTCATTCAGTGAGTACTTAATATGTACATCATTTGAATACATCTTCGTATACGCACCATTTTAATATGTGTAGAAAAGGAAAAGAAACCACATGTTGTGTTGTAAATGAAATAACTTTATTTTCCTTCAATTGTAAGTCAAAAGTCCTTATGAAACTAGGTCTATACCGAAAAAGTCATTCATAACACGAATTAGTTTGGTTTTTTTGTTGCAGAGACGGCGCAGGGATTAAGGAAATTCGTAGAGTTCTCGGGGATAAAGGCAAACACATTAAGATCATTGCCAAGATAGAAAGTTTTGAGGGCATCTACAACTTTGAGGAGATCCTTCAGGAGTGTGATGGCGCCATGGTGGCCAGGGGAGACATGGGCATTGAGATACCGCCGGAAAAAGTGAGGAAATGGCCGGGCAACTAAATCAGCAAGCATCACGAATGATGATATGATGCACTAGGGAAAAAATAATAATACAAATCACAGTTATTACCTCTTGTGACAGTAGAAGAAGTGAACATTACGCAGATTACATATTTCATGTGACAATTACAATTATGATGTGACCAAAACATACAGCATGCGATGGAAACTAGCGGTACTGAAACGCCCGCATGCTAAACAGCACCGGTACTTGTGTTTGTCAACAGAGCATAGCTCCAGCCGCGATTAACCATAGACGTGAAAAGGCTTATATGTTAGACCAGTGATTCCCAAAGTGGTCTATATCGACCCCCAGGGGTCGACGACAACTTGCAAGGGGTCCATGTCAGCGAAAAAAAAAATTGGGGGTCCATGAAATGAAAATGGGGGTCAACGATAGTGGATCTCATGTAAGCAGGTCGTGACTTCTATTTTGGCATTCCATGAATGGAATAATCCACAAACACAGATAGTACCAGACCTGTTTACTCTTACGATTTTGGCGTACAATGTACGATTTTGAGGTGTATACATTATATATACTGTGTGTGTGTTTTTTTTTACTATTAACATAATGCATTGCATGATTTTGTAATGAAATTATACGATTTTAACATTTTGAGTGTAAACAGGTATGTAGTACCTATTTACTTGCATAATATTAACGTATAATATAAAGACATACATCTTCCTACATAAATTATAAAAGTACCTATGAAGTAAATATTTTTAGAACATAAAACTGATGACGAATTATTATAAACCAGCAGGTATTATCAGGTAAACAGGGGGGTCTACACAAATCCGAAAAACATGGCAAGGGGTCTACGAGACAAAAAAGTTTGGGGACCTCTGTGTTAGACAGCTGTTGTTGGAAATTGATCTCTCCACGGAGAGACACGCATTGAAAGTCGCGCAATATTTTTTCTCATACGTTTAATGAATGTAAATTGTGGAAAAACAATTAAAGACTGACATCATTATTAACAAAGGCATCACTAAGCAGAGGCGTAACTAGGTTTTTGGCGCCCTTGGCTAATTTATTTTTTAAGTAAAATTTTTTTTTAAAAATTAGAGATTTAGCAGCGCCCTTTTGAACAGGCGTATGCCGGCGCCCTTGGCAACTGCCCAATTGCCAAGCCGTTCCTACGCCTCTGTCACTAAGTAAAACGGGTTTCGGAAAGACTCTGTCAGCGGAAGGAAAAGACTTAATCGACCTGTAAGTGAATGTTACTTTCGTGGGAGAACCAGTCATTCCTATAGAAAGATGGATCATCACGCAATATAGTGAGACATTTCCACAAACATATCATCATTGCTCACATATCTGGCACCGTCAAGCGTTGTCTGATATGTATCCGGTGCAAAAATGGACCTTTGTCTTTAAATCAGCGGCTCTCAACCTGTGGGTCGCGCCCCCTTTGGGGGTCGCACGACCCTTTCACAAGGGTCGCCTAAGACCACATGAAAATAAAGTATCAACGAAAATAATTTTGTGGTTGGGGGTCGCCACAACATGAGAAATGTCACAGAACGGTTGTTACGGAGGAGGGCTCCGGTCCTGACTTATCACAAACTGTATTGATTTAGTAATGGTCAGTGTAGGACCGCTCCTCTCTGTGATTTATATTGTGGGTATCTAGGCGTTGGGAAAGACAAAAGCAGAACGTAAACAAACGTAAACTGAACAACTCCAACTCCAGGTGTCCAGATGATAAAGGAGCATATATTTATTACTCAAATACAAAGCTCTTCTATAGTCTTCACCAACTGTCAGCTACCTATATTCATCTCTAAAGCTATGACTATTCACTGTTTCGTCTCAACTATTCCTATGTTCAACTAGTATACTCGTCTCTTGATCTCTAGTAACTATTCCCTATCAATGATCAACTGCTCTCTTAGCTCCTTTCTCTCTCTCTCTACTTCCAACTCAACGAACCTCCACCCACCTCCCATGTCAGGAAGAGTTCTGTCTTATATACCATTCCTTACCTCCATGGGTGGCCCAGGAATGCTATTTAATAACACATCCCTGCCCCACAATGTCCGGTCACCACAATTATTATGCGAAGTCATGGAAAGAAACCATCCTCTCTATCTCAAAGATGTGACTATCTATTAACCTTAACCTCGACCCCTTAACAATGCTCTCACCAAAAAAAAAAACAGCAATTTCCGTCCATTGTTAAGTTACCTTAACAATGGAGCCCTGTCCTGTACCTCCGCCCCAGTCATTTGTGACAAGGAACTTTATGAAAAGTTCGCGGCATTTGAAAGGTTGAGAACCACTGCTTTAAACAATTGGTGATTGAACGTATTGCCGATGTTCAGTTTGACTAATGTCCCTCTTAGACTCCGTAGGGTCGAACACATCACCTAATGGAGAACACAGGCGGGACTCTCAGTACAGGAAAATCTTACTAGGCGGCCAGATTTCCTCTTCCGTTGACACAAAACACATATACATCAGTCAAAAAATTATTGTAACAATCGACAGCATAACTGTGTTACCTGGTGCCGTCTTATTGAATCTCACTTTAAATTGTTCTGCCATCTTTAAAAAAAACAGCAACACGTTTCCCCATTTAAATCACTTCATCACTTCGACTTAGTTATGAACGAAAATAATGGCCAGTTATGAATTCGTTTTCCTCCGCCGAGAGACATTTGCAACAACACCTGTCCAACATGTCTTTCTTTTCACGACCGAGAACACGTGTCGACTGGAACTATGCGCCGTTTACAAACGCACGTTCGGGTTCAAGATGCGGACGTTTACTTTTGTCGCATACTGTATATGTTGTTTCCAAAGGGGCGTAGATGGGGTTAATGTAACCCTGGTTGGACCAAGATTTTTGCCACCCCCTTCCACGAAAAAATATTCAGTTGACCCAAAATATCGCCCCTCCATATTATCAAGAAAAAAAAGTGCCACTCTGGGCGGACAACCCCTTCTCTTTTTTTCCCCACACCTTTTCACACCTTGCTACGCACCACTGTGTTTCCGTTACCTAAAGGAAGTGATCATTGCATTAATCATGTGACCATTAGGCTACACAGGGGATGTGGCCATTACATGAATTTTGTTAACAATTACATAGATGTTATGAACATAGATGTTATGAACATTACAAAGATGCTGTTACCATTAAATGAATACTTTGGAAATTACGATGAGGATGAAGTGACCATTACATTGGAGATGTGACCATTACATTGGAGATGTGAGCGCTAGTTAAATATTTTGACCATAGCATCAATTGTGACCACATGTCTTCGTATACAAGTTAGAAATACGTGACTGACATGAGGATTGTTATTTTTTTCCACCACGGCAAGGTCTTCATCGCCCAGAAGCTCATGATCTCCGCCTGCAACAAGGCCGGCAAGCCGGTGATCTGCGCCACGCAGATGTTGGAGAGTATGACGTACAAGCCGAGGGCCACACGGGCCGAGACGGCGGATGTGGCCAACGCCGTGCTGGACGGCGCGGACTGTGTCATGTTGTCTGGGGAGTCTGCCAAAGGTGAGCCACGGGGTGTCTGACTGTGTCATGTTGTCTGCGGAGTCTGCGAAAGGTGAGCCACGGGGGTGACTGACTGTGACATGTTTTCTGGGGAGTCTGCTAAAGGTGAGCCACAGGGTGTCTGACTGTGTCATGTTGTCTTTTGAATCTGTTAAAGGTAATTCACAGTGTTTCTGAGTGTGTCATGTTGTCTTTGGAATCTTCTAAAGGTAAGTCACAGTGTTTCTGAGTGTGTCATGTTGTCTTTGGAATCTTCTAAAGGTAAGTCACAGTGTTTCTGAGTGTCAAGTTCTCCGGGGAATCTACTAAAGGTGAGCCACAGTGTGTCGCAGGGTTTCATGTTGTCTCGGGAATCCAATAAAGGTGAGCCACATTGTGTCTGAGTGTGTCCAACGGTATGTGGAATCTGCTAACGGTGAGCCACACTGCGTTTGACTGTGACATGTTGTCTGAGGAGTACGCTAAAAGTAAAGGTGAGCTACAATGTGTGAGTGTGTTTCGCTGTTTGTGCAAGCTGCCAAAGGTGAGCCACACTATCTGAGTGTGTCTTGCCGTATGTCGAGTCTGCTAAAGGTGTCTGCTATTAGGTCTGAGGGTGTCATATTTTCTGGGGAATCAGATAAAAGTGAGCCATATTGTGTCTGTGTCCCGCTAGATGAGGAATTCCAAAGATGACCCACAGAGCTGAGTACCTTGCCATTTAGTCTCTCCACTAAGAAAAATCTGAACACCTTCAATGCCTTCAAAAGAAATACATTTTATATTGTAATATTTTCTAATGTAATGTTTTCTATTGTAAGGTTTTCTATTTTGTAGGCTTGTATCCAGTTGAAGCTGTGTCCCACATGGCATCCATTTGTTTGGAGGCGGAATCAGTCTTCAACACGTATGTACCGTGGATAATACACGTCTCTCATCTTAAGTTAACGACCTGTCATCCCTAGGTAACCACCTGTCATCCCTTGGTAACCACCTGTCATCCCATTGTAACCACCTGTTATCACTTCGTAGCCACCTGTCATCCCTTGGTAACTACCTTTCAACCCTTGGTAACCACCTGGCATCCCTTGGTAACCACCTGTCATTCCTTGGTAACCATTTGTCATTCCTTGGTAACCACCTGTCATCCCTTAGTAACCACCTGTCATCCATTGGCAACCACCTGTCATACCATGTTAACCATGATAGCCATCTGTCATGCCATGGAAACCATCTGTCATCTTATGGTAACCACCTGCCCTCTCATGGTTACCATATGCCCTCTCATGGTAACCACATGCCAACTCATGTTACCACCTTCCCCCTCATGGTAACCACCTTCCCTCTCATGGTAACTACCTGCCCTCTCTGGTAACCACATGCCCTTTCATGGTAACCACCTGCTCTCTCATGGTAACATTCTGCCCTCTCACGGTAACCACCTGCCCTCTCATGGTAACCACCTGTCATCTCATGGTAATAACCTGTCATCTCATTATATCCATGTTTTATCTCATTTTAACCTTGTGTCGTCCCATGTTAACCATCTGTCATCTCATGTTTAACCATGTGTTCTATCATGGTAACCATCTGTCATTAAAGTTAACAATCCGTGATCTCATGGTAAACATCTGCCATCTCATTGTAACTATCTCATTATGTCCATGTGTCATCTCATTGCATCCGCTAGGCATCCCATCGATGCCCACCTGTCATCCCATCGGTGCCACCTGTCATCCCATCGATGCACACCTGTCATCCCATCGGTGCCACCTGTCATCCCATCGATGCCCACATGTCATCCCATCGGTGCCACCTGTCATCCCATCGATGCCCACCTGTCATCCCATCGATGCCCACCTGTCATCCCATCGATGCCCACCTGTCATCCCATCGGTGCCCACCTGTCATCCCATCGACGCCCACCTGTCATCCCATCGATGCCCACCTGTCATCCCATCGAAGCCCACCTGTCATCCCATCGGTGCCCACCTGTCATCCCATCAATGCCCACCTGTCATGCCATCGGTGCCCACCTTTCTATAAAATATGTTTCCAGTCGTCAAATATTCCGTGAACTGAAGGAGTTGACTCCAAAGTTTTCCGACTCCGCTCAAAGTCTCGCCCTCTCGGCAGTGGAAGTATCCTACAAGTGCATGGCCGCCGCCATTGTGGTGCTCTCGGAAACAGGTCGTACAGCCAGCCTAGTGTCCACCTACAAACCCAGGTGTCCAGTCATAATGGTCACACACAACGAATCCGCCGCCAAGCAGTTACTTTTGTACAGGTAGCCACCACAGTGCCTGACCACAGTAAACTCCTTAGTACGGGCACACAATTATAGAAAACTTTGCTACATGTTAATTATAAACACAGTGACACTGTAGTGAACTGCGTAGAGCAGGCCTGCACAACTCAAAATGTAAGGCGGGCCGCAATACTTTAGGAAAAATGTGTGCTGGCCAAAAGAAAATAGGACAGGACTTGTACTGGCCAAAAGAAAATAGGACAGGACTTGTGTGGAACAAAAGAAAATAGGACAGGACTTGTACTGGCCAAAAGAAAATAGGACAGGACTTGTACGGGCCAAAAGAAAATAGGACAGGAATTGTGCGGGCCAAAAGTACATAGGACAGGACTTGTGTGGGCCAAAAGAAAATAGGACAGGACTTGTGTGGACCAAAAGAAAATAGGACAGGACTTGTGTGGGCCAAAAGAAAATAGGACAGGACTTGTGTGGGCCAAAAGAAAATAGGACAGAACTTGTGCGGGCCAAAAGAAAATAGGACAGGACTTGTGCGGGCCAAAAGTACATAGGACAGGACTTGTGCGGGCCAAAAGTACATAGGACAGGACTTGTGCGGGCCAAAAGTATGTAGGACTGGGGTAAAGCTATTAAGCAAAAATGATAAGAATAGAGAATATTTAGTTACTTCGCGGGCCGCAAAATGTGTGCTGGCGTGCCGCATGCGGCCCACGGGCCGTTTGTTGTGCAGGCCCGGTGTAGAGTATTTTTGTGTGTGTTCATAAGCATACAGATTAAATAATAACTGTAATTCTTAACTGCAATTTGTAGAAAATATAAAGTCCTTCATTAGCCGTGGTCGTCTGCTCGGGTTGTAGGTTCATTGAAGCGGGCCTCGGAGCTCGGAGCTGGAGCTCTAGAGCCTGGACACTTTGCCCGGAGTGGGAGCAGGTAAAGTTTCTTGGTGCGCGAACCTCCAAAATGTATAAAAAAAATAATAACAAAATTAATTTAAAAATATATAACTCGAACTTTGTGATTAAAAGATAATAATTTATTAATATGTATGCCATATTGATGCCCCACTCTTCTACCATCTATTTTGCCTCACTCTTTTACAGCTATGTTGCCTCACTCTCTTAAAACTATATTGTTCCAATCTTTTTACAACAATGCTGCCCCACAAAACCAGCTCATCAGAAAGCACAAAAGGTCCTGAAAATTACGACATCTGCATCAGCTGACATCCTATTTTATCAGCATTTATCTAGTCGTCATCAGCTGACATCCTATTTTATCAGCAGTTATCTAGGCGTCATCAGTTGACATCCTATTTTATCAACAGTGATCTATGCGTCATCAGTGATATCATATGCTGCAGTGGAACAAAGAGTCTAGTAAAAGTTTTAAACCTGGTTTAAAAATTGTAAAACTGGGGTCAAATGTGTAAAACTGGGGTCAAATGTGTAAAACTGGGGACAAATGTGTAAAACTGGGGTCAAATGTTAACATAGGTGATAAAAGTTGAAAATCGTGATTTACTAAAAGTAGGTAACATGGAGACAAAGCTGCCTGTCCTTTGACACACCAAATAAACAGTTGTAATAAAAACATGAACATTTGTAAACCCCCCCCAGGGCCATCCACCCGGTGTTCCTCTCAGGCACCGACCCGGACTGGGCCAAGGACGTCAACCTCCAGGTCACCACGGCCGTCGATGTGGGTGTGGCCCAGGGTTACCTGTGCCTCAATGACCCCATCATCCTGCTCATGGGCCTGGCCGGCGGGCCGAGACAGACCTGCTGCCTGCAGGTGATCGCCTGCAACAAAGGACCGAAGCGGGCTTCCCTCTGAACAGCATCCTGCATGTGACTGAAAAGTCTGCTAGCTTCTTTTTCCACTTTATTAATTTTTTTAAACTCTGAACAGGACCTCAATTTAAGGTACCGAGACTTTAATGTAGACAAGCGGTCTGGGTTTACACTTTTTTTTTTGGAAATTATTATCATTATTTGGTTCATGTAGGTCAGTGGTTCTCAACCTTCCTAATGCCGCGACCCTTAAATACAGTTCCTCATGTCGTGGCGACCCCCAACCCCAAAAATTATTTTTGTTGCTACTTCATGACTGTAGAGTATTTGTGTTTTCCGATGGTCTAAGGCGACCCCCGTGAAAGGGTCGTTCAACACTTAGGTTGAGAACCGCTGATGTAGGTAGCGTCATGTAGACTTGTGTAGATAGATGTATTTATTTGCGTACGCACTGCCCCATGTGTACTGCCCTAATCTACAAGCCGTGACGACGGTGGAGGTGATCGTGAGGAATTTGGTGACGCAGGCTGTTCCTTTTTTTAATCAAAACTTTTTGCTTTTAAAAAGTCAATTCCCCCCCCCCCCCCTCTTCCCAGCTTTAATTAAAACAAGGCGAAGCTGCTTTACTTTAAATAAATCATACCACTATTTTAACACGAACTGTGAAGAGACACACCAGAAACACAAACTGTGAGGACACACACCAGAAACACGAACTGTGAGGACACACACCAGAAACACGAACTGTGAGGACACACACCAGAAATACAAGAAAGAAGCAACTAAGATTTACATGAGACGCTAGTGTCAAGGTGAATACAAAACGCCTCAAGTTCATTTACTCGATGATTGAATTGACAGAAATATGATGTGAATTTTTATAAATAGTTTTGTCTGCCTCTACATACATTTGTTGGATCGAGAACTATAGGGTTGTTTAACAAAATGATGGCGTCTTGGAGAACAAACCTCAAGTATGACATCTTGAAGAACGAACGTAAAATATGACGTCTTGAAGAACGAACCTAAAATATGACGTTTTGAAGAAAGAACCAAAATTTAGACGTCTTGGAGAACAAACCTAAAATATGACGCCTTGAAGAACGAACCTAAAATATGATGTTTTGAAGAACGAACCTAAAATATGACGTCTTGAAGAACGAATCTAAAATAGGACGTCTTGAAGAACGAACCTAAAATATGACACCTTGAAGAACGAATCTTAAAATATGACGTCTCGAAGAACGAACCTCAAATAGGACGTCTTGGGGAACAAACTTAAAAGGTGATGTCTTCAAGTTTGTCGGCGACTGGTCCGGACACTCGGTACGTCCACTAACAGCGATGGTCATCACACACTCTCTAGTGGAATGGATTGTTCTATCTTCATTGTTTTAGTGACATACATTTCATGAGGTACATTTTTCACATAACCTATTTTTAGATACATTTATTTATTTCACTATACAAACCCATTGTTGTTGGGTTTTTTTCAGTTATAGAATGTCTCTATGGAAATGGATAATTGCATAATTTAAAAAAAAAAAAATGTTTTGCTAAAGATATATATGTATACAAAAATTTATAAAATATAACTATGGAGATTAAAATTAAGAGAAAAATCATTGAATACATTTTTAATCGTTTTTTTTGTTTGTTTGTTTGTTTGTTGGTTTGTTAATTGGCCTACTAGATATTGGCTCAGTCTATTTTTTACAGACCAGCTCGGTTTGACTAAAGACATGGACACTTAGTTGCTCGACCTTGAAGGGCCCACAAACAGCCATAGTGAGATTGGTTTACCAGTGAGCGATGCTAGTTCTTTTTTTTTTAAAGCTGAAAGCTGGATAGGGTTAGGGGGAAAAGACCTTCAATGACCAAAGTGAAACCAGCGTACATTTAAAAACGGTTACCGGAAATTTGATCGAAAGAAATTTCGTCGACGGAAAATTGATCGACGGTAATTTGATCGAACGGAGATTTGGTCGAATCTTTTTTTCAGTCCAGACGTTAAAATTTTCGTCGAATTTCTTTTTGAACGCACTATACTATATAGTAAAACAAAAAAGTGCGTTCAAAAAGAAATTTGACGCAAAATTTTAACGTATAAATTAAAAAAAAACGATTCGACCAAATTTCCGTTCGATCAAATTTCCGTCGATCAATTTTCCGTCGACCAAATTTCTTTCGATCAAATTTCCGGATACGTTTAAAAACTGGTAAAGCTAATTAATTAGCAGGAGATTGTTCAAGTTCTTCATTGTTCCTTTGTTTGAATTGTTTTGAATCCCCGACCTTGTCGGCGTGTTGACAGAGAAGATAAGTTATAATTGGCACGTGACATAATTTACCTTCCTAGACTCACCGGCTGAAAGAATGTCCCCGAAACTTTGCTGTCCTTGACTAGCCCCCGCCTCTACCCCCACGAATCTCCCCCGCCCCAAAACACACATACACCAATAAGACAGCTCTATAGGTGGGATCTCTTCCTTTATGTCTTATAAGAGATAAGCCAACTTTCTTTTTGTTGCTTTTACCACCGCTTGGGGCAGCGGTTCTCAACCTGTGGGTCACAATCCCTTTGGGGGTCGAACGACCCTTTCCCAGGGGTCACCAAAGACCATCGGGAAACACATATACACTACAGTCATGAAGTAGCAACGAAAATAATTTTGTGGTTGGGGGGTTGCCACAACATAAGGAACTGTATTAAGGGGTCACAGTGTTAGGAAGGTTGAGAACCACTGGCTTAGGCTCCTGTATTAACTTTTGTCAAACCAATTAACATCTGAACCTCTCTCTCTCCCCCCCCCCTCCTTTTTTGACCCAAGATTTATCTCCTAATTTGCATACGTCGAGACACTGAACCCACTGAGTGGATTATTGTTGATATCAGGGATTCCCAATCTCGAGGTCTCTTGTCCACTAGTTTCCACCCTAATCCCGTGTGACATAGAGAAAACTAGTTTCTCAGAGAGTAATTTTCTCAGTGCCCCAGCTCTTGTAGCGTGCTAGTGAGGCACCTTTATCTTAACAGATGTTTGGAAGAAAAGGACTGAGCACTTGTCTTTCTAAAAAAAAATCTGTTACGATTAGTTACCTCGGTAGCACCCCAACCCTCCCCCAGCCCCCAGCGCTAGATTCTGTTTTTCTTCAAAACATCCGTTAAGATAAAGGTGCTTCACTAGCACCCCCCAAGAGCTGAGCACTGAGTGGGAGGCGGTAATGGAAAGGGAAATGCGTCAATGCTAACTTACTACAACACAAATCACAGTCCACAAAAACATTGCATCCGGATAAATATGTTATGAGGCCTTAGGTTTAAAGCGGCTGCTAGCGTATCTGAGGTAAAGATTTTAAAAAAGGGTTATGGTGACTTTTAATATAGCACCAGCGTCACTAGGGGGTTGCTGTAGGTGCCGGCTGCAATCTGTGACACCAAAATAGGAAAATGTAAATTGTAAGGAGATCACCCTGAGTCGATTTCATAATCGATCGTACTTAAAAAATAAAAGCAGGTTGCAACCACAGCAGGTTGTCACCGGGAAAAGGCGTCACCAGAGCAAGGTGCCATCAGATCAGGGTTCCACAAAAGTGCCTTGTGCGTACTTACATTAGATTTAGATGTAGTGCCGCCCAGAGCTATAAGGCTTTTGTTATAAGCAAAGTTGACGCTTGCCATTGTTGCCAGATGGTATGGAAGTCTTTTAAATTGTCGCTAGGTTTTTAAAAAAATAAATATTTGTTTATATTTTTAAAATTATTAACTTAGCCTTCGTTCTTGGCTCCCTTAGCTGGCAAAACCTTCGGACGGCTCATTAACCCACTTTCCGTCAACATATCAAGCTGTAACTTCGCACATAGACTAGTTGACGATGTCTATACATTCTATCAAATTTTCAGCCCACTCCCCAACTCCCAAAACTCCGTTTTTTCCCCTTTTTTTCAAGGAGAAGATGAAGGAAATATGATTCCCCTGATGTCACGAAACACAATTCCCGATAACTGCGCTAAATGAGATTCTCTACAAAAGAATATCGCAAGTGCTTTTGGTGCGTAATATTTTCTTTTTGTTTTTTCTGAGATAGTTGGTGAAATAAATATGCGTTGTAAAAGCAGGTGGGCGACTTGAACTGTAATATAGTCCAGAGGTCGCGGTTGCGAGCCTTGGGGGCCGGGGTGGGGAGCACGAATTGGGATTCTTATAAAGTGCCTTACTTTCTTTTATGCATGTTTAATCGAATGTTCAGCCCTCTCCCGCACAAATTGCTCACCATTACATTCTATAAAGGATTTATAAGGAAACACTTTTGTTTTTAAGGGTTGTTTAATTATTATATGGAATTATTTGTGACCATCTTTTCAATAACTTAATTTAAAGAAAATAAAAATTGGACTACGATTAAAGGTTTAAACAAAATTAAAAATGTCTTCATCTTATCAGGAAAAAAACACCCAACAATTATTATTGTACTAGCTAAAGCCAGCCAAACAATTGGGCCGAATTGCTTGGACTTCCCATCAATTAAAGTTACTTGGCAAAAACGGTGAGCGGAAAAAAAGTCACAGGAAAAAAAGTCACGGGAAAAAAAGTCACGGGAAAAAAAAGTCACGGGAAAAAAAAGTCACGGGAAAAAAAAGTCACGGGAAAAAAAGTCACGGGAAAAAAAGTCACGGGAAAAAAAGTCACGGGAAAAAAAAGTCACGGGAAAAAAAGTCACGGGAAAAAAAGTCACGGGAAAAAAAGTCACGGGAAAAAAAGTCACGGGAAAAAAAGTCACGGGGAAAAAAGTCACGGGAAAAAAAGTCACAAATTTTGCTAGGAAAAAAAGTCACAGGAAAAAAAGTCACAGGAAAAAAGTCACAGAAGCATTCAGCATATCACATCGGGCTCCCCACCCCAAATGGTATCCCATATCCCATTTTAATCCCGACCCCAATCGGATCCCGACCCCATTGGGTTACAGATCCAGATTGAGAACCCAATCGGGATCTCGTTTCCAAATCGGAAATTGGAATTTGGGATCCCATTTGGATCCCGATCCCATTGGAATCCCAACAACATTGGGATACCGATCCCGATTGGTATCCCATTAGGATCCCGACCCCATTGGGATACCGATCCTGATTGTGATCCCTTTCCCTTCCCTAAAGGATCCAATTGGGATCCTGAACCCATTGAGATTTTGACGCCATTGGGATCACAACCCCAATTGGGTCCCATTCCCGATTGGTATCCCTTTCCAGAAAAGGATCTCATTTGGGATCCTGAACCCATTGGGATCTCGACGCCATTGGAATCCCGACCCCATTGGGATCCCGAACCCATGTAAAAAGCCTTGGTGGAACATAGCCACCCACAAATCCACAAACCCAAAAACATTCACTGTTATATATGATTTATATAATAAACACTGAAAATTAGGAGTTTATAGGATACATATTTTGTGACTTTTTTCTGTGACTTTTTTCCTGTGACTTTTTTTCCTGTGACTTTATTTCTCTGACTTTTTTTCCTGTGACTTTTTTTCCTACAATCGGCAAAAACATGCACTCAAGTAACGCACCTTATATGAAGCACAATTAGTCCTCCCACAACCCCCACAACCCCAGCCACACACCCCACCCCCGTTCACAACCGCACACTTTTATTTACGCCCCTGAACTATAATAATGTTTTTATGTCTCACACCCCTTTTATAACGCAAATTTATAACAACATATTTAAAAATTGAGAATTTTTCTGCAAAACAAAAGAAAATATAAAGCAATCAGGTGGCGCTAGTGACATTGTTTAGTAATTTGTTACACAGAGAAGTGTGTGTTTTGATGCCAAATGGAGTGCGTAGGCAGAAGAATCTAACAGCGTATGCCACATGGAGCGCATAGGCAGAAGAATCTAACAGCGTATGCCACATGGAGCGCTTAGGCAGAAGAATCTAACAGCGTATGCCACATGGAGCGCATAGGCAGAAGAATCTAACAGCGTATGCCACATGGAGCGCATAGGCAGAAGAATATAACAGCGTATGTCACATGGAGTGCATAGGCAGAAGAATCTAACAGTGTATGCCACATGGAGCGCATAGGCAGAAGAATCTAACAGCGTATGCCACATGGAGCGCGTAGGCAGAAGAATCTAACAGCGTATGCCACATGGAGCGCATAGGCAGAAGAATATAACAGCGTATGTCCCATGGAGTGCATAGGCAGAAGAATCTAACAGTGTATGCCACATGGAGCGCATAGGCAGAAGAATCTAAAAGCGTATGCCACATGGAGCGCGTAGGCAGAAGAATCTAACAGCGTATGCCACATGGAGCGCATAGGCAGAAGAATCTAACAGCGTATGCCACATGGAGTGCATAGGCAGAAGAATCTAACAGCGTATGCCACATGGAGCGCATGGGCAGAAGAATCTAACAGCGTATGGCACATGGAGCGCATAGGCAGAAGAATCTAACAGCGTATCGTCTTTACTGGACTTTACTGAAGCAAAAGTGGAAGAATGGGAGAAATGTGCTCAGAAAAAACAACAAAGGAGTGGGTATTGATAAATTTGAAGCAGAAGTGGAAACTCTAAAATGTGATATAGTGAGTGGAATTAGAAGGAGATTTTAGAGAATTTTATACGATGCTCCTCTCTGGAATCTGCTGGTGGTTGATTATTCTTGCGATGATGTCAACTAACTTCTGCTTTCAGGAAAAAGACATGGGCCTTCATACAGTTCACTTGTACTTTAAAATTATTGCTAATGCTATATTGCATATTTTTATGGCACTAAAAAACCCCTACATGCACTGGCGTAAGAAGGGTGGGGCGGAGGGGGCATTCCGACCCGGGCGCACTTTTTTTCTTCTGTTTATCGTCGGGCGGCATTTTTAGCCATCAGCAGCGTTTTTTTTTTTTTGTGGGTAGGGGCGGAAAAATATATTGGCTCGCCCCGGACTGCACTTACCCTTCTACGCCACTTGCTAAGTGTAACGACTACAAGTGCAAAGGTTGCAGAGTGTCATCTAAGACAGATAGGTAGATAAACATCCTCGTGGGCCCTGGACAATGGATGGGGCAGTAGATTCATGAATCATGCTACTTACACCCAGAGCGTGTAGGTAAACATTGGAACAAAAACAAAACAAAAAAAGAAGTCATGTCAATTCAGCACTGACAACATAACAACATGTTTACCGAGACCCGACAAGACGGATCCATAGTTGTCAAAAGTACATGGTGTTGCTTAACTTCGTAATCACAGCATCGGCCATCCGATACCTGTATATCCCGTTACGCCTGGTTGATTTTACATTGTGATACCAACCACAACGCATATCTTAGGTAGGTGTTTGTTTCGGTATTAAAGGGCAAGTTAAAAAAAAAAAAAACAACAACGTGGATTTAAAAATACGGTAACTTCAAATAAAATCAGCAAACATAATCAATCACCGACATAGGTCAATAAAAACACCACCAGCAACAAACACAGCCAAATAACAAGCACGAGCAATAACCAGCGCATGTCACTAAAAACACGACCTACCAGTAACAAACAAGATCAGTAACAAACAGTATCAGCAACAAACACCACCAGTAACAAACAAGATCAGCAACAAGCATCGTCAATAAAAACGCTGTCAATAACCGATGGTATCAATATCCCATGGGGATCACCATCAATGATAAAAACAACCATCATAAAAACCGTCATCATAAAACACCATCGATGATAAAACGAACACTATCAAAACACGATCGCCAGGAAAACGCCATGACCATGTCAAGGTGTCACAAACGACAAGTGTCAACATCTCAAATTTCAAAAGGGACGGTATTTAATACAGCGGTTTTTCAAGTAGGACTCTATCAACTACATCGACTTATTGTTAGTTTATTCCGTTGGATTTTTTTTTTAATTTGCTGTTAGTAAAGCTGAGGTTCAATATCTTCATCATCATCAGTGGCGCCACAGCCCATGTAGGGCCCTGGCCTGCTTCATCACATCATTTCTTTCAGATCGATCCATGGCCTTCTGCCTCCATGCGCAGATCCCCATCTGGTGTAAGTCCTTCTCTACATCGTTGATCCATCTCATCTTTGGGCGACTGGTGAGCCACCTGCCTTATGGCTTTTGCCTGTAAATCACTTTTGCTGCTCAACAATCCGGCATCCTTTCAATATGTCCTGCCCAGCGCAAGCAATTTTAAAAATTGTTGCGACTATGGGTGGGTCTTTGTACAATTGGTATAGCTCTTGGTTTGTTCGGATTCTCCAGAAATCATTGTCTATCACTGGCCCATATTTTTTCCAGAGGATTTTCCTCTCCTTTTTATTGAGTATGATCTTGATATTGTTGTCAACAGCGTGTGTGTTTCGTGGCATTATCATATATTTTGTCTTCGCTTCATTTACACCAAGACCAGCTTTGACTGAGGCATTTTAAAGTTCCCTGAATGCTTTAATTATGTAATTTCTGTTTCTGCCCAGTAGCGCTATATCGACTGCGTATGCAAGGTACTGCAATAGCTGGCTATAAAATTCCTGATGTTGTTATGTAATACCTCTCCAGAAGTCGTTTGTTATGGTTCCATTGGTGCTCACGTGTATGTTTCTAATAACTTTTTCTAGCGTGATGTTAGATACAAGATAGTGAATCTCCTTGTCTGAGGCCCTGATTGACCTGGAACTCCCCCGAGTAGTCTACTTTTGGAGTAAGCCATCGTCATATGTATGAGTCGAGTAAGCTTGTTAGGGACTCCAAGTACTTGCAGAGCGTTGTATAAGTAATTCCTGTCTACGCTATCGTATGCTGTTTTGTAATCCACGTATAGTAAGTGTATGTCGATGTTATATTCGTAGCATTTCTCCAGGAGACATCTTATAGTGAAAATATGAACCGCGGTTGACCTATATTCTGCCGGAATCCGCTTTGGTAGTCCCCTAGGGTCTGTTTACTATACCTTTCCCTTTTTCTTAATATAATTTTTGTGAGGATTTTATGCATTACATTGCAGTGGTTTTATATAGCGCGGTACCCCAACCTAGGGCTGGGCTCACCGCGCTGCATATAGAAATATTAGCAAACATAATTATGACATTAAAAATATAACATATATTTATTTAATTTAAAAATTGTTGTATAAAAACAAAACAAAACAAAAACAAATGTCTATTCACCCCACCCACTTCAGAACTTACGTTAAGGAGGGAGATTCCTCTATAGTTTGAGAAAACCAACTTAGATTCTTTTTTTTTTGAGACTTGGGATTATGAGTGCAGTGTCCCATTCTATTGGCATTTCTCCCCCCTGGCAGATTCTGGATATGATAACTACGCTAAATGCTATTCTTAAAAATAAGGCAAGTGCGTTTGGTGCGTAATATTTTATTTTGTTTTACAAAAATAGTTGGTGTTATAAATCTGCGGAGAATATTAATATAGTTCAGGGGCGGTGGCGTACCGAGATGGGAGAGAGGAATAGCACTAACTGGAAATCTTATAAAGAGCTGTTTTTTAAAAAATAGTTCTATTAAGAAAAAGTTTCCCATTTCCACTGACGGATTGACGCCCCTTTCCATGAGACACCCCACACCAAAGGGAACACTACGGAGCTTGACCGTCCAGCACAGCACAAGGTTAATGTAGCGTGTCGAAATTTCCGTCTCCGGAACGACACATCAAATACGCAACGAAATTATGGTATGGAATTGGTCACGTTATTTGACTATATTTAACTTCGCCATGGTGAAAGGCTAGTATCGCGGGGAAGGTTGGGAGGAGGTGTTGAGATAACTGGGGGTGTGTGAAAGAGAATTTAGGTTGGAGTTTTTTTTTGTTTTGTTTTTTTATTAAACGTACCACGGTTCCGGCTATTAGACTTCAGTCTTCCCCAATGGCCCAAGAGCCTTATATTGCTGGTACGCTGAACATGAGACAATAAACTGTGGCCCGGGAGCCTTACTTTGCTGGTACTCAGAACATGAGACAATAATCTGGTCAAAAGTTAAATAAAGTTACTGGCATTTAAAAAAAAAAAAAAAAAAAAAGCAAAAATTAAAAAAAAATCCTTCCGCGGTGCCCCCCCCCCCCCACCACCCCAAAAAAGAAAGAATCGTACAATGGTAATAGTTAATGTTAATGTAGTCCTCTCGTCATCGGCCGATCACGGATCTAAACAAAGATATGCTATATGTATATATAGGATCAAATTAAAAAAAAACGCAATTAAACAAATCCTAAAAACAACGTTCTTCGAAACCAATGGACTACGATGAGTCGATTGTTTTGTCACGTGATACCTGTAAAAACAAGTAATACTTCCGGTAGGCTGTCTGCAACACACTAGTCGCTCACAAATTTTTCTTCAAACAACTTTCTTCCTTTAATCATAACTGATTTATAATTATTGTCACATTTAATGAATGTCATTTTAAAAAAAACACGTGTATTCAAGAATATTTTGAAAAGTAAAATTTTAATTAACACTGGGGGAAGCGCTGATGGAGACAAACATTTTGCTTTAAAATTAATGATAATGGCAATGGCTGATCAGCTGTTTATCTGTTGTTATGTGTTGTTATGTGTAGCAGAAAGCCTACTAATGGCTGGTACGTATCACGTGACAAAACAAGGAAGTGACTAATCGTAGTCCATTACTGCTCCCCCCTCCCTTGTTTCCCTTAGCCCACAACCACACATTTTTTCATGCACCCGAATTATTTTGATCTTCTAATGACCCAACTGCTTGTACACGCGCAGATTCATTTCAACAACTATTTCAGAAAACAAAACAAAAAAGAAAATAGTACGTACCAAATGCACTTGCGATTATTTTATTTAAAGAATCTCATTTAGTGCAATTATCGGGAATTTTATGTCGCGAAATCGTATCTCCTTCAACTTCCCCTATTTTGGGGTTGGGTTGAAGCTGAAAATTTGATAGCTTGCGTTGTAATCGGCAACATGTCAATATGCCAAGTTTCAGCTCGATAGGTTGATGAGAAGTGGGTCACTTAGCCATCCGAATATTTTGCCACCAGCCAGCCACAAAAAAAAAAGCGATGTTAATTTAACGGATTTACAAATAATTAATACATCTGGCTTCGGTCAAGTGGCGTAGTTAGGGTAATTGCCACCCGGGGCTAGCCAAGATATTTTGCCATCCCTTAACACAAACAAAATCCTGCTGATGGCTAAAAATGCCGCCCCACACTATCTGGGGGGAAAAGTGCCACCCGGGGGCGGATCGCCCACTCCGCCCCACCCTTCATACTCCAGTGCGTCTGTCCCTGGTGCAGTGGGAAACGTGACCACCGGTCCACAAAACGTAAAAGTTTGGGATACACTGGATCATATGTTATGCCCCAGGTCGTAGGGTGTTGCGAGTGACTGAAACAGAGGAATTCGTAGAGGCCAAAAGCAAATAAATTGTAATACTTTTTTTTTTTTTAGTCTTCGCAGATCTGGAGCTCTTGCGTCGCCTTGAGAAATTGTTCGGGTCACCGCTGCCACTGGTTCAGGTGTGCAATCGTAGCGTTCATATCAGAGGTAGAACATCAATAGGCAGATATCCTGATTCTGGTTGTAGATATAAGGATGAAAATACCCGGTTTGAAGGTTGAAAAACGCGGACACTGGTGTCAAAAACATTGATGCCCAATCATGGTTTAAACACCGAGCTACAAACACACTTTCTTTTCAATACATGATCCAGTCATCAAAACGTATTTAGTAGGAAATGTAAAAAAAAAATTGATAAAAACAGAAGTTATCCGAGAATTGAGTTTATTTGCCATTTAAACAATCTGATTTCACCGAATGGTCCATTCGTCTGGTCAAGTTTGATTGGCCAGACTGTTATAGATTAACGGCGTCTTCAAGTTTGATTGGCCACACTGTTATAGTTTTACTCATACAGTGGTTTAAAAATTGGGTTTAAAATTGTAGTCTATCCACGGGAATCATTGCAATTAATTAAGTGTACGTTTAATATAACATGCGTACGTGTGTACTGAACAGACTGAGTCAATATTTTCAGGATTTAAAAAAATCCGTAAAATGTGTACACTTATAATTGTAGGTATGATTTTTATTTTATGTATAACTTTAGCTAGGTGACCCGGATACCTGGCTAGGTGTCCCGGATACCATGAAAATGCCGGGTTGGACACGCTCGGCGGATACTCGGACAGTGAAACGAACAGGGTCCCGGTGTTTAAAACAATATTACTGCACATATTTAACATATTTTTTAAATTTAACTTGCTAACTGGATTAAAGAAATGATAGACCTAATAATAGAAAACGTACTAGCGGGTGATGCGAAATAAAATGCAAGCTAAAGGACACTGCAAGGTTCTGAAAATAATATTGTACTTGCTGGGAATTTTGTGTGATTGTGTATCTTAGAAAGGTGCTTCTCTTTGGCTGTATCCACGACACTTCCTATTTTCAATGAATATTTCCTGTCAGACGTTGATTGTTAATACTGAGTAAGTCAATTTTTAACAATTTCTTCTTCTTCTTTTCAATTTTTTATTCATATTTTCTGATTGACAGAGCGGGCAATGTATTATGTGCGGCGAATATTGGGATTTAGGATGACGTATGTATATGATCTACAGAAGGGTGTAACATTGTTTATGTCTCGTGCAACATCAGTCAACGCTAATAATATAATATCCTCTGGTGCTGGCAGAAAGCCTGCTCTCAAAGAGAGCTAAAAATAGTTTCATTTATGGTAGAAACAGGTGCAGATCTGGGATTTGTACCCCCCACCCACTTTTGTTCACACACACACACACACACAAACTCACTATTTGCAATTTAAAACATGGTGTGTGATTTATTTAATCAGATAAAATATAGATACAATAAGGAAATTATGGTAAGGTAGTAAGATATACTGAACCGACTTCATTATATACAGCAGCTTTATAACACCATCTACAAATTGAGACTATTTACGTAAAATAAAGTAAATATTACGCATTACTCACTAGCGGTAATTTTATGTAACGAAAGTGTTACTGATATGAGTTGATTAGAATTTGTATTGTTACTAATGTTACCTATAGAATTTTGTATTTTGATCATATACAATTGTTTGTATCTCATTTGGAGGGGGGGGGGCGGCACTTTAAAGGAGTTCACCCAGTTTGGCATTTAGTCAAAGGGTGCTGCTGTGTGTATTCATAAGTACACATTGAGGTACAGTGACACTGGGCGCTTGCCCTGGTAAACTCACCCCCCCTCCCACACCTTCTTCCCCAACCGTTGTTCACGTCACCCAGCTGCCAGGTGTGAAAGTCACCACAACCAGGTAAGGAGATTGCCGTGTTGGAAAAGTGGGGGGTGGGGGGAGGCGGGGGGGGGGGCAGTACGTGAAATCAATTAGTGGAACAATCAACGTGTTCTAATTAAGAGTCTGGAATTAATGACTTGGTCGTACACTGAGCTTAGATCGTGACCAATTAACTCTGGGTTGTTTTAATGAGTCGGCTCGTTGTGATCGTGTGAACAGCAGTTTCTACCACCACTCGGAGGTCTCTGGGTTCATGAATCCACTGTCTGTGGTTACAATCTCTAAGTCGACTTTGCGGTTTCATGTTGTAAGTGGAGATGATTTTGGTCGCCCTGGAGGATCATTTGGCGGTATCGTTATGGTTTCACGGGGAAGATTTTGGTAAAGATGTTGGTAGGGTTGTTGTTGGTGGGGTCATTGTTGGTGGGGTTGTTGTTGGTGGGGTTGTTGTTGGTAGGGTGTTGTTGGTAGGTTGAGTAAAGGTCTCATGCTAACCGATACAAGATTGGATTCTACACTATCAGCACAGGTCTCATGCTAACCGATACAAGCTTGCATTCTACGATTAGTAAAGGTCTCATGCTAACCTATACAAACTTGGATTCTACGCATTTCAGGACGTTCTTCCCGATTAGGAGAAATTATTTGAAGCAGACATATCTCATCAAATATTTTAAAAAGTATGAAACTTGATACTACTAACAGACTATTATTATATCCACTATTAACTAGTAGCTATTGAGCAGATGCTATCTGTTAGTTATCATCATCTCACCAGAATTCTTCTAATTAAAAAAACAAACAAAATATGTTCAATGCAGTATGTGTAATGTTTTTGTGTTCAATGAAGCACGTGTTCAATGTATTATGTGTTCAATGTATTATGTGTTCAATTTATTATGTGTTCAATGTATTATGTGTTCAATGTATTATGTGTTCAATATATTATGTGTTGAATGTATTATGTGTTCAATTTATTATGTGTTGAATGTATTATGTGTTCAATGTATTATGTGTTCAATTTATTATGTGTTCAATGTATTATGTGTTCAATGTATTATGTGTTCAACGTATTATGTGTTTAACGTATTATGTGTTCAATGTATTATGTGTTCAATTTATTATGTGCTCAACGTATTGTCTTCACATCTAGATTCCTTAAAATTAACTATCATGCGGGCCGCAAAGAAAAAAAATAAAAATAAATGAAGCCCGGCAGAAAAAGGCGCCCCCCCCACCCCCTCCCCCCCAGGAACCCAGAGAGCTGTCTCGGGGAACACTGGAAACGACTTCAAGTGGAAGAAGGACACTGGCTGACCTCAAAAAAGTGGTCCAGCTGGTCTGGGCCCTGTGATTCTGGGTATAAATGACACCAAAAGACTTGTCCTATCAGATTAAAAGAGTACAGCAGGATGACGACGTGTAATTAAAACAAGAACAGTGTCAGAACTAAAGGAATTTAACGACTGCCCCAAATGCACGAACGCTTAGCTCAGCGGTTCTCAACCTGTGGGTCGCGACCCCATTGGGGGTCGCGCGACCCTTTCCCAGGGGTCGCCTAAGGCCATCTGAAAACATGTACTATACAGTTATGAAGTAGAAAAAAAATAAATTTATGGCTGGGGGTCGCCTCAACATGAGGGACTGTATTAAAGGGTCGCGGCATTAATAAGGTTGAGAACCGCCGGCTTAGCTGACATGAGTGTTGTGTACAGCAGTGTGACATGGAATAGATCAGGCAGTGGCGGCATCTCTACAGCACCGTGACATGGAATAGATCAGGCAGTGGCGGCATCTCTACAGCACCGTGACATGGAATAGATCAGGCCGTGGCGGCATCTCTACAGCACCGTGACATGGAATAGATCAGGCCGTGGCGGCATCTCTACAGCACCGTGACATGGAATAGA
Organism: Omphiscola glabra; assembly: GCA_964017045.1. NCBI lineage: Eukaryota > Metazoa > Mollusca > Gastropoda > Lymnaeidae > Omphiscola > Omphiscola glabra. The sequence continues at coordinate 35,212,119 of OZ024794.1, read as the reverse complement.
TCAGGCCGTGGCGGCATCTCTACAGCACCGTGACATGGAATAGATCAGGCCGTGGCGGCATCTCTACAGCACCGTGACATGGAATAGATCAGGCCGTGGCGGCTGGTGTACAGCACTGTGGAACAGCGGTACTCCTTATTTTCCCTCATAGTTTAACACCATGCAGTGTTATTGTATTGTTTTGTTCTTTCCCTTTCTTTTATGGCGTGCACATTATATTTAATACTATGATAACTAATCCACAACGTCAGTGGTCATCGTCATTCATCTAATTAGTGAGAGCAAAAAAAAACTTTAAAAAAAAATGATTGCATGGCATGGAACTGCGTACTCCATAGTTGCAGTGACGTGGTTTTTGGTTGTTCCACGCATGCACACATAGAGAGAAGAACAGGTCCACAGAAGGAGAGAAGCACTGTCGCTCATGCAGCTCCAATCTTTTTGTGTGCGTGGTAAGCTGAGTTTCCGTCCTATGGCCTCCGTGGTGTGTCATACTTAGCGTATATGAATGTCATAAACTGTAGATGATAATCGTAATATTCTATTTATATCCACATGCCAACATATATTATAAACGTGCATGCATTCATACACCTTTGTTCGGCCTTTTATCATTATATATGTTTTCTTTTGCTCTGTTTAAATTAATGTATTTCGTTTTGCACAATATTAATATACTACCTCAAAAGTTTCTGAAGCAGGCACCCCCCCATCACTTTATGCCACGAGCCGCCACTGCTCAGGCCCCTCGCGTAGCAGCGCACTTTTAATGAATGCTTAATGACTTAATCTGCACCGTGTCCCATAATTTGTCACGTCTCGGGTCTTATCGTCCGCGCACAGGTTCGCGAAGGCATGTATGGTCTGCAGGCGTGCTGACTGAGTGTCTCGTACGTTCAGATTTAGACGGACACAAATCTGTGCGCCCAGTTAGACACGTGCTTCCGTGGAGGTGACGAGTCGAGAATTCCAGGAGTTCACGTTACAGTTATCAGACCTAGATTTGCCCCCAACAGCTCTGCACACACGGCAACAAATTAATCCACGTACCGGTTATAGTTGTTTTTTGTTTTTTTGTTTTTTTTTAAATTGAGAGTGTAAGACTGGACATCATTTAGAGCTGACGTCCCAAAACTTGCCGTTAAATGGAACTGGGATAGCATCCCACGGATATTGGATTATCTGACGTTCGCATTGGATCATTGCACATGCGTTTTGGGCTATTAATGTGGTAAGCATGGCAGGTTATTTCAAATTCGTATTAGATTTCATTTACTATCACCAAAAAATTGTAATCGGTTAAAGGGCACTATCGTTTCCATGCTTTTTTAAAAAACGGATTAAAAATGACAATGAATGCACCACAAACTATGCTACTTAAGCAGGGCCGGCCCTAACAATTGCGGGGCCCTATGCGAGAACGAATTGCGCGGGGACCAGTCTGGGAAGGGATAAGGATAATAAGTGAAAATTAAGATTTTGTATTAGAAAATACATTCGGGGCGGGGCCTATGAACGTCCAGGGCCCACTGCGGCCGCATAGGTTGCAGTGGCCTAAGGCCGGCCCTGTACTTAAGAGTCTTCTCAGGTGCCAGTGTCTTCTTGCTTGCTATGTGAGTATAGTATTTTAATTTTTATATGCCATTCCATTTTTGTTTTACTTATCATCTTGTTCGCCGGGAGACACGTGTATTTGCATTTTGTCAACTTTTTCCCAAACTAATCTCCTAAAGTTCCACCTCGACAACAATCTCTCTCTATATCTCTTTTTCACTCTCTTTCTCTCTCTCTATGTATATATATCTCTCTCTTTATCTCTCTCTCACTCTCTTTCTCTCTCTTTATCTATCTCTCTCTCGCTTTCTCTCTCTCTCTGTCTAACTCCCTTTCTCTCTTCTTCTCTCTTCTTCTCTCTCCTTCTCTCTCTTTCTCTCTCCTTCTCTCTCCTTCTCTCTTTCTCTCTCCTTCTCTCTCTATCTCGTCGCTCTCTCCCCCACCTCCGATTTTATTTTTTAAAACTAAAAAGAAATTAATTAAAATCCAGTACCCAAGGCCAAATGACGAGCCAAATGACGAGCCATACTTTAAAACTCTCATCTGAGTTCAGATTCTACAGACGTGCACTGACAGTGAAAACAAAATAATTTTTTTTTAAACAAACAAACTAACTTATCATGACAAGGTTGACGTTTAAAATAAAACCCATGAGCCATACAAACACTCTATCTCACAAACATACAAACACTCTATCTCACAAACATACAAACACTCTATCTCACAAACATACAAACACTCTATCTCACAAACATACAAACACTCTATCTCACAAACATACAAACACTCTATCTCACAAACACACAAACACTCTATCTCACAAACACACAAACACTCTATCTCACAAACATACAAACACTCTATCTCACAAACATACAAACACTCTATCTCACAAACATACAAACACTCTATCTCACAAACATACAAACACTCTATCTCACAAACATACAAACACTCTATCTCACAAACATACAAACACTCTATCTCACAAACACACAAACACTCTATCTCACAAACATACAAACACTCTATCTCACAAACATACAAAAGAGAGAGAGAGACACACACACATGGTACTAGAATGACAAGTCACTCACAGGCCGTTCGCTCGCGCACAGCCAAATGTTTACGTTTTGTCCTATAGTACCACAACTGTCTCTAATCCCGAGGCATTCTAGTATACTCGAATAGCGTCACCAAGTGACCTTGACCTGCCAATCGGTGGAATTTTTCTGGATGAAAGGTAAAAAAAGGGGGGGGGGTGTTATATTCAGCGGCGTAGCTAGAGTTTTTGGCGCCCGGGGGCAAGATTCATTTTAAAGCGCCCTCTTTTCCTTTTTTTTCAACTCTCAAACCCATTATTTTCATCAATAACATAATATCAAAGCACATTTTGGCGCCCCTAACTAGCTGGCGCCCGGGTACATCTGCACCCCCTGCCCCCCCTACGCTACGCCTCTGGTTATATTACCAAATTAACACGATTGTACTGTATTTTGGCTGAGTATCGGTAGTACCACTAGAAGGTGGGGTGGAAAGGGGGGGGGGTTAAGAGAGCGACCCGCGACGGATGACACCCTCACGGTGACACCAAATGAAAAATTGCAAATTGGACCGTTTGTTCGAGACGTTTCAATAACAGGTTGCCACCAGAAGAGGTTGCCACCAGAAGAGGCTGCTACCAGAAGAGGTTGCTACCAGAACACGCTGCTGCAAGTGCACGTTGTCACCAGAGAAAGCCGACGAGGAGGCGGTCCACGGGGAAGACCGGAAGGGAAAAGAGGTGGTGGGGGGGGACACCATGAGTTTACCGCACTGGATGACACCAATCTTAATGAAGGCGTTACTGAGAGAAAGAGGGAGAAAGAAAGAGAAAGAAAGAGAAAGAAAGAGAGAGAGAGTTTCGAACATTTGACATCTCCTTAGTGCTAGCGCTCTCTCTGTCTTCTCCTTTTGTTTCTCTCTCTCACTCTCCCTCTCTCTCTCTCTAACTGTCTTACTTTCTCCTCTCACTTCAGTCTCTCTCTCTATCTCTCTCACTCACACGCACACACACTTTTCCATTCGTTCATTTCTCTCTCTCTCTTCTCTCTCTCTCTCTACCCCTTGTCTTTCTTAATATGTCTTTATTCGTCTCTTCATAAAATTGTCTCTTTCTTTTTTCCCTTTTTTCATTCAATCCTTTATTTGTCTCTATCTCACTCTTATAAAACAAAATAACAGGATTTTTTTGTTAAGTACAACAACACCTTTATTAGTAGTTGACCACCTCCCCCCTCTCTCTCTCTCTCTCTCTCTCACACACACACTCTCTCTCTCTCTCTCTCTCACGATTTCTCTGTCTCATATACTTCTTGTCTGCTCTTCCACAACACTATAGGCTACTGGCTCTCCAAAAATGTACACATTTCCCCCCCCCCCCAACCCAAATCCTCTTAAGTAACACTTATTTTCTCTCTTCGTCAATTCTCCACCTCAGCTCGCCATTCACTGCCACAATGCCATATCTCAAACAAATCACCAGAGTCAATCATCACACACCAGTTTGTTCTGCACTGTGCATAGTACGCCACGGCTCAGTCGAAAAACAAAAACAAACTATTTTTTAGACTTTCTTTCTGCTCGCAAATCCGATTTTGGGGATGGTAAGGGGGGCAGGGGCAAATGACGGCATGCAGTCCAAACATTCTTACTTTTTAGTTGTATGCCTGGTTAAAGAGCCAAGTGCGGGATGTTAAAAGCATTTATTGTAAAAAAATAAATAATTCTTTTGTGGATAATTTACAGATTAAAATATTCATAGAGTGCCTTACTACCGTTCTGCGCAGAATTTCTTTGCGTTATGAATTTCTAGAAAATCATTTTCTACTTTTATGCGCGTTCAAACTCTTCTTCAAATTAATCTTTTTCTAAAAAAGTTTTAACGAATTAAAAAAAAAAATGATTATCTCCCTTGTGTCGCAGTGAAGGGTTAGAAACGCGGGGAAAATTGGGGAGGGGTGATCGGTGTAAGTATTGCAAGCACCTTGTTCAGTGTTTACAGTCCAGCGACGTCCTCACATCTCCCCAACCCCCCATTTCTCACCCATCCCTGATTTCTCTTCTCTCCCCCCCCCTCACCTCTTGTCTTACTGTCAGTATCCCCATTGTTGAGCCCCATTGGTGTCTTGGCTTGCTCGCAAGCAACAGCAGACGATGGAAAGTTTTCGTTGCCGGTAGATTTCAGTGTATAAGACGGTGTTGTCATTGTTTTCTATGCTGCCCCCCCCTTCCATGTGCTCGCTCGCACAATACTACGTACAATATTAACGGCAGGAGCTGCTTGTGTCGTGACACGGCTGGGATTTCCAGGGGGCCCAACTCACAGCTTCGATTGGATTTGACTTACATTTGGACCTGAGAGTAAGTATGACAGTTTTCAATATTGTCTTTGAAATTTCCAACGAAGTGGCTATTAGCACCCGGGTACCAGAAGTGAGAGGTTGGTATTAAAAAACTATTTAAAATATTATTGTTGGGTTTGTAAGACAAAATGAGGTATCAAATGAAAGATAATTGAATGGACTATACGTTTGTAAACTTAATTCTTCAAATTGGACCCGGACTGGCAGCGCCACCATTCGCACCCGGGTCCTATTAGACTTAATGCTATTCGGATATCATTTGTGGTAGTTTATTTTAGTTAAATTGAAGAGCTAAGTTTACAAACGTATTCCAGTCTTAGAACGGAGAAACCCTAAAGAGAGATCACGAGGTCTCTGTACCACTGGGGGTTGTTGATCACTGACGGTCTCTGAACCACTGGGGGTTGTTGATCACTGACGGTCTCTGTACCACTGGGGGTTGTTGATCACTGACGGTCTCTGTACCACTGGGGGTTGTTGATCACTGACGGTCTCTGTACCACTGGGGGCTCTTGATCACTGACGGTCTCTGTACCACTGGGGGCTGTTCAAAGACGCGTTAGAAATCATATAAAAAGCACATAGCCGTGATTGATATCTCCATTTTGTTTTTCACCCTATGTGCCAGATTTTTTTTCATCTCTAGGTTGATATGCTAAATGAAATTTTAAAACTGGAGGCTTGTTCACCATAAGAATGAAATACTGTGGGTGGCGAGGTGTTGCTGAACTTAATAAAATATTCCGTTTTTTGTCCCGGGGGAGGGGGGGGGTACTACCCATTGCAGTCAAAATAAAATTCTGGGTCTTTTCACAACCATTGGCACTGCCTCCATCCCACCAAAAGGTGTGGGCATCACTGGTTGAGAACCCTTTGTTATAGAGGGCGCACTTTGAGTTGTGGAAAACCAGGTGGGGGTTGTTCATTTAAAAGTGAAATCATTATTTCCAAATATAAGAAGGGACCCTTGGGGTTGTTAGAGTTTGCGAGGGACCGAGGCTGTCCTTCATTTCACTGAGGCTGTCCTTCATTTCACTGAGGCCGTCCTTCATTTCACTGAGGCTGTCCTTCATTTGAGCGAGGCTGTCCATTTCACTGAGGCTGTCCTTCATTTCAGCGAGGCTGTCCTTCATTTCACCGAGGCTGTCCTTCATTTCACTTAGGCTGTCCTTCATTTCACTGAGGCTGTCCTTCATTTCACTGAGGCTGTCCTTCATTTCACTGAGGCTGTCCTTCATTTCACTGAGGATGTCCTTCATTTCACTGAGGCTGTCCTTCATTTCACTGAAGCTGTCTTTCATTTCACTGAGGCTGTCCTTCATTTTACCGAGGCTGTCCTTCATTTCACTGAGACTGTCCTTCATTTCACTGAGGCTGTCCTTCATTTCACTGAGGCTGTCCTTCATTTTGCCGTCACTCACTCAAGAAAACCACAAAACATAAAGAATAGACATTTTGTATATGCCATATACCCCAACACTCCCCCCCCCCAAAGAAAGAAGTACCCCCTGGGGCGAACCATCCCCCCCCACTACCATTTTCTGCGCCCGGGCTTACACATAACTATTAAAAATTAATTGAAAAAAAAATCAAATTCAATTTGTATACCCCATCCTCCCCCATCCTCCCCCATCCTCCCCCATCCTCCCCCATCTTACCTCACATTCACCCCCCCCCCCCACCTTAAAAAAATAATCACTAATAGTTCACAAAGGTTAAACACTTACGATTTAACACTTAACACTTACGACTTAAGACACCCTGGTAAAAACATTGTGTAAATTCGTGTCTTACGACCCCCCCCCCCCCCCACTCATTTTTTTTATTCACCTTCTTTCAGCTGTACCGACAACATTAGTTACAATAGGTCAGACTAAAAGAAACATTATTATTATTTGGTTATGAAAAGGAACTTATTCTTGTTATAAAATTGGGGAAATATGTCAATCATAAATAAATTAATGTATATTGCATTGCCCCGGCCATCCGCTGTGCTGTTCTATATAGAGCAGGGACTGACAACTGGTGGTCTTTATACAGCAGGGACTGACAACTGGTGGTCTTTATACAGCAGGGACTGACAACTGGTGGTCTTTATACAGCAGGGACTGACAACTGGTGGTCTTTATACAGCAGGGACTGACAACTGGTGGTCTATATACAGCAGGGACTGACAACTGGTGGTCTATATACAGCAGGGACTAACAACTGGTGGTCTATATACAGCAGGGACTGACAACTGGTGGTCTATATACAGCAGGGACTGACAACTGGTGGTCTATATGGAGCAGGGACTGACAACTGGTGGTCTATATGGAGCAGGGACTGACAACTGGTGGTCTATATGGAGCAGGGACTGACAACTGGTGGTCTATATGGAGCAGGGACTGACAACTGGTAGTCTATATACACCAGGGACTGACTACTGGTGGTCTATATACAGCAGGGACTGACTACTGGTGGTCTATATGGAGCAGGGACTGACTACTGGTAGTCTGTATGGAGCAGGGACTGACAACTGGTGGTCTATATGGAACAGGGACTGACAACTGATGGGCTATATTAAGACGTCGGTTGGGATATGGGAGAGGGAGGTGTGTGGAGGAAACTTGACTGTGATTTAACCATTAAAAAAAAATAGTTTAGGAATTTATTCACAAGGCTCTTTCAATATAAACTCGTTTGTTTTTTGACAAGGCCAAGTGTCCAAACGGACATAAGAAAGGGGCTGTTTGCTTTGTTTTGTGTCACGGACAACCGTTCGTTTAAATTTATATACCTAACAATAGTTCACATATAATAGTAATTAATAATAGCTACAATATAGTAGTGCTACAAACCTTCCTGATTGGCGGGTTATAACTTTTCCATACTGAATCACACTCCTGTATAGATGATAAGATAAGTTTCTTTCAGTGATCCAAATAAATCGAAATGTTTTTGACCACCTTGTGCATATTCATTTTCAGCCCATAAATAAATTAATACATATTATTAACCAAGAAAATGTTTTACAATTATAGCAATTTAAACACAACATATCTAAAGTATTTCTCTGGCGTAGAAATCGGCCGTCAATGAACTCCATTATTGACAATAATGACTCAATTACGGATCGTTTAGACTTGGTAACCGCCGGAGGAGCACGCTGGTAAATTCTCGGAGATTTGGGAACAAAATAATTTTTAAAACGTTTCGTTCCTAACTTTAAGAGGAAGAATCTGCCCCTGATCAAGCTGATCTTAAGTACTTGTGATGAAGTGGCTGGGATGTGCAGTGGCGTAGCGAGCTTAACTCGCGCCCGGGGCACAATACCTTTTTAGCGCCCCCCCTATGCGAAAACAATACAATATTATATGTAAAATATACCATTTGGCGCCCCTTTGTGAGTAGCGCCCGGGGCATTATGCCCCCCCCCCTCGCTACGCCACTGGGGATGTGTCATGTCATCCTAATTTTTAAAAGTTCTACGGCAGCATTTTATTCAAATGGTTCTTAAAAAATAAAGTGAAGGATGTTTAGTTTATCGTGATATCACCAGCTTTCTGAATTAATCTATTTAATCGGTGTTTGATATCAGACGTTGAAGTCCCACACCAGCAAATAATACAAGAAGTTCAGCAGGCTTCCATTCGTTGCACTGTAGAATAAGTTAATAAGTTTATAACTCGTTTGCTTATGCCGAAATTTTACAATTTTTCAAGATACATCCCATACAAACATCCTTCAGCAAAGCTCTCTCATTGGACATGGCCCCACTGAACCCCGGTGAATAAACTATTAATTACTCAAACATCTTTCTCTTTAAATTCTTGAAAAATCTTCACCACGCGCTGCGTACATCGGTAGCAACAATGATGTACTGCGTACATCGGTAGCAACAATGATGTTTAGATAACGCGTACAGCCAAAATAAACCTCAGTTTGTTTGGTCAGTCACGTGTATTTTGTCACGTGATTTATATCCTATGCATACCTCCATGAAAGGTAACACTGGCAGAACAACGTAGGAGTTTATTGAATAGAATTTCTATAGGAAAGGTAAAGTCCAAACGACAACGGGTCTTGCTTGAGACAAAAAGTCATGGACTGATACGGTACATGGTGTCACGCGGTTTGGATAATAGGCCGGTACAATCTAAAGCTGTTTGGGTAATAGGCCGGTACAATATAACATGCGTTTTGGGAGAAGTCCGTTACCATATGACAGAGAGTTAAGAAGAAGTACCAAACAATATACCCGCTATGATCTAGTTAAGAATTACTCGGGGCAGGTCCAGCGTTCGGGAGCGCGGTGATGGTCGGCAACGGCTAGTGACACCAAGAGTTTTCCCGCATCAGGTGACACCATAAGATTTCCGCACCACCATGAGTTTTCCGCACCGGGTGACACCATGAGTTTTCCGCACCACCATGAGTTTTCCCGCACCAGGTGACACCATAAGATTTCCGCATCACCATGAGTTTTCCCACATCAGGTGACACCATAAGATTTCCGCACCACCATGAGTTTCCCCGCACCAGGTGACACCATAAGATTTCCGCACCACCATGAGTTTTCCCGCATCAGGTGACACCATAAGATTTCCGCACCACCATGAGTTTTCCCGCACCAGGTGACACCATAAGATTTCCGCACCACCATGAGTTTTCCCGCACCAGGTGACACCATAAGATTTCCGCACCACCATGAGTTTTCCCGCACCAGGTGACACCATAAGATTTCCGCACCACCATGAGTTTTCCCGCACCAGGTGACACCATAAGATTTCCGCACCACCATGAGTTTTCCCGCACCAGGTGACACCATAAGATTTCCGCACCACCATGAGTTTTCCCGCACCAGGTGACACCATAAGATTTCCGCACCACCATGAGTTTTCCGGCACCAGGTGACACCATAAGACTTCCGCACCACCATGAGTTTTCCCGCACCAGGTGACACCATAAGATTTCCGCACCACCATGAGTTTTCCCGCACCAGGTGACACCATGAGTTTTCCGCAAACCCTAGTGATGCCCATGTGTACAATGAGATGACAAGTTAAACAAACGAAGACATTGGAAACGGTCACCAATAATAGACCCTTCCATTAATTGATCTTTCTATTAGTAGACCCTTCCATTGAAAGATCATTCCAGCAATAGATCATTTCATTAATACATCGTCTAAACGACCGAAGTTTAACGCGCATTGATTTTCCGAACTCATTTGGACCGTGTGACTTATTATTATTAATTTTTTTCAATATATTATTTGCTCAAAACCGAACACTTACATGGAAGAATGCGGTAAAGAATTTAGTGCATGTTATACAATATAAATGTGTTGGACTGCGATAAAGCTTTAAAATAGATTAAATAGACACCAACAATCTGTGTCGATATAACAATATATATTGAGCTTTAATAATAATTTTACATGACAAATAATTAAACGTGTCGGCACTTGCCTTCATCAGTACAAGACATACAAATAAGTACTAATCAAATTTACATAATATATGTATAGAGAGATAAATCCTATCTAAAAAATAGAAAGTCACTTCGTTTTTCATTCTTCTTTTTTCTTTTATCTGTATAAAACTGGAAAGCAAAACAATGCATTAGACGGTTCTAGACATTAGTAGGAAATGCCTATAAAAGGGCTGACCGATAGAGAGGAGCGAGATTTTCTTTTGATCACGAGATGTGCTGTGTCATTATTTAACACTTTGTTGTGTGTAGATTTTCTATTTCCTCGTACCATTTTGTGCTCGTTGTATTTTTATATACAGTACCGGTACCAGCAAATCTGTAAGTTTATAATTTTAATCATATTTCTCTTGCTGTTATTATTTAATTGAAGTTCACAAATTAAACAAAGTTATTAATTGTAATTGGCTCTGGCCTTGATTGTCGTTTTATTTGTTATTATTTTTAAACGTTGGTATCGTCCTTTATTATGGACTGTATCTAGAACGAGCCATAGTCTAAAATTAAGAGATTAAATTCTCAATTTATAACGGTCCGTAATACTCTGCTTAATAGAAACCTAAGCTGTGTGATTGGGTAAATAAAATATTTTAGAACCCCACACCCCCAAACAAACAAACAAACAAACAAACACAAAACAGCACACAACTAAAATGATTGAGAAATTAACATCGATGCACTACAACATTGCTTGCTTGTCAACATTTTTATCACAACTCATCTTTATTTTGAGTGAGATCAATGCTGTTATCACCGTGTCAGATCAATGCTGTTATCACCGTGTCAGATCAATGCTGTTATCACCGTGTCAGATCAATGCTGTTATCACCGTGTCAGATCAATGCTGTTATCACCGTGTCAGATCAATGCTGTTATCACCGTGTCAGATCAATGCTGTTATCACCGTGTCAGATCAATGCTGTTATCACCGTGTCAGATCAATGCTGTTATCAAAACAGTGGCGTAGCGAGGGTTATTGCCACCCGGAGCGGGCCGCTCATTTATGTCGCCACCCTCCAGTAAAAAAAGTGGCGCCAGGGGCGGACGCCTCCCTCCCCCGCCTCCCACTTGCTACGCCACTGCCCCTAATCAATACATAACATTATCCCTCTTACATCTAATCAAAACCATTCCAATACCTCTCATCCAATACCCTTTACCAGTGCTCTTCCAATACATTTAATCAGCGGCCTTCCAATACCCTTTGTCAGTGCCCTTCGAATACCCTTTATCAGTGCCCCTCGAATACCCTTATCCGTGCTTTTCCAATACCCTTTATCGGTGGCCTTCCAATGCCCTTTATCAGTGCCTTTCCAATACTTTTTATTATACCCTTTAATACTGCCCTTGCTATAACCTTTATCAGTGCAAATACAAAACCCCGCTCCGTTACCATTCTAAATCTCACACCCTTACATTTTCCTACTTCCTAATGACCCCATTAAGTACTATCCCCAGTTGAATCGAGGTTGTTCGAGCCATTCATTCCCCTTCAAACCCAATGCATTTCCACACACGTTTAAAGATATTGTATCTGACATATCTCCATAAAAAGCATTCCGTTGTAGCTGGCTGAGCTCCACGACCTGGCCATTAATAAGTTTCTTATATTTATTCGCTCTAGCCAGGGCAGGGCATTGTCAAGGTATTGTCAAGTTAGTGTCAAGGTATTGTCAAGTTAGTGTCAAGGTATTGTCAAGTTATTGTCGTCAAGCAACATATATAGCATTTGATCTTATGTTATCTACATATTCTAAAAGTACTGTGTGATATAGCACACCACAAGATCACGTGTGTGGTATAGCCCGCCACCACATCACATGTGTGATATAGATCGCCACAACATCACATGTGTGGTATAGATCGTCACAAGATCACGTGTGTGGTATAGCCCGCCACCACATCACATGTGTGATATAGATCGCCACCACATCACATGTGTGGTATAGATCGCCACCACATCACATGTGTGATATAGATCGCCACCACATCACATGTGTGATATAGATCGCCACAACATCACATGTGTGATATAGCCCACCACAAGATCACGTGTATGGTATAGCCCGCCACCACATCACGTGTGTGATATAGATCGCGACCACATCACATGTGTGATATAGATCGCCACAACATCACACGTGTGGTATAAATCGCCACAACATCACATGTGTGATATAGATCACCACAACATCACATGTGTGATATAGATCACCACAACATCCCATGTGTGATATAGATCGCCACCACATCACATGTGTGATATATAGATCACCACCACATCACATGTGTGATATAGCTCGCCACCGCATTACACATGTGATATAGATCGCCACAACATCACATGTGTGATATAGATCACCACCACATCACATGTGTGATATAGATCGCCACCACATCACATGTGTGATATAGATCGTCACAACATCACTATGGGGTGATATAGATCGCCACAACATCACATGTGTGATATAGATCGCCACAACATCACATGTGTGATATAGATCGCCACAACATCACATGTGTGATATAGATCGCCACAACATCACATGTGTGATATAGATCACCACCACATCACATGTGTGATATAGATCGCCCCAACATCACATGTGTGATATACTCCGCCACCAAATCGCCAGTGTCATAAACCACACCCACCACCCCATTATCATTATTCTTTACCCCATCCACATTTGCTTTACTCTCCGTGTACTTGTGTCCTATACCTCACCATCGGTGTTCTATTCCTAACAAGCTTGGTCCTATACGTCACCACCTGTGTCATATATCTCATCATCGTCGTCCTATACATCACCACCGTGTTCTATACCTCACCCCCTGTGTCATATACCTCATCACCGTGTGCAATACACCACCACCTGTGTCATATACCTCATCACCGTGTGCAATACACCACCACATGTGTCATATACCTCACCAACCGTGTTCTATACCTCACCACCAGTGTTCTATACCTCACCACCAGTGCTCTATACCTCACCACCAGTGTTCTATACCTCTCCATCCGTGTTCTATACCTCTCCACCCGTGTTCTATATCTCTCCACCCGTGTTCTATACCTCTCCTCCCGTGTTCTGTACCTCTCCACCTGTGTTCTGTACCTCTCCACCCGTGTTCTATACCTCACCACCAGTGTTCTATACCTCACCACCAGTGTTCTATACCTCACCACCCGTGTTCTATACCTCACCACCCGTGTTCTATGCCTCATCACCAGTGTTCTATACCTCACCACCAGTGTTCTATACCTCACCAACTGTGTTCTATACCTCACCAACCGTGTTCTATACCTCTCCACCCGTGTTCTATACCTCACCAACCTTGTTCTATACCTCACCAACCGTGTTCTATACCTCACCACCTGTGTCATATACCTCACCAACCGTGTTCTATACCTCACCACCCGTGTTCTATAACTCACCACCCGTGTGCTATACCTCACCACCAGTGTTCTATACCTCACCACCAGTGTTCTATACCTCACCCCCAGTGTTCTATACCTCATCACCAGTGTTCTATACCTCACCCCCAGTGTTCTATACCTCATCACCCGTGTTCTATACCTCACCACCCGTGTTCTATACCTCACCACCCGTGTGCTATACCTCACCACCCGTGTTCTATACCTCACCACCCGTGTTCTATACCTCACCACCCATGTTCTATACCTCACCACCCGTGTTCTATACCTCACCACCCATGTTCTATACCTCACCACCCGTGTTCTATACCTCACCACCCGTGTTCTATACCTCACCAACCGTGTTCTATACCTCACCACCCGTGTTCTATACCTCACCACCCGTGTTCTTTGCCCCATCCACATGTGCTCTACATGTGTTGCATATTTCACCGAATAATGTTAATAATTTTAACATTTTGGGGTCAGTGAGGGTGGGGCACAATTTACTTCACATGGTGGTAACGGTGAATCGTATACCCCCCACTCCCTCCACCCCCACCACACCACTACCGCCTTGTAGAGCCTCTGTCCCTTTGGATAGATGAATATAAAAGAACATTCAAGGGCAACACACAATGTTATTGTCATACACACACCCCCCCTGACAAATAACCTACAGCCTCCATTTTTCCCGTCCAAACAAGTTGCAACAAGAGACCACCCTCCCCACTTTTGATATATTTTTTAAAAATTTTAAATTTTTCTATTGTGATTTTTCGTCCAGCATGACAAAGGTAGAGAGACTGTCGTGTCAAATAACTTAACATTTGCTGCCCGGCCAGAAGAGCACCCGAGCTTGGTGACGACATGAGCGAGGTGTGGCGGGCGGGGGGGGGGGTGTGGTATTAAGCAAGCTCGCAAGAACTGGTGAAAATAACAAAAAGAAGAAATTCAATCGCACACCTCATACACGAAAGTAGATACCTTAATATATGTGTCTAATCAGTTCGGTACGGTAGATACCTTTATATATATATATATGTCCTATCGTTTCTGTACAGTAGATACCTTAATATATGTGTCTAATCAGTTCGGTACGGTAGATACCTTTATATATATATATATATGTCCTATCGTTTCTGTACAGTAGATACCTTAATATATGTGTCTAATCAGTTCGGTACGGTAGATACCTATATATATATATATATGTCCTATCGTTTCTGTACAGTAGATACCTTAATATATGTGACCTATCAGTGAAGTACAGTGTGCACTGGAAAAACCAGAGATCTCGCTCGATGTAAAGATATCTGAGAAAGTCGAATGATCAGAGGGAAATTTTTTTGCATTTTCACGGCGACCCACGTATTTTAATGTGCCTGGTGTACACGGTTGCCTTCTGCCCGGAATGATACCGCATAGAAACTCTTGTGTTCGGCCGTGCTGTTCTGATGTTACCGTCTAACTGCGGCCTAGTGGCGTAACGAGCTTAACTCGCGCCCGGGGCACAATACCTTTTTAGCGCCCCCCCATTACCTTTTTAGCGCCCCCTTATTCGAAAACCATACAATATTATAGTAAAATATACCATTTGGCGCCCCTTTGTGAGTAGCGCCCGGGGCATGATGCCCCCCTTACCCCCCCTCACTACGCCACTGCTGCGGCCTAAGATCCGGAACCGTTTTCAGTCGATACTGGTAATGGTTTGTACAGACAGCGACCGAACGACAGTTCAAAGAAATGTTGACTTCAGAAACGCAACACTGAAGCCCTCTTTATTTTCTTTACCAAAATTTATGAAATCCAACTAGAGCCAATGACCATAATGCAGTATTTTCTGGGATAGGGGTTGGGGGGTGGATTTAGTCTCTGAGATATGAAATGTATTTACGTTTCAAGAAGAATTAAAAGTAGACGTGTGAAATGTAATAATAATTAATATAATTTTGTTTTTTTTTTGTTTTTTTTTGTTTTGGAAAAGCAACTACTTTTATAGTTGGTCATTTATTGCATTACAAAACCACTTTCATAGTTGGTCATTTTTGAGATTACAAAACCACTTTCATAGTTACTCATTTATTGCATTACAACCAACTTCTATAGTTGCTCATATATTGGATTACAAAATCTCTAATATCGTTTAATGCAATACAAATTGTTTCTCCCTTATTGTATTAGTTTACAATGTTTAATCTTGATGCCCTAACGACTGTATTTGTTTACAATGTTTAATATTGATGCCACGAAATTGAAATTAACTTCTAATGACTGCAGTAACGGGATTCCCTTTCTTTTTCATTTAAAAAAAAATATTTTTTGCAGCTCCCCCACCTACCGGCAGAAATTAAAACCTTTATTTGGAGCAGCCGTTCCCAACCTGTGGGTCGTGACCCCTTTGAGGGTCGAACAACCATTTCCCAGGGGTCGCCTAAGACCATCGGAAAACACATATACTCTTCAGTTATGAAGTAGTAATGAAAATAATTGTGGAGGAGCTGTATTAAAGGGTCGCGGCATTAGGAAGGTTGAGAACCACTGATTTAGAGGCTCAGGTGGGACAAAAAGAAAGGTTTGGAAATGCTTCCGTAATGGGTTGTAATGGTGCCGCCACAGCTGGGATCTCATCAACGTGCTGACTGATGAAAATAGGATCAATATTTTTTGGACCGCGATTGAATTAATCATAACCATTATTGTAATTGCATATTATTTTATGAATTGGTTTTTTTAAAATTAAAATCTATCAATAACTAATGAAAATCTTTTGATTGAGTGGTCGGCAAACTCATTAGTCAAAAGAGCCAAAAATCAGCAGCAGGACGATTAAAAAAAATTTTGGGAGACAAATTTCTTTTCAAGAACCCGCCAAGAACCATGCTTTTCGGAGTCAAAACCGATTTGTGGCCGGCTGGCCGAGCCGCACTCAGGTCGCTAAAGAGCCGCATGCGACTCGCGAGCCGCGATTTGCCGACCACTGCACTAGGCGACAAGCATTCCATGCTTGTTTCGCATCACCAAGCAGCATCGGTTAAAATCTTTGTTAATTTCATCGGTCCAATCTTTGTTAGTTTCATCGGTCCAATCTTTGTTAGTGTCATTGGTCCAATCTTTGTTAATTTCAATTCAGGAGTTATCTCTTAAAAACGAGAAATGTGTTCTACCGTTTCCGAATGGTGAAGAGTGAAATGTTCATGTATATATATTTATAGATCCATTAAGGGACCATCCCCAATTACTCACATTACCCCTCTGTTGCCTGCAAAATTTTTACCCCCCCCCCCCAACTACGTACACCGGAGCTTTCAACCCCACCCATGACAGTCAATTTATTTATAGAAAATTATGCCGTCACTGTAGCCGTATTCAACAATTTGTCACGCGTTGTCTCCGCTGTCTGTTGGGAAGTTTCCCAGTGGTCCCCAAAGTGTGCGCCCCCGTTGCAAAATATTTTACAATTATTGTTACTGTGTCATATGAAATATTTGATTGTAAACAGAAAGTGTCACGATCCAAACCAATGATATGCATCTTGCCTAGTAAATATCCTAACCAATGATATGCATCTTGCCTAGTAAATATCCTAACCAATGATATGCATCTTGCCTAGTAACTATCCTAACCAATGATATGCATCTTGCCTAGTAACTATCCTAACCAATGATATGCATCTTGCCTAGTAACTATCCTAACCAATGATATGCATCTTGCCTAGTAACTATCATAACCAATGATATGCATCTTGCCTAGTAACGATCCTAACCAATGATATGCATCTTGCCTAGTAAATATCCTAACCAATGATATGCATCTTGCCTAGTAAATATCCTAACCAATGATATGCCTCTTGCCTAGTAACTATCCTAACCAATGATATGCATCTTGCCTAGTAACTATCCTAACCAATGATATGCAACTTGCCTAGTAACTATTATCGAACAAAATTCGAAACATGTAGATTATTATTTTAAGAACTGTGCAAAGTCATTAAATTTCATTTAGTTAGTCAATGTAACAGCCCCAGTCAATGTGAGAGACCCGGCTAATATGACAGACCCGGCCAATGTGACAGACCCGGTCAATGTGACAGACCCGGTCAATGTGACAGACCTGGTCAATGTGACAGACCCGGTCAATGCGACAGACCCGGCCAATGTGACAGACCCGGTCAATATGACAGACCCGGTCAATGTGACAGACCCGGTCAATGTGACAGACCCGGTCAATGTGACAGACCCGGTCAATATGACAGACCCGGTCAATGTGACAGACCCGGTCAATATGACAGACCCGGTCAATATGACAGACCCGGTCAATGTGACAGACCCGGTCAATGCGACAGACCCGGCCAATGTGAGTGACCCGGTCAATATGACAGACCCGGTCAATGTGACACCCGGTCAATGTGACAGACCCGGTCAATGTGACAGACCCGGTCAATATGACAGACCCGGTCAATATGACAGACCCGGTCAATATGACAGACCCGGCCAATGTAACAGACCCAGTCTATGGGACAGACCCAGTCTATGTGACAGACCCGGCCTACTTAACAGACCCAATTTATTACAACTTGGCATCCTCTTATCCGGGTCAGCAACCGGCTTAGCCGCAATGTTATCCAGTGCAATTAACTCATGGTGTCACCCAGTGTAATTAACTCATGGTTTTATCCATGGCAATAAACTCATGGTGTCACCCAGTGCAATTAACTTATGGTGTCATCCAGTGCAATAAGCTCAATGTGTCACCCAGCGCAATAAACTTATGGTGTCACCCAGTGCAATAAACGTAAGGTGTCACCCAGTGCATTAAACTCATGGGGCCACCCACTGCAATAAACTCATGGTGTCACCCAGTGCAATAAACTTATGGTGTCACACAGTGCAATAAACTCATGGGGGTCACTCACTGCAATAAACTCATTGGGTCACCCAGTGCAATAAACGTATGGTGTCACACAGTGCAATAAACTCATGGGGGTCACCCACTGCAATAAAATCATGGGGTCACCCAGTGCAATAAACTCATGATGTCACCCAGTGCAATAAACTCGTGGTGTCACTCAGTGCAATAAACTCATGATGTCACCCAGTGCAATAAAATCATGGTGTCACCCAGTGCAATAAACGTATGGTGTCACACAGTGCAATAAATGTATGGTGTCACCCAGTGCAATAAAATCATGGTGTCACCCAGTGCAATAAACGTATGGTGCCACCAAGTGCAATAAATGTATGGTGTCACCCAGTGCAATAAACGTATGGTGTCACCCAGTGCAATAAACGTATGGTGTCACACAGTGCAATAAACGTATGGTGTCACACAGTGCAATAAACGTATCACACAGTGCAATAAACGTATGGTGTCACACAGCGCAATAAACTCATGGTGTCAACGTTCAACGGATCAAGTCATGCTCATTTTTACATGAAGTTGTTTGTTACGTACGGTTATGTGTTGTTGTTTTTTTTGTTGTAAATTACACCTATTTTAATTTTAACATTTTACTCGTAGAATAAACAATTCGAAAAAAAAGGAACCAAAGTCAGTATGCAGAGAAAAACGGCACCGAAACTGGTGGTACAGTGGTACTAATGGTATTCAATTTAAATATAATATTACATTTCTATAAAAATGCGAATTCAAATATTTCAAAAACAAAAAAACTATACCAACTTACAGCACAGCAAGTGAAATGGTACAATTCTGGAACGATACAAAGATTAATTGACACACACACATAAAGATTACAATCTTGTGATTATAATGTCTCGTTTATGTCTCGCAAAGTTAGCGAAAATCTCTAATCAGGCCTAGGAAAGCTGCCGACTTATATGTGCCTTGAGTAAATGAGAACCCTCTAGAAAAGAAATTCTAGAAATTGCATTCTTGATAGCATATTTATAACAAATAGAACGTTCTCGAACGTAAACAGCAGTTTCCCAATCAAGGGAGGGGTGGGTTAAAGGAATGGCATAACACATTTAATCGGTGACGTCAATATCAAAACAAAGA
Source organism: Omphiscola glabra (assembly GCA_964017045.1). NCBI lineage: Eukaryota > Metazoa > Mollusca > Gastropoda > Lymnaeidae > Omphiscola > Omphiscola glabra. The sequence continues at coordinate 35,192,244 of OZ024794.1, read as the reverse complement.
CAAATGGAAGACAAGTGGTGGTGGCCACAACGCTAAAATTAGACCTACGCACATGCCATAACATTAGACCTACACACATGACATAACATTAGACCTACACACATGACATAACATTAGACCTACACACATGACATAACATTAGACCTACACACGTGACATAACATTAGACCTACACACGTGACATAACATTAGACCTACACACGTGACATAGCATTAGACCTACACACGTGCCATAACATTAGACCTACACACGTGACATAACATTAGACCTACACACGTGCCATAACATTAGACCTACACACGTGACATAACATTAGACCTACACACGTGCCATAACATTAGACCTACACACGTGCCATAACATTAGACCTACACACGTGCCATAACATTAGACCTACACACGTGCCATAACATTAGACCTACACACGTGACATAACATGTTGAAATCAGACAAGTGTTCTTACAGTTCAAACGTTCTCGGTATGTTTTACGCTGTAGGTGACGTTTTACCAAATTTAATATCTTCAGCAACAACAACAAAATATGTCAGGCAAAAATGATTTTATCACATGTGCATTGACCATTCCATGTGTCAACTGATAATAACGTCCACATACTGTTCTAAAATCAGAGTCGTCACGCGACTTTTGGTGGCCTCCCCCCCCCCCCCCCATGCAACGTGTCGATTTATATCCCCCCCCCTTTTTTTTTTTCGGATCTCCCCCACATTCAAAGTTGATGGTTCAGTTATTTTAACATCACAACTTAGAGCCTTTTAACATCCGAGGCAGGGTCCACGCGAAGTCTCTGTCTATTATAAAACTGAAAAGAATACTACACACGTGCCATAACATTAGACCTACACACGTGCCATAACATTTGACCTACACACGTGCCATAACATTAGACCTACACACGTGCCATAACATTAGACCTACACACGTGCCATAACATTAGACCTACACACGTGCCATAACATAAGACCTACACACGTGCCAGCTAAAAACAGGAGATATGCATCTACAAGCCTTGCTCTTTGCCTACAGCTAATTTGTTAACATTAAAGAGATCCAGCTATTTGTTCTACGGCCACGGTAACGGGTTCCTGTCACATCTCTCTGCTTAACCCCCATGGCAAGGTTACATTCCTTACCTCTTGATACTCTGATATGCTTTACTAATGTGTGCTGCTCATGTGTTTTACCAAAGTACGCTCCAAATGTGCTTTACTAATGTGTGCTGCTCATGTGTTTTACCAAAGTACGCTCCAGATGTGCTTTACTAATGTGTGCTGCTCATGTGTTTTACCAAAGTACGCTCCAAATGTGCTTTACTAATGTGTGCTGCTCATGTGTTTTACCAAAGTACGCTCCAGATGTGCTTTACTAATGTGTGCTGCTCATGTGTTTTACCAAAGTACGCTCCAAATGTGCTATACTAATGTGTGCTGATGATAGTGTTTTTACCAAATGACGCTGCAATTGTGTTTTACTAATATGTGCTGCTCACGTGTTTTACCAAAGTACGCTTCAAATGTGCTTTACTAATGTGTGCTGCTCATGTGTTTTACCAAAGTACGCTCCAAATGTGCTTTACTAATGTGTGCTGATGATAGTGTTTTTACCAAATGACGCCGCAATTGTGTTTTACTAATATGTGCTGCTCACGTGTTTTACCAAAGTACGCTCCAAATGTGCTTTACTAATGTGTGCTGCTCATGTGTTTTACCCTAGTACGCTCCAAATGTGCTTTACTAATGTGTGCTGCTCATGTGTTTTACCCTAGTACGCTCCAAATGGGTTTTACAGTGTGCTGAAAGTGTGTTATAATAATGCAAGTGCTAATGGTGTCAGCAGCTAATGAAGGCAGTGTTTTTCTAGTGCAGACCTGTTTACCCCTGGGTTAGTGACAGAGTAGTTTTCAGGTCTCATAAACGTCGTTTCAAGCTCCAACGAGTAGTTTGGTCACTTAGCAAAAAGGCGGGAGGGGTTACAATCAAAATACAAGTTATGTCAGGAAATCCACTCAGCTGCTTAGCTGCTTACATAAGTTAACACAAAGACATGTACAAGTTTACGGTTCTCCGATGTGTTGAAGGATGTCGTTCTTATTCAAGTGTTTACGGTGTTCTAACACACACACACACACACACACAGAAAATAGGACGTAACTATTTTTACTGAAAACACCCCAATTATTTTATTTTTTTATTAGTACATATAAACAAATTTAGGGCCCCCGGTCCGAAACGAAATATTGTAAAATGGATGTACTGATTCAGAAACCTACTTATTATGTCCCATACACACTGAAATGTCGCATTTTGTATTTGATTCAATTCCATCCACCCATGAAATAACTCTGTTATTTAAAATTGCTCATATAAGAAAAAAAAAAAAAGAATTTAGGACCCCGGCCCCAAACGGAATATTGTAAATTGTTGTACTTATCCAGAAACGTTTTGCGGGCGTGCACACAACAACTCACCAAAGTTTTATCGCAATCAGATGAATGGTATAGGAACGCACGGAGATTACATTCAAATAGCTAATATAAAAAAAAACTAATTTAGGGCCCCCCGGTCCAAAACTAAATATTTCAAAATGGTTGTAAAAACTCAGAAACCTACTAAATTATGTCACACACAAACGGAAATATCGCTGTTTGTATTTGCTTAAATTCCATCCACTCATGCATTAGCTGTTTAAAATTATATTTTTATAACTCATATAATAAAAAAAAAATGGCTATACTAATTCAGAAACCTTCTTATCATGTTACACACAAATTGAAATGTGTCAATGTCATACCGCGTACGGTACTCCATCTCCGGGTTTGATACCAGAGTTTGCCTTCTCTTGGATGAGTTGCCTTGGGGTGTTGGGGCTGTTTTTGCTACCGGTTCATTAGCTTGGGATTGACTCAGTTTAGACAGCTCGACCACCCAGTACACAAACATCACTCACCACGTCCAAAGAAATTTGATATGCTTATAGCTCCACATGCGCGCACACACACACGCACATACACACACACAGACACACACACACGCACATACACATGCACACCCAGACATACAGAGAGAGAGAGACCCAGACAGACATACAGACGCACGCACATACACACACACTGACACATGCACACCCAGACATACAGAGAGAGAGAGAGAGAGAGAGACCCAGACAGACATACACACCCACACACACTCACACATACAGACAAACACGCACAGACAGTCACACACAGAGACAGAAACACACGCAAAAAAACAGACATACACACACTCTCTCACACACACAAACACACACACAGGCATACACAGCGACACATACAGTAATAACACAAACTATTCTAACCCCAACAAACAAAAAAAGACCATAACATAACATAACATAATCTCTAAACCAATGTTTTCGTCTTTTTTTTTCAGTTGGTAAACAATGGCAAGCATTTCTGTGATATTTCTAGTTGTGCTGACTAACATCGCTCAGACAGTACAGCAAAATGGAACGCCCGGTCAATTCCTGACTAAATTTGCCGAAAGTAAGTCACATTATATTTCAGAGTAATTTTACTTTGATTCTTTCTTTTTTTTTTGGTTTATTTGTTGCTTAGTCTTAATGAAACCAGCAAATGAAATGGGGTAAAATGGAAAAAGGGAGTGGGGGGTGGGGTGGTCAGTCTGTCATGGTAATGTTTTTTAATGAGTGTGGGGTGGGGAATAGTTGGAACTGGGAAAGTTTGTCATTTATTGTCATGGAAAAGATAATAAAATAAAAAAAATAGATAGATAAAATGATAATATTAATTTTAAAAATGTGTGTATGTGGCACCAGAAATGATTTAAGAAGACATCGGAAAAAGCACGTGACACATGACACGAGTTTCAACCAATCTATACTGTGTTATTATGTATTACCAGGTCTTTGCATTTCACAACCGTAACATGCTGTTTAACGGTAGTTATTAGGAATAGCGGTGAGTACAATTTCAAACATGGCTGCTGCCTTCTCCCCTATGATATGACTGGTTTTCACCTCCCTCTCCCCTGTCCCCTAGCAGACGAGGTATCTCCCTTCCATCATGTATGACGATCGCGGACAACCCCCCTCCCCCTTTGCGCCTTTTTTTCCCGCTCAGTTTATGTGGGGCAGCCGACTCAAGAACCACGAAAGCCTGGATTAGTTGTGAATCAATTCATCTCATATATATAGTTTACCCAATGAGTTCATGTGTGTGGCCTACTTGAGCCCTGATGTCATATGACCCATTTCAGATCCGATTAACTGAGTCCTAATTCCAGAACTGATTAGACGTGATCCTTAGCTGACCAGAAACGTGGTCCTTTTCCCGCATAAAGTCTCATTAGACACCTGTATGTCTGTGCTGGACACATTTCTGTTAGAGCAGAGCTGGACAGCTTGTCAACAATAGCCGCTGTGTGGCAACACGCTTTATTTACACATGATTACATATCTGCATTGACTTTGCGCTTTTTCTCCTTATAGAGGTATTTTTTCGCGGCACACCTGGTATCCCCTCACGCACACCGGCTGCGTAGCTCTGCTATAGTTGACAAATTCTGCCCCTCGCGGCACACCTGGCATCATCTCGCGGCACACCAGTTGCGTAGCTCTGCTATAGTTGACAGTCTGCCCCTGGCAGCACACCTGGCATCATCTCGCGGCACACCGGTTGCGTAGCTCTGTTATAGTTGACAGTCTGCCCCTCGCGGCACACCTGGCATCATCTCGCGGCACACCAGTTGCGTAGCTCTGCTACAGTTGACAGTCTGTCGTGTCTCTGTATATTCCACTGATTGGCATCCACGCAATAAAACTGTTTTAAAATGGGTCACTGTCTTCATGCCTGCTGTCTTACGGGTTACTGTCTGTCTTCATGTCTGCTGTCTTACAAGCTGTTGTACTTCACGCAATTCTCTTTGCCAGTTATCTGCTTCTAAAATCCAAACATTCCATAACTTGATAGGTTTTAACTTGATGTGTTTTAACTTGGTGTGTTTTAACTTGGTGTGTTTTAACTTGGTGTGTTTTAACTTGATGTGTTTTAACTTGGTGTGTTTTAACTTGGTGTGTTTTAACTTGGTGTGTTTTAACTTGGTGTGTTTTAACTTGATGTGTTTTAACTTGGTGTGTTGTAACTTGGTGTGTTTTAACTTGATGTGTTTTAACTTGATGTGTTTTAACTTGATGTGTTTTAACTTGATGTGTTTTAACTTGATGTGTTTTAACTTGGTGTGTTTTAACTTGATGTGTTTTAACTTGGTGTGTATTAACTTGATGTGTTTTAACTTGATGTGTTTTAACTTGGTGTGTTTTAACTTGATGTGTTTTAACTTGGTGTGTTTTAACTTGATGTGTTTTAACTTGATGTGTTTTAACTTGATGTGTTTTAACTTGATGTGTTTTAACTTGATGTGTTTTAACTTGATGTGTTTTAACTTGGTGTGTTTTAACTTGGTGTGTTTTAACTTGGTGTGTTTTAACTTGATGTGTTTTCAAGGCTTATTTATTCATTTTTGGTGCTAATTCAAGAAAAATGTCATAATCTGTCATATTGTGTCATAATCTGTCATATTGTGGCATAATCTGTTATATTGTGTCATAATAATAATATGTCATATTGTGTCATAATCTGTCATAGTGTCTCATAATCTGTCATATTGTGTCATAATCTGTCATATTGTGTTATAATCTGTCATATTGTGTCATAATCTGTCATTTTGTGTCACAGTTTCGAAGCATAATACGATAATTCGTAGCGCCATGGGATATTCTGTAATATCGGTGCCCTCCCCCTATTCCCAACAAAACAAAATATTTCGGGGATGTGTGGCTCGCCCAGGCTAGTGCGTACAAGGGACGCTACTCTCCTCGCATCGGGCCGTGACTGGGTTGCAGTAACTCGGATCTCCTTTGTTTGTCCCGACCATCTCCGACCGTCACCGTGTGATGACAAAACGGAGCAGTTCGACACCAACAAACACTGAGACACTGAGCACAATAATGATTGTTAACATGCAACTTTCACCCCCTCTCCAGCAGACACACGCGGCACGCAAACAGGCGACCCGACCCTCCTGCCCCAGGGTAAATTACTGCGCTACAAAAATCCTAAAGTCCTTATCGGCCCCTGGCTGAACAAGAATGCCGCAAATTAACTGCGTTTATACTGATATAGATCCGCGGGACTCATCGGCTGTTTTTGTGGCGGCTTGATAAAATATGCCGGAAAATGATAACTTGTAGAATATTGGTTGATAAATTAATGCACCAAAAACTAACAGAATGCCTACTGGAACTCCTGCATCCTGAACGGATAATGGCGTTTGTCAACAGTGCCAAGTACAATTTGAGGAGTTGTTTTTGGAAATGGGTCTCTAAAACGGAGGGAAAAGTATTCATAGTTGAGCAATAGTTTTGCGCATACTTGCGTGAACGTAAAGGGGGGACCGTGTTGGAAAAAAATGGGGAAGAACAATTCCGAGGAAGATAAAAATTTTTTTAAAAAATAATAAAATGGCACCAAGTGACACGGTACTTGACAGTTTGAAAGGTAGTGTTTCAGCGGAAAGGAAAGTGTCGGCTGATTGACCTGTCATTGAATGTGACTTTCGTCGGTGAACGACTCCTCGGTTGGATCCTCGTTCACGATAGCCAGAATTTCCACAATATATCACCCTGGCTCACAGATCTGGCTCTACATCACAATATATCACCCAGGCTCACATATCTGGCGCCGCCAAGCGTTGTCCAGTCTGTACCCGGTGCGAAAATGAACCTATGTCCTTGAACAATCGGTTTGCCGATGTCCAGTTTGACACAGTCGTACGGGTCAAACACAGCACCTTCAGGAGAACACTGGCGGGATTCTCATTATAGACAAACTTACAGGTCGGCCAGATTTCCTCTTCCGTTGACTCAAAATACTTCCACAACGGCGAAATTTCGTAACTATACGCAGCAATAACAATCCTTGGTGCCGTCTTATTTAATCTCTCTAGGAATTGTTCTACCCCCTCCCCCGCGCCCCCCCATATTATCCAACATACCCCTCCATATTAACAATCACTTAAACACTTACGGACGAGAGAAATAATGGTCAACTAGGAAAACTTTTTCCTCTGTCGAAAGCGCCCATTTACAACTGCAGATGCCCAAAATATTATTTGTAACAACAGCAGCTCAACATATAACAGTTTAAGTACCGTTAATAATATAATATCGATGCAACAACTTAATACTTAATGTTACGGGAGATACTAATTTTACGTATTTGGCATATTAAAAAACTTCACTATGTTCTGCAAATACAAGTTGGTGCTGACATCCATTGGTTAGGTCCAGTGTGTACGCACGTACCACACCGTGCAACTGTATTGAATGTGATCGGCTCTTTTCCAGACATACTGAACAGTGCCGTTATAAGATATGGGCACTCTGGGAACTGGCCCAGGGCCTCACTCTTCTATGGGGCCTCACGCTTCTAGGATGCGCATTCATGCTTCACATATTGTTAATGAATATTGAAAGATTTAGTCAATTTAATTTGATTTTAAAGTCGGTGGACAGTACGTTTTCCAATTTTAACCCACGATATTATTGGCAAATTCAAATATTAATATTAGAAATGCGAATCACAAGTTGGATAATTATTTAAAAGGGAATAACTCTCGTCAACACGTTTTACTTCTCCCAGATATGAATTGAAAAGAATAATAAAGTAAGTATTTGTGTTAAGATGTTGGCCCCGGGCGATAATATCCCTAGTTACGCCACTGTTCAGTAGTGAAATTAGTGGAGAAAAGAAGTGCTGTCTTAAGGCATGGACACACTGGGCACTTTCCCACGGGTCTTACGCCTCTAAGAAGGGGCCTCACACTTCCATGCCATTATGCTGCCAATATTATTAGTATAGTATTGTATAGTTAATATTGAAACATTTTTTGGCAATTTTCTTGCTTTCAAAATGAATGCGTGAAACCGTTTCTCCAGTTTATTTAAACAAGTTTTTCGATTCTCGCATCAATTCAATTTTTGGTATTAGCTAGACTTTAAAAAAATATTATTTTGATAAAAATTGAAAACAATCCACCTGGGGAGGCGACACGATTTTTGCTGTCCCCTTTTCAAAAACAAATCTGCAGTTTGTCAAAAATCCCCCTTAAAAAGAAGAAAGAAGTGCCACACAGGGCAGAGCGCTCACCGCTTCTTATGCCATTGATCTCTGACTATCTTTTATTATTATTATCGAGGGATACAATGTATTTCGTTCCTGTCGAAAATTCCATCTCTCTGCCACGGTTACTTTCCATTATAAAGTGAATGGATATATTGATGTCTTATTGTAAGTTTGCATTCAACCCAATTTACCAATCAAACACCATTGGTTAAAGCTTTAAAGGATCATGTGCTAGTTCAAGACCAATAACTCCACTTTTTACAGGGGTCTCAGTGCGAATCTTCAACGTAACGAGTACAGAAAAATACATGCATGGAGGTCTCGAATTGTCCTTAGACCAGCAGTCGTGGGGCTACCCTTGCCAGGAACAATTTGATACGAAAACTGGCCAAGTCGTTTGTCGGATGTTCAATTACCAACGGGGAGAGGTAACTCTTGTCTAGTTTAGTTAATCGTTGCACAGTATTATAATAACATTATCAACATATTATGTACGCATGTGGGGGGGGGGGGAGGGCAGTGTGTTCTTTTTTATTAGGGAATTCTGTATAATGGATGCATATGGGGGTGAGGGGCATGGCAGAATGTGTATGTATATTTAAGCTCACATTCTGAAATAACAATCCTCATTATTGTTGTTACCGGGGATGGACCAATATTTTGCCCCCCCACTCCACCCTTTCCACAAACAAATCTTATATTTAGCCGAAAATACCACCCTTCAAAATAAAAGAGAAAAAGTATTACCCCGCCATCCTCATCGTGTTACGTCATGTTTAGTTTACTTGCATGACAGAACCTTCTCAAAAATCCTGAAGAAACGTTTCAATCTCCATGGTCCTGTAGCACCACGACCCTATAACGCTCTTGGATGACGGTAAGAGCGTTGCTTTCTTTACCCTCAATGAAATAATGGTCTAATATACCTTGTGCTGAGACGGCACACCATATGGTCATACTGTGTAGCCGGCACATCATATGGTCATACTGTGTGGCGCAAAGGACCCTGAAGCCATTTGTGTTGGAGGCTAACCATTAATGAAGTTACACTAGTTCGGCTGATTCCCTCCCCCCTCCCTCCTGGTCACAAATGTGTAACACAAATTAAACACTTTTATCACACATTTTCGCATTTTGTGGAACCCCCCCCCCCCCTTTCTTTTTGATGTGTGATGTTGTTGATGGCCCCTTGGCCACTTTAAGCACATTGCTCTTTTCTCGTGTAGTTGATTTTGCTCTATAAAAAGCTATCTTGCTGTGTCTCCGTATGTTTTCCTTAATTTGACCTAAAACGTATTTATTTTTTCAGGTTATTTCTTCAAGTCTCCTAGGTACAAGCGCAAACCCCAAGTTCCCGCATAGTTTTGGTTGCCAAGGAGACGAGTCATCACTGGACTTGTGTTCCATGACCGAATTATTTATGTCATGTGATGCCTCAGAAAGTGTGGGTGTTGTCTGCTTCAATAACAGCAAAGATGGTGAGATAAATTAAGGGAATCTTTTAACCACCCATATCTTGTCTGCTGTTGCTAAATTCAAGAGTTAGCTGCCAATGCTTAAAAAACAATATTATTTTTCAATGCTCATATCTGATTGAATTCTTAAATGCTAAAATCTAGAGTGGTATTTCATTGATAAAATCTTGCATTACCTTGTATTGCCATTAGCTTGATTTATCATTATACGCTTAAGCATTAAGTTAATTAAATAAAATTACATCTGAAAGTAAACCAATGAGATTTTAGATACATTTTATTGTGGACCAGAAAATCTGCCTGAGAGATTAACTTGTCATATACATGATTTTTATAGTTTTAGAAATGCGTGTTGCAAGCAAGCAAAAAACTCCCCTACAAGTGTCAGGACTACTGGAAGTAAGACTGACCCCCCTGTTAGAGTGGGGCACATTATGTGATGATGCCTTTACTGACCATTCGGCCACATCAGCCTGTAAATACATGGGCTATAAGCACGGAGAGGTTGGTCAGTCATGGATTTGTTTTGAATGTCGAACCAATTACTACTTTAACATATTGGAACTTTTTTACTCTTAAATCCATATATTTAAAATATAAAGTTATAGTCAAAAAATGTTTTTAAATCTGACAAATTATAGAAGATAATAAGTGCAGTTTTATTACACATAGTAATTGTCAACAATGATACTTAATTAAATAAAAAATTGATGAAACCAAATTGAATTTGAATTATTTCAGTCTAAAAGGTTTCACAAAATCTTCAATACACTTTTTAAGACCACTTATAATTAAAAAGAATTGAGATGATCTTATTAATTCTTCCTATTAATTCTTCCAGTTTGCTGCGGTTTCTGAGCTTTCTGAGAAGGCTAGATTCTTATTGGATGAAGTTTCCTGTCGGATCGACCAAGAGTTCCTGGACTGTGACCATGACACCTGGGGTCAACACGACTGCAGCGTTCATGAGGAAGTGTCAGTGTCCTGTACTAATTCAAGTGGTAAGTTGTCATGCCATGAAAGAATTATCAGACATTTCATCATGTATAACATCATTTGATGGGATCTTAATTGAAGTGATACATCTATTAACTATGTCTTTTTTATGACTCAACAAATAATTGGTATTGAAATTAAAATTTTGACACCATTCTAGCGTTAGCTGACCCTTTTTTCTAGTGGGAAAGGGGATTTAACTCTATTTCAAGGGAAAGTAATACATGACCAATTCTAGATGAGCAAAAAAGATTTCAAGATTTGAAGCTAGCAGAACCAATCTGTTGAGCTTAATTTGCAAAGTAACTAATGTAACCCTTATAAACACACACATGCAAACTCCCTCCCCCCATCACCCTGTAGTTTAGTTGTTGTTTTTTTGTTGGTACATTACAGTCGTGGTTCCCAATAAATGCAATTCTCAAGGGCTCTGCTGCCTTGCCAGGAAACTCGTATAAACACTATTAAATTGTAGGACATAAGTCAGGCATAAGGGGCTTGAAATAAAAATTGACTCTAAAAAGGTCTAAGTGAGCCAAAAAAAAAAGGTTGGGAACCCCTGCATTACAGAATACATATTTATCATGTTCACTTAATGTTTAATTCCAGTTCTTTTATTTCTTAGTCCCTTTTAACTTTGGAAATGTGTATAGTCCTGGGAATTGTATATAAATGATGTTTATAAAGTCACTATGCTAGATACAAATTTAATATTAAAAACTTTCATTTTTGAGGCAGTCGCAGAATATATTTCATTCAAACAATATTTCAGTTCGATTTCTCTCAAATGTGAAGTCAGATATCCACATTGGTTCAGTTGAACTGTACAGTCAGATAGATGAAGGTTGGCTGGAAGTTTGCGGTGAGAGCTGGGACGACTGGGATGCCAAGGTAGGCTGCTTACCATAAAATTTTAAATGCTGGGTTTTTACCCTTTAATGTAGCAATTTCTCAGTTATTTATTTTTCTGAAACTAGCTGACTTACCCTTGTGGTGCACAGGTCGTATTAATAAAATAAAAACTTCAATAGTAATAACAGTAGAATCAGTTAGTCCCAACAGAACATAGTCCCAACAGAACATAGTCCCAACAGAACATAGTCCCAACAGAACAAACAGCTCTAACCACAAAAGCAACATCTTTCTTTCTCTTAAAGCAGTGGTTCTCAACCTTACTAATGCCGCAACCCTTTAATACAGTTCCTAGTGTCGTGGCGACCCCCAACCACAAAATTATTTTCGTTGCTACTTCATAACTGTTAAATCTATGTGTTTTCCAATGGTCTTGGGCGACCCTTATGGAAGGATCGTGCGACCCCCAAAGGGGTCGCGACCCACAGGTTGAGAACTGCTGTCTTAAAGTTAGGACAGAAAAATATACAATCTCTTTTGTTCCCCAGTCTGTAAAAATTTACCAGCGTGCTCCCCAAGCGGTTAGCAAATCTAAGTGTATCACTAATTAAGTCAATATTATCACTAAAGGAGTTAATAGATGGCTGATTTCTATGCTAGAGAAATTCTTTAGATGTCTTGTGTTTGAATTGTTAAAATTGTAACATGTTGTCTTGGTTAAAATGTGTATTTATTTATGTGCTGAAACTTTTCCAGCCATTTCTAGCATCAATATTTAAATGTAATAAGATACAACATACACAGACTTAATTATCTAAGCTGGTAATTGAGGTTGAAACGTCTGTAAGGCCTACAAGTCATCTTTCCCCTTAGTTGAAATGTTTCAGATATGCCGGCACAAACTGTTATGATGTACTAGAATTCTGTAGTCTATTAGTGTTAAGACTATAGACCTACACATTTTACAATTCCAATGCCTTTAGGATTTTTTTGGTCTTTGTCTCAGTAATTGTTACTGATTCCCATCAATTGGCCTGTATGGAATGTCTCAGTAATTGTAAATGATTCCCATCAATTGGCCTGAATGGAATGTCAAAAGTTTTGGAAACTGTTTTCTTTGGTTGGTTTAGTTAAATATTTCATTACCTTATTTTCACAGCATTAAATTATTGGTTATTTATTCTTTATTTTGTTGTGTCCCAGGTTGCCTGTAGAGAAATGGGTTACCAAGATGGCAAAGCCTTGATGAGAAACAGTTTGGGTGCCTCCAGTTATGGCAGTTTCACTGTTGTAGGATCTTACACAAATGTCTCCTGTACTGGCACAGAGACAGCACTGTCGCAGTGTCCAATGAATAAAACTGACATTTGCCCTTTCCACAATTCTTTCATAGATCTTGGGTCTGTAATCTGTTACAACCAATCCATTTCCGGGATCAACATGAGTAAGTATTTTTTTATAGTTAAGTTTGAGAAAAGTCTCAATTTATAATTAGATTTTATTTAAAAATATTTCAACATCCACTTAAAAGAATACAGCTGAAATTTAAAAAGTTTCATCTTTTTGATGTGTGTTTTAGCGGATTCTGTGCGCATTAGCAGTGAACCAGGCACTTCACAAGACATAGGATTCCTCGAAATTCAGCACTTGGGTGTCTGGGGTCGAGTGTGTGAGGACCTCAGTATATTTAATCATCCAGCTTTATCTGATGGAGAAGTGACTGTCGTGTGCAAGATGATGGGATATGCTGGTGGAAGAAGGTTTGTTGATGGGATATGCTGGTGGAAGAAGGTTTGTTGATGGGATATGCTGGTGGAAGGTTTGTTGATGGGATATGCTGGTGGAAGAAGGTTTGTTGATGGGATATACTGGTAGAAAAGGTTTGTTGATGGGATATGCTGGTGGAAGAAGGTTTGTTGATGTGATATACTGGTAGAAAAGGTTTGTTGATGGGATATACTGGTACAAAAGGTTTCTTGATGGGATATACTGGTAGAAAAGGTTTGTTGATGGGATATACTGGTAGAAAAGGTTTGTTGATGGGATATATTGGTAGAAAAGGTTTGTTGATGGGATATACTGGTAGAAAAGGTTTGTTGATGTGATATACTGGTAGAAAAGGTTTGTTGATGGGATATACTGGTAGAAAAGGTTTGTTGATGTGATATACTGGTAGAAAAGGTTTCTTGATGGGATATACTGGTAGAAAAGGTTTGTTGATGTGATATACTGGTGGAAGAAGGTTTCTTGATGGGATATACTGGTAGAAAAGGTTTGTTGATGGGATATGCTGGTGGAAGAAGGTTTGTTGATGGGATATACTGGTAGAAAAGGTTTGTTGATGGGATATGCTGGTAGAAGAAGGTTTGTTGATGTGATATACTGGTAGAAAAGGTTTGTTGATGGGATATACTGGTAGAAAAGGTTTCTTGATGGGATATACTGGTAGAAAAGGTTTGTTGATGGGATATACTGGTAGAAAAGGTTTGTTGATGAGATGTACTGGTAGAAAAGGTTTGTTGTGGATGAGATATAATCGGGGGGGGGGGGGGGGAGGTGGGAGGTTTATTGTTCAAAGGATAGACAATTATTTCAAAATCATGATGTATCTATATGAAAGTACAAAGAAATTTTTCTTTTTAACATTTAATACATTAATATTAATTCATTCAATTAGATATACTTAATTTTAATAAATTAAAATATTTTGTTTTGTGCATATTAGAGTTAAGTATCAATGACCGTGCATATTAGAGTTAAGTATCAATGACCGTGCATATTAGAGTTAAGTATCAAGGACCGTGTCAATTAAATTACCCTGAAACATTTTTGTTAAAGAAATTTTAATTTTATACTCTTTGTGGGGGTAGTTGTGCTGTTTTGTGGGAGTAGTTGTGCTGTTTTGTGGGAGTAGTTGTGCTGTTTTGTGGGAGTAGTTGTGCTGTCTTGTGGGAGTAGTTGTGCTGTTTTGTGGGAGTAGTTGTGCTGTTTTGTGGGAGTAGTTGTGCTGTCTTGTGGGATTAGTTGTGCTGTTTTGTGGGAGTAGTTGTGCTGTCTTGTGGGAGTAGTTGTGTTGTTTTGTGGGAGTAGTTGTGCTGTTTTTTTGGAGTAGTTGTGCTGTTTTGTGGGAGTAGTTGTGCTGTCTTGTGGGAGTAGTTGTGCTGTTATGTGGGAGTAGTTGTGCTGTCTTGTGCGAGTAGTTGTGCTGTTATGTGGGAGTAGTTGTGCTGTTTTTATTTAGTGGGAGGAGTATTTTGGGTATCATCCAATTCTTTATTTAATGGGGTTATCATTCAGGCTGTAAATGGTCCTATTTAAAATGTCTAAAACTTTTTTATAGTTAGCAAACAGGAAGACTTTCCAAATGTTCACCAAATACAAAAAATGCTTAATTCATTATCAAACTTTTATTTTCAGTTTTTTTTTTTATGTGACAGGATAGGTTCAGTGGCTCTGGCTGGGGAAGACTACCATGTCTGGCTAAGGGGCTTAAGCTGTCAGGGGAATGAAAGTACAATAGGACAATGTCTACTTCCAGAATGGGGCAGTCCAGGATTGTTTGCCTGTGTGACACCGGTGCGAATTGCATGCTTTCGAAAAGGTGAAATGAAATCAGCATACTTTAAGTTCTCTGTCCTTCATTAGTGAAAGAATTGAGAAGTTAAGATGAAAGGATATTGGCTATATAAACTAAGTTCTCTATCCTTCATTAGTAAAAGAATTTTGAAGTTTAGATAAAAGAATATTGGCTACATGAACTAAGTTCTCTATCCTTCATTAGTAAAAGAATTTGGAACTTGAGATAAAAGAATATTGGCTATAAGAACTAAGTTCTCTATCCTTCATTAGTAAAAGAATTTGGAAGTTTAGATAAAAGGATATTGGCTATATGAACTAAGTTCTCTATCCTTCATTAGTAAAAGAATTTGGAACTTGAGATAAAAGAATATTGGCTATAAGAACTAAGTTCTCTATCCTTCATTAGTAAAAGAATTTGGAAGTTTAGATAAAAGGATATTGTCTATATGAACTAAGTTCTCTATCCTTCGTTAGTAAAAGAATTTGGAAGTTTAGATAAAAGAATATTGGCTATAAGAACTAAGTTCTCTATCCTACATTAGTAAAAGAATTAGGAAGTTGAGATAAGATATTTGCTATATGAACTACTTGGAACAATAATTTTTTAAAATAACACTTTTGACTTTACTACTTTGGAATAATTTTTCTCAGATCTTCAGCTAAGCCTGGATCCTCCCAACAGCCAAGCTGGAGCTCTACATGTTAAATTGGATGACAGCACATTAACTATATGTGCAGACAAGTGGACAGATAAGGAAGCCAATGCAGCATGCAGCCAACTTAATTTTACTGGTGGCAAATCGTGGTCTCCTGAACCGACACCAACAACGACAAGGTTGGCTAAAAATGTTCTCAACTTTGCCACAAATACAATTGGTATCAATTTCTAATGCTATATTGCATGTATATAAATATATGTAGCCAAGTTGTGAAGAGGCTGCAGGAAATGAGGTCTTGGGAACTACAGCTCCTTGTTTCAACACAGAAACCAAGAAACAGAAGAATTTGAAGCAGAAAGGACAGTATCTGAAACAGACCTGTTTACCCTCAAACTCTTAAAATCGTACAATATCATCACAAAATCGTTCAATCGTTCTTAATTGTAAAAAAAATAAATATACAGTATATATGATGTATACACCTCAAAATCATACATGTTATGCCAAAATCTGAAAAGACAAAAATAGTGCAAGTTATCGCAAGGAATTGCTTAGATGACAATAAACAGGTTGAACAACTCTGCACTTACAGGTCATACACTTAACTAAGTAACATTACAGATGCATGACGACCATATAGTACCTGTGTTATGCACCATTGCATGGTTTTGCAAATTTAATCTGTTTTAAGATTGGCTCAATGTATTGAACAATATGTAAAAAGGAAAGAAAACCAGTATGCCAAGCAAAATGATACCAAAGTTAGTGACACTAACAATTTTCAATATAATTTCACTATTAATTTTATATAAAAGTCCTCGAAAGATAAAAATATTAATTTACACACACACACATAAAGACTTCAATCAATAATGTATTTTACATCCTGTAAATGCCTAGGAAAGAAATAGTGAAAATTTCTCTCCCCCAAGCTGCCAGCTTATTTATATGGAGGGAGTAAGAACCCTCCAGAAAAGAAATAGAATTTGCTTCTCCCGATAGTTCAAAAAGAATGTAAAAAAGCTTTTCCCTATCAAGGGAAGGGTATGGTTAGTACAGGGCTACACATTTAGACAGTGGCATCAAAATAAAAACTGGGGAGAGGAATGCTTTAGCTCTATGTTGAAGTAAAAAAATTAGGTCAAAACATAGGCTTTACGATATCAACCTGTTATACAAATGGCAATGGAAACTATTTTCTTGTATCATAGAAGAAATCACGTGGACAATTTGAATTGTAGTGCCATGTTACATTCAGAATCAGTGTACTATGTCACCATGTTACATTCAGAATCAGTGTACCATGTACACTATGTTACATTCAGAATCAGTGTACCATGTTACATTCAGAATCAGTGTACCATATACACCATGTTAAATTCAGAATCAGTGTACTATGTCACCATGTTACATTCAGAATCAGTGTACCATGTACATCATGTTACATTCAGAATCAGTGTACCATGTACACCATGTTACAATCAGTGTACCATGTACACCATGTTACATTCAGAATTAGTGTACATGTACACCATGTTATATTCAGAATCAGTGTACATGTACACCATGTTACATTCAGAATCAGTGTACTATGTCACCATGTTACATTCAGAATCAGTGTACCATGTACACCATGTTACATTCAGAATCAGTGTACCATGTACACCATGTTACATTCAGAATCAGTGTACTATGTCACCATGTTACATTCAGAATCAGTGTACCATGTACACCATGTTACATTCAGAATCAGTGTACCATGTCACCATGTTACATTCAGAATCAGTGTACCATGTGCACCATGTTACATTCAGAATCAGTGTACCATGTACACCATGTTACATTCAGAATCAGTGTACCATGTACACCATGTTACATTCAGAATCAGTGTACCATGTACACTATGTTACATTCAGAATCAGTGTACCATGTTACATTCAGAATCAGTGTACCATATACACCATGTTAAATTCAGAATCAGTGTACTATGTCACCATGTTACATTCAGAATCAGTGTACCATGTACATCATGTTACATTCAGAATCAGTGTACCATGTACACCATGTTACAATCAGTGTACCATGTACACCATGTTACATTCAGAATTAGTGTACATGTACACCATGTTATATTCAGAATCAGTGTACATGTACACCATGTTACATTCAGAATCAGTGTACTATGTCACCATGTTACATTCAGAATCAGTGTACCATGTACACCATGTTACATTCAGAATCAGTGTACCATGTACACCATGTTACATTCAGAATCAGTGTACTATGTCACCATGTTACATTCAGAATCAGTGTACCATGTACACCATGTTACATTCAGAATCAGTGTACCATGTCACCATGTTACATTCAGAATCAGTGTACCATGTGCACCATGTTACATTCAGAATCAGTGTACCATGTACACCATGTTACATTCAGAATCAGTGTACCATGTACACCATGTTACATTTAGAATCAGTGTACCATGTACACCATGTTACATTCAGAATCAGTGTCACATGTACACCATGTAACTTTCATAATCAGTGTACTATGTCACCATGTTACATTCAGAATCAGTGTACTATGTCACCATGTTACATTCAGAATCAGTGTACCATGTACACCATGTTACATTCAGAATCACTGTACCATGTACACCATGTTACATTCAGAATCAGTGTACCATGTACACCATGTTACATTCAGAATCAGTGTACCATGTACACCATGTTACATTCAGAATCAGTGTACTATGTCACCATGTTACATTCAGAATCAGTGTACCATGTACACCATGTTACATTCAGAATCAGTGTACCATGTCACCATGTTACATTCAGAATCAGTGTACCATGTGCACCATGTTACATTCAGAATCAGTGTACCATGTACACCATGTTACATTCAGAATCAGTGTACCATGTACACCATGTTACATTTAGAATCAGTGTACCATGTACACCATGTTACATTCAGAATCAGTGTCACATGTACACCATGTAACTTTCATAATCAGTGTACTATGTCACCATGTTACATTCAGAATCAGTGTACTATGTCACCATGTTACATTCAGAATCAGTGTACCATGTACACCATGTTACATTCAGAATCACTGTACCATGTACACCATGTTACATTCAGAATCAGTGTACCATGTACACCATGTTACAGTCAGAATCAGTGTACCATGTACACCATGTTACATTCAGAATCAGTGTACTATGTACACCATGTTACATTCAGAATCAGTGTACCATGTACATCATGTTACATTCAGAATCAGTGTACCATGTACACCATGTTACAATCAGTGTACCATGTACACCATGTTACATTCAGAATCAGTGTACCATGTACACCTAGTTACATTCAGAATCAGTGTACCATGTACACCATGTTACATTCAGAATTAGTGTACATGTACACCATGTTATATTCAGAATCAGTGTACATGTACACCATGTTACATTCAGAATCAGTGTACTATGTCACCATGTTACATTCAGAATCAGTGTACCATGTACACCATGTTACATTCAGAATCAGTGTACCATGTACACCATGTTACAATCAGTGTACCATGTACACCATGTTACATTCAGAATCAGTGTACTATGTACACCATGTTACATTCAGAATCAGTGTACCATGTACACCATGTTACATTCAGAATCAGTGTACCATGTAAACCATGTTACATTCAGAATCAGTGTACTATGTACACCATGTTACATTCAGAATCAGTGTACCATGTACACCATGTTACATTCAGAATCAGTGTAACATGTACACCATGTTACATTCAGAATCAGTGTACCATGTACCCCTGTTACATTCAGAATCAGTGTACCATGTGAGGGCTAACATACAAACCTAGAAATTACTTTTGTACTGTCGCCCGTGCGTAAGTGCTGCCCTCTATTTAAGATGCACACATGTCAGGACAGCTACCCAAATGTTATAAAGTATAATAACCGTTAGTTTGATATTTTTGTGTCAATTGCTGTGTCTCTTTAAGACAAACGATGCATTGCAGTATGGCTAACTATTTTTCTACAGCTGTTAGTATTATCCAAGATGAACATGCCATCTTTTATGTGAGAATTTTGCACATGGCAGGATGTTTACCAAAATTCTATCCAGTATTATCGCTGGTTGGATACTGTTGTAGTGCATTGCATCAAGTGTAACCAGAACGTTATAATGGTTAGTCTTATACTCATGTACACTGGTTCCTATTATAATTTAAGAATTGAGCCTATAGCTGTATGTGTAACCATCACAATATCATTGTTATGAGTCAAAATTATGGAACTAACTTGTGATTAAGACACTGTCTATTATGAGTAATGAACTAACTTGTGATTAAGACACTGTCTATTATGAGTAATGAACTAACTTGTGATTAAAACACTGTCTATTATGAGTAATGAACTAACTTGTGATTAAGACACTGTCTATTATGAGTAATGAACTAACTTGTGATTAAGACAGTCTATTATGAGTAATAAACTAACTTGTGATTAAGACACTGTCTATTATGAGTAATGAACTAATTTGTGATTAAAACACTCTCTATTATGAGTAATGAACAGATATCTTCCATTCTACAAACACATGGGTACAAAAAGGTGCGTAGCATTGTCTACTTACCAGATCTGTTTACTCTCAAACTCTTAAAATTGTACAATATTATCACAAAATCATTCAATACAATATTTTAATAGTAAAAAATAAACTGACAGTATATATATATATAATGTATACACCTCAAAATCGTACATTGTACGCCAAAATCGTAAGAGTAAACAGGTCTGACTTACTGTACAGAGCGTCCAGATGTGGCCAGAGAATAACGCAAGGAGCTTGGTGTGTTCAGATGGCTTCCTAACCAATGAATGAATAACCCTTCAACACACTCCTTATAAATGGGGCCGTCCCGACATATCGGTGAGCTAAAACATCACATGAACCAAGCCAGTCCATCCACTGACTTCTGGCAGTGGGGAACCTGGAAATCCATGGAATGCAAGTAAAAGTCAAAATGCTGAACCAGAACCCTGAAGACTTAAATGTCCTTATTCACATTTAGCCTCGGCTATCTAAAATATAATCTATATTTATATAAGTTAAATGGTCTTTAAGAGATAATGATCAGTAGGGGTTTGGACCCCCCCATGTATGAATGTGAAAACATGCATAATTTCTAAATATGAAAATATCCTCTAAAAGATGGAGACACGTGAATATACCATTATATACATAATAAGATCCGCTTTCAGCAAGATTTGATTTATAGCAAAATTTTACTAGGGTTCCAGAGAAATTAATGTTTGAAGTTATCACAAAGCAGAATAGGCAGTGTTTTCTCTTTCACCAGAACCTAGCACAATAAGGGGAGCTAATGTTTGAAGTTATACACAAAGCAGAATAGGCAGTGTTTTCTCTTTCACCAGAACCTAGCACAATAAGGGGAGCTAATGTTTGAAGTTATACACAAAGCAGAATAGGCAGTGTTTTCTCTTTCACCAGAACCTAGCACATTAAGGGGAGCTAATGTTTGAAGTTATACACAAAGCAGAATAGGCAGTGTTTTCTCTCTCACCAGAACCTAGCACAATAAGGGGAGCTAATGTTTGAAGTTATACACAAAGCAGAATAGGCAGTGTTTTCTCTTTCACCAGAACCTAGCACAATAAGGGGAGCTAATGTTTGAAGTTATACACAAAGCAGAATAGGCAGTGTTTTCTCTTTCACCAGAACCTAGCACAATAAGGGGAGCTAAACAGTTACTTGATCTACATTCCATGATTGTTTATATTTTGGTTGTGTTGGATAGTCCAAGTCTGCGGGATAGCGATATTTTTACTTGACTAGATATATTAGAGGTATTCAAATTTACTAGAAAGATAATAGGGAGAATTATTTGGGGCACACAGCCACATATTATAAATCTGGCTTAACATTATATGTATACATTTATTACATTTTTTTCAGTATTGCGATTGGTGATGTGAACTGTGAGACTGCAAATGATAATTTCTTTGAATGCTTAAGAAACAGATGGGGAATACCATCAGCTGAGTGCGCGACTAGATCAGCTGGTGTTCAATGTTATAAGAATGGTGAGCATTAACTTTTTTCTAATGAATTGAGGTAGCTCTATTATTGTTAGAATTGTTGGACAGAAATTTTAAATGAGAGCAACTTATTTTTCATTATTTAACAGGCATCTCTGATTTTTATCTTTTGTTTTCAGTTAAACTCGAGCCGGGCTCAAACAATGCAGGAGTTTTACAAATCTTCAATCGTGTGTCAAATCGATGGCAAACTCTATGCAACACGGAGTTCAGCAATACAAGTGCCTCTGTTGCTTGCCAGGAACTTGGATTCACAAATGGAACAGTGCTGCCTGATGCTCCATTTGGACCGTATGATTCTAGCCCTGTCAGATCCCATGTTAAATGTGTTGGCAGTGAGATATCTATTCTGGACTGCCCATATGAAAGCAATTTGATTGGCTGTAATTCCTTCAGTACTTATGTCTCTGTTGCATGTTTCAACACATCAAGTCCTCTCTCTCAGGGTAAGAGAACAACTTAAATAAAAACTATTAATTAATACTAAACAAAGTTTTTAGATAAAAAATGATAGTACTGATAGGTAATGATATTTTTGTATGACAAATTTACAATTAAATACTTTTTTACTATTGAACAAAATGTTTCTTTATGAAATAGCTATGATACAGTTAATTTGATTCAGCTAAAAGAAATTTAATGAAATAGTTATGCTACTAAATACATCACATTGGGAAATGGTGTTGGTGGGGCGTCGAGTGTGAGCTCTTAATGCCCCCCCTCCCCCACGCCGGCACACCTCCACATGGGCCTGACGCAGGGTCTCCCTGCCACCAGACCGTGTGGCAGCATGCCAGGAGCCTCCACCCTGGCTTGGGGGATGCCTGGTCAGCTGAAAGCAAAAAGTATCTTAATGAAATACTTATACTACAGTTAATTCGATTCAACTAAAAGTTTCTTAATGTAATAGTTATGCTACAGTTAATTTGATTCAACTAAAAGTATCTTAATGTAATAGTTATGCTTTTATTTGTTGCCATTTTTCTCAGACTGATGATATATTTTATAACTCAAAATGGTTTTGAAAAAGTTGTGACTACTTAAAACCATATATTAGTAAACAAAAAAAATATTTGTCATGTCTTGGTCCAAACTTTCTTAAATTTCAGAGATTTACAAATTGGAAAACAGTCATGGAGACAACTCATCGGGTTTGGTTAAAGTTCTCCAGCACAACATATGGGGATACGCATGTGATGAGGCTTTTACCAACGAGGATGCTCGGGTGTTTTGTTTGGAAGTTGCAAGATCAACGGGATTAAACTTTGACAACGGCACCAAGTTTACGGCCACTGAGTCAGTCCTCGGCCCTTATTTTATGAAACAACCTAACTGTACTGCTGCTGAAAGATTTTTAAAAGATTGCAAGAGTGATAACAGTTTTTTGTGCCTCTCAAGAAGAGCCGCTTCGGTCCTTTGTTTCCAGTCTAAAGGTAGAGGAATTGTTTATGAATTTTCTTGGATTTTAAAACAAAAACAATAAATTTTTCCTGTCCTATTAATAAGTTTTTTCAAATTTCACTTTGTTGGTTATTATTCACTTACTTTATCAAAATGTCTATTTATAAAATGAAATAGAATTTACTCAAATAAAACTGCTTGTTCTATTGCCTATCCAATATTGAACACTGTTATTGTTGCAGTTTGATCATTGTTACAGCTCTTACTCTCCTACTAAATGTTTGATCATTGTTACAGCTCCTACTCTCCTACTAAATGTTTGATCATTGTTACAGCTCTTACTCTCCTACTAAATGTTTTATCATTGTTACAGCTCTTACTCTCCTACTAAATGTTTTATCATTGTTACAGCTCCTACTCTCCGACTAAATGTTTTGTCCTTGTTACAGCTCCTACTCTCCTACTAAATGTTTTATCATTGTTACCGCTTCTACTCTCCGACTAAATGTTTTATCCTTGTTACAGCTCCTACTCTCCTACTAAACGGAGATCCTGCACATGTCGGCTCTGGAAGACTTCAACTCAACATCGGCCATGAGCTTGGGGCCATCTGTGGTGAGAACTGGGATGACGAGGATGCCCAAGTAGCATGCAAGATGATCGACCCTAGTTATGTTACAGGCGTTGCCAAAGTGTATGTCAGCTTACTGAAAACAAAAATGGAATTTTTGAGTTCTTTGACCCAATTATGATTTCTAAAATGCAACTTTTCTTTGTGTAAATTATTATTTTGAGGCAAATAATGTTTTTCTTAGTTCATGTCTTATATTCTTGAAAAGTAATCTTCTCTTGCTTTTTTAATTTTTATTCCTTCCAGGTATGATAGAAGTGGTCTGAACTACTTCATGTCTGAACTACGATGCACAGGAAGTGAGTCCAGTCTCTTTCAGTGCATGAACGATGGATGGAAAAGCACCAGCAGTGCAGCTTGCCAGAATAGTACAAAGGAGGCTGGTGTCATCTGTTATAAAAATGGTAACCATTTACTCAT
Organism: Omphiscola glabra; assembly: GCA_964017045.1. Lineage (NCBI taxonomy): Eukaryota > Metazoa > Mollusca > Gastropoda > Lymnaeidae > Omphiscola > Omphiscola glabra. The sequence goes on along the minus strand of OZ024794.1, from coordinate 35,167,883 downwards.
CCCTGACTTAATGTTACACTGCCAACAGTTAATTAACTAAACTGTAAAGTTAATTCTCAATTTTAATTAAACTTGGGATTTTTTTTGTTTTTTTTGAAAAATGCATATCTTGTACAGTAGGGGAAAGAGTGAATGAAAAAAGTTTCTTGGAAGTTACAAATTGTATGTGAGAACTATAACAATGTGAGAACTATAACAATGTGAGAACAATAACAATGTGAGAACTATAACAATGTGAGAACTATAGCAATGCATTTTAAAAAGTATGGCTGAGGCATGTGGTGCAGGATTAAGAAATGAAATTTGTTAAGCAACACAAGCCAGTCAAACTTAGTGTTTCATTAACAAGAAGTGCAGCAGATGGAGTGGGAGTTCTACTCAACAAGCCATTAAGCAGATACATCAACAAGAACAAATAGAGAGCTTTCTGAGAAAGGAGGCTATAAAAGCTTTCTGAGAAAGGAGGCTATAATAGCTTTCTGAGAAAGGAGGCTATAATCACTTTCTGAGAAAGGAGGCTATAATCGCTTTCTGAAAAGGAGGCTGTAATAGCTTTCTGAGAAAGGAGGCTATAATAGCTTTCTGAGAAAGGAGGCTATAATAGCTTTCTGAGAAAGGAGGCTGTAATAGCTTTCTGATAAATGAGGCTATAATAGCTTTCTGAGAAAGGAGGCTATAATAGCTTTCTGAGAAAGGAGGCTATAATAGCTTTCTGAGAAAGGAGACTATAATAGCTTTCTGATAAATGAGGCTATAATAGCTTTCTGAGAAAGGAGACTATAATAGCTTTCTGAGAAATGAGGCTATAATAGCTTTCTCATAAATGAGGCTATAATAGCTTTCTGATAAATGAGGCTATATTAGCTTTCTCATAAATGAGGCTATAATAGCTTTCTGATAAATGAGCCTATAATAGCTTTCTCATAAATGAGGCTATAATAGCTTTCTGATAAATGAGGCTATAATAGCTTTCTGAGAAAGAAGGCTATAATAGCTTTCTGAGAAAGGAGGCTGTAATAGCTTTCTGAGAAAGGAGGCTGTAATAGCTTTCTGAGAAGGGAGGCTATAATAGCTTTCTGAGAAAGGAGGCTATAATAGCTTTCTCATAAATGAGGCTATAATAGCTTTCTCATAAATGAGGCTATAATAGCTTTCTCATAAATGAGGCTATAATAGCTTTCTCATAAATGAGGCTGTTATAGCTTTCTCATAAATGAGGCTGTAATAGCTTTCTGATAAATGAGGCTATAATAGCTTTCTCATAAATGAGGCTATAATAGTTTTCTGATAAATGAGGCTATAATATTTTCAAATGATTTAACCAACTCCAAAAAAAATCTCATTTATTTATTCCTCTTATATTAAAAGTGATTTTAAAAGGGAATTAAAAAAATTATCAAAAAATTGTCTCTCTTTTTTTTTTTCCAGTTGTCTTAACAAATGAAACCTACACAGGCGATTCTATAGCTGGAAGACTAAGCATGATGAGAAACACACGAAGATATGAAGTGTGCTTTGATGGCACATTTGATTTCATGAAGGCAGAAATGGTATGCTCAGAACTTGGGTATAACCATGCAGCTCTCCTCAAGCCAGCGACAGTGGATTTTTTTAGCCAGTTTACTTTCATTAAGCTTTTCTCATGTCAAGTAGGAGATAAAATCCTTTCTCAGTGTAGGTATTCTATAGGATTTTGTGGTCAAGGCCAAGTTCGCCTGCTGTGCTACTCTGATCCAACGAATGGTAAGTGTTTTCATCAGGAACTTTCTCCTATGTCAGAATTTTGGAATGCTAAACCTTTTGTAGAATAGAAAGCATACTTAATTGCATTTCCTTCCATGTGTGGTGTGACTGTGCCATTTTGGTTTTTCTGTCAAAGATCTTAAACCTTGATAATTACATATTTTCCATTAAGTTTTTCTCATATTATAAGAGTTTCTCTTTTTTTTCAATCTCTATCAGAACTGATATCCTGGAGGATTAAAGGTCAAGATGTTGGGCAGTTATCTACAAGTGTTCAGGATATGTACACTAGAGTGATTTGTCCGATTAATTTCCAAGATTCAGACGCCTCCAATATTTGCAGAAGTAAGGGCTGGACCTCTGGAAAAGTCCTTGGTTCAGCTCAATTTACAGGTGCTGAAAAAGAGCTCGTGTGGTTTGGAAAGCCCGATTGCACATCACTGGAGACAGGAGTCTACCATTGTACGTTACAAAAAAATGTTTCTAGGGATTGTTTCGGAAAAACATACTCGGCTGGAGTTCTATGCATGAATAATACAGGTTAGCACGTTCATTTTCCCTTTTAGTATTTTATAAGAAACAATAGGACTTGAAGGTTTATTCACTGGAGTGTTGAGAGTGGTGCCATATTGGGTGTTGAGAGTGGTGCCAGATCGGGTGTTGAATGTGGTGTCAGGAATGGGTGTCAATATTGGTCTCTTATGGGGTGTTGAAAGTGATGTCAGTGGTGTTGTCAAGAGCAGTGGTGTCAGGTGGAATGTTGAGAGTGGTGTCAGGTGGAGTGTTGAGAGTTGTGTCAAGAAGGGGGTTGAGAGTGGTGTCAGGTGGAATGTTGAGAGTGGTGTCAGGTGGAGTGTTGAGAGTGGTGTCAGGTGGAGTGTTGAGAGTGGTGTCAGGTGGAGTGTTGAGAGTGGTGTCAGGTGGAATATTGATAGTGATGTCAGGTGTAGTGTTGAGAGTGGTGTCAGGTGTAGTTTGAGAGTGGTGTCAGGTGGAGTGTTGAGAGTGGTGTCAGGTGGAGTGTTGAGAGTGGTGTCAGGTGGAATGTTGAGAGTGGTGTCAGGAAGGAGTCAGAGTTTTGTCATGATGGATTTCAGGGATGGTGTCGGGATTGGAGTTGTATCTGGAGGGGTTGTCCATCTTTGAATTTGTAAATTAGTTGATGAAAAGTTATGAGGGAATTTCACTTAAAACAGGTAGAGATTTTTATGTTTGAAAATATTATTACAATATAATAATTATTTTATTTATCATTCTTTTTTAAAAATTTAATCTGAATACATGTTTGTTTCTATAGATTCATTTGGATTTCGTCTTATGGATGAGAATCGTCAAGCTATGTTTGCCGGTCGTGTGGAAATCAAGTACAACAACGTATGGGGTACCGTTTGCAGTCGAGATGGAGATTGGCTCAATGCACGGACGTTGTGTAAAGAGCTTGGTTTCATAGATGGAACAATCCTACCCAGGCAGCCCAAGAGATATGGGAATGCCACAGGTCCCATTTATTTAAAAAATGTTTCTTGTGACCACAGTGATCAACGTTTTTTGGGTTGTCCCAATTCTGGTTGGCTGGAGGTCGCAGGATGCACACATGCTGATGACATGGAGATAGCCTGTTACACTAAAGGTAATTAACATTTTAAAGGCATATCCATCCACAGCCACAATAGTAATTTACTGAACCTAGATTCAATCAAGCTGATTGAACAGACAATAAATATGGTCTTCATTTATATGGTCTTCATTTATATGGTCTTCATTTATATGGTCTTCATTTATATGGTCTTCATTTATGCTGATATTTATAATTTATAAAGCAATTTGGGCAGTACGATGACCTCCTGGTGTCTGTAATAAAGCGCAAACTTTAATGGTATGGCCACATGACAAGAAAACAAGGGCTCGCCAAAGAAATCATGCAGGGCACAACGAGAGGAGGGAGAAGAAGAGGGAGACAAGAGAAAAAGATGGGAAGATAACACCAAAGAGTGGACTGGACTAAAACTAGTCGATGCTATGCTTAGTGCAGAAGACAGAGAGGAATGGAGAAGGATAGTTTTCATGTCATCTGTGGCGCCCAAACAGCCCCAAGGACTAAGGGACACGATGATGATGATGATGATATTTATAAAAGAAATAATACAATGTCAATGTTAAAGTTGTGCTTTTCAACTACAGCAACTCAATTAACTACAGAATTTATGTAAACTCTTATTTCAGAAAGATTCTACCCATATCCAGAAAGTCATTTTGGGGCTGTTTCAGTCTACATCAATGGTGAATACAAGCTGGTCTGCTCAGAAAATTTCACAGATGTAGATGCTTCTGTTTTCTGCAGAGCTATTGGATATGGTGGAGGAGTATCAGCCTGCTGTTCAGCTTATGCAGTTCCTTTTATGGTAACTTGGGACGTGGCGTGTCTTAAGAACACATGCCTGTGTGTTCCAGTGATAGAGTAGATTGCCCCTTGTGCAACCAGTCCTTTGGGCAACCACTTTCCTTAACTCTCGATATAGGCGATATATCAAAGCAAAGATATACTCAGTAGGCTCCCATTGGTCTACTGTTCAGCTTTTTTCACTTATGGATCATTTACTGCCTTCTTTGAAGCTGGTATTAACAACGACACTTCGATGGAAAACCCCCCATCTTTTTGTGAAATTTTAAAGTAAAATTTTTTATTATGTTATTTATCATTATTTATCATTAGTATTTGGCGTGAATGAGTTGCTAACATTAAGATAAGGTTATGTACATGTTAAAATAGGCTGTGAACACTTTGAAATGTGTTAAATGATATTGACAAGTCCGATTTTTTGTTGGTTGCACTTAGGGCTAATCACTGGTTGCAGGGCGGGCAGGTGGTTGCTGAAGGGGCTACTCAGACACCAGCATTTTCCCCTATTATTATGATAGTTATCTGCTAGAACATCTCTAAACACTGCCAAGTCAGTGATTTCACTTGGTGCCTTTTAAGCAACCACTAATTTTTTTATTTTTTTTTCACTTTGTAAAAAGTTGTGAGGAAAAGTTGACTGGTGGTTGCATTGGGGCAAGTTACTCTACATCTCTGTTGTAAAAGTATTTACCGTATTTGTGGAAAAATTATTAAATATTTAGAAATGTTTTATTTTTTCTCCAAATGTTTTTTGTTGTAGGGAATAGGCATCAGCGAGCTTCACTGTGATGGTTCAGAAAAGTCTTTGTTAGATTGTGCGCATTCTTCACTCACTCCGTGGTCATCATGCACTTCGCAGCTTTATGCGTCGGCTCTGTGCTCACTAACCCCAGAATCAGGTTAGACATATTTCTTAACCCTTTCATTACCAGTGGCTGAGTGGGTTTTGACATCGATTTTTAGTGAATCAGCATTAAAAAACTTTTAACTTCTCTATAGAATAACGAATAAAGAAACATATGGCGTTGAAATATGACGTCGACGTGACGTCCTTGGTATTTCAGAAAAATTCTTTGCCTTTTTGTTATGACGACAATGTGACGTCCTTGGTAAATGAAAGTGGGTGATCGTGATGTCGCGTGGACGTCATCAGTAGCAAAAAGGTTAAAGATTATTAACCGGTCTAAATAATATATAAATTCTGAACATTTTTAAAATGAAAAATCTCTTCATTCGGTATCTTCAAAAGCTATTTATAGTTTTTACAAAAGACTTGGTAGCTCAGAAGCTACAAGCAGTGGCGTAGGAAGGCACCGGTGGCTTGAGGTGGGGTGGCGGTCCACCCCTGGTTGCACTTTTGTTTATATACTGAGGTGGGTGGCATTTTGGTGCAAAACATGCAAGATATACATTTATTTTACTATCAAATACCAATAATTGTTATGTCATTGGAAAGCTGATATGCTGACCCGGTTAAATAGAAATTTTAATTAGATTTAAAAAAGGCGAAGTAGAAATCAAACAAGCTGTCAACTAGACCAATGTCATCAAAGGAGGGAATTTGAGAAATATTTTCTTTTGATGATGTGGGGTGACTTGAAATAGCAAGCTCACTGCAGTCCTACGTGACCGCTGGAATAATTTAGTCCTATGTGACAGCTGGAATAATTTAGTCCTATGTTACAGCTGGAATAATTTAGGCCGATGTGACAGCTGGAATAATTTAGGCCTACACTGAAACAACAAAAAAGTATGCTTTAGAATACCTCAATGTGCCAAAGTTAGGACCCAAGGGAAGTTAGGACCCGGAAAAAGTTTGGACCCGGGAGAAGTTAGGACCCAGGAGAAGTTAGGACCCAGGAGAAGCTGCCATTTAATTAAAATTAACTTTAAATGCAGACATTGTGATTTTATTTATATAATTGTAAGTAGCCTACAGTTTATTAGTAGTCTAGGCTCAATAAATCTCTATGATATTTTAATTATAATTTCAATGATTTGATTTTATACATTCCTTCTTGATTCGCTACCCAAAAGATGATATATATGGGGGATTTTATTCAAGCTGTGTGAAGTAAATAAATTTTCTTGAAAAAAATACGGGACAATTAGACTCAAATTTTAGCAAGACGCCTTCTTCAGCAGACAATGCAATAATAAGCAACAGATGAATTTATGTTTTAGAAGCGCTCAATAATGTTAATGTAGCTCAATGTTCAGAACAGGTAACAATTTATGTTATTTTTAGAAACAACAAGTTAATAAACAAAGACACATTATAAAATGGAAGTTTAAGACCAAAACATGCCTCTCACTTAATTTGGTAGTGTGTTCTGTTAAGGTAAACATTTAAGAATTATTATTGTATTCCCCCTTCAACGCTTGCAATACATTTTTTTATAATAAAAAAAAAAAGCCAGTATGGAAAACCCACTTTTTTTTAGCCAAATAGTAGAACAAGGTAAGTGGAAGCTTGAATTAAGAAACAAGACAATAAGATGAGAACGTTTCCACTAAGAGTCTTCCTCAGCAGACAGGACGGATGAAAATAGGACAAGAAATAGAAACATTTAAAATAAATGTTTTCATAGTCCTCAATTTATTATTCTTTAGTCATTTGGCTAATATAACTCAGGGCCACAACTCACTCAACGCTCCTGGACAGCAGTATGTTATGTGTTGTTTTTTTTACGATAATCGCTGGTATGTCACATCAGCACCTTTTAATAAAAACAAATTAATTTACTTATGAAGAAGTTTAAACAAATTATATAGTGTTATAATAGTTTAAATAAATATTAAACGACATTACTTTTAGAAATAATTTTTAAACTCATAGCATTTCTCTGATCCTTTTAGATTAAGTGTAGATTGATGCAAAACTATATTCAGGTATGTCTTAGATTAAGTGTAAATTGATGCAAAACTATGTTCAGGTATGTCTTATAGTAAGTGTAAATTGATGCAAAACTATGTTCAGGTATGTCTTAGATTAAGTGTAGTTTGATGCAAAACTATGTTCAGGTATGCGCAAAAATGAATCCTAGCACTCACTACGCCACTGGTTACAAGATCTCAAAAGGATGAAATATGAAATCCTTCTTTTCTTTTCATCATTATCATAACATTTTATCAATTGTAATTATTTCTTTAAATCTGTGATAATTACAATTTTTTTAAAACTTTATTAATGATCAAAAGAACAATCTTTTATTCACTTCCAGAAAAATATACCCTGTCTTTAGAGTTCCGAAACAGTGGTCGGGCCTTCATCAACTACTTCAACACTGAAGGTGTTCTGTGTCACAACAATGTCAACAAAAATCTGGCCAATGTGATCTGTCGCCAGGCTGGCTACAGAAAAGGATTGGCCTTTATTACGAATGAACTGAATGCAACCATGCAATGGACATCAAGCATGGAATGTCGTGGTGATGAGTCCAACATTGAATATTGCCCAAATTTTTCACTTGGTAAAACTAACCAGTGTCACATGGCCCCAAGCGTTTATTGCCTTCAAGAGGAGGGTAAGTTGGACTCTTCTCCCACCAACTCGTTAAAAGATTTGACATTTCTGTTCATCATGGGTAAACATTATTTTAATCTAAATCAGTTTAAGTTTCATAAAGAATCAGATGTAAGTTGTAGTAGAGCAGATTTTTTAATAGCATTCAAAATGAATATTCCACACAGGTGATGACGATCTGCCCATACGGCTGGTTAACGGTAGTGGAAAGAATATTGGGAGGCTTCAGATAAAAATTGATGGAGTTTGGGGATCAGTTTGTTCTCAAACTCATCAATTGACTGTACCCAGTGTTGCTACAGTGGTCTGCAAACAGTTGGGATACAAGTCAGTTTATCAGTATTTTTTTATAAAGTTTAAAATTAAAAAAAATAAAAGATGCTTTAAAATGGTTTCAGGAAATAAATTTTTTGTTACTTTAAAAAAACTTGCAAAGTTTTTTCTCTCACAATTTTCAATTGAAGGATGGAAGCGTAGTAAATTAATATTTTTTTTACAAATTTAAACTATTATTACAACCATTTGACAGAGATGGCCGATTATTGGCCTCAGGTGAATTTAGCTCCAGTTCAGGCCCAGTTTGGATTCATGGGATCTACTGCACTGGTACAGAGAATGCCTTGAAGGAGTGCCAACTTACCAGACACTCCTACAAACTGGCGGACTGTGAGAGCCACTTGAATGACATGGCTGTTGAATGCTATCTTGATGGTCAGCATACAAAATTATTTCCATTTAATTACACAGTAATCAGTTATAAACTTTGATATTAATAGTATCGTCACAATTTGGCAATTTGTAAATAGAGCACACCTTCCTTTCATCCTATTTGGTTTGCGACATTTGTATCTGTGATGTGTTAAATTCCCCTAGCAAAACTCATAAACGGACCTCCAGGAGATGAATACAGAGGACAGCTCCAGATTCTGAACAAAGAAACAAGCCTGTGGCAGTATGTTTGTGACAGTGGTATCACTGACACAGAGGCCACGGTTGTCTGCAAGACCATGGGCTTCCAATTTGGCAAGCAGCAATGCTGCAGTGCAGCTGGACCTGTAGAGGATACAAGAAACTTTGTAACTTCAGTGACCTGCCAGGGAACAGAGGTGGATGTGAACAGTTGCACCATTGTGAGAGATGGCGTTTGTAGAACTGGGCACTATGCCTACATCCACTGCAGTAATTCAGCTTTTCCAAATGAAGGTGAGAACTATGTGATTTAGAAATGAAAAAAATAAGGGTCCTTGTTTACAGGCAAGCTAGGTCTTTGATTAGAATGTCAACTTTCTGTATTTTTTCAAGAAGTGACAGGTTCCTAGCAAACCATTTGGTTCTGCCCTTATGCACTCAAGAATAATTCCTTATTACAGACCTGTTTACTCCTACGATTTTGGCGTACAATGTACAATTTTGATGTGTATACTTTATATATACTGAGTGGTTTTTTTACTATTAAGATAATTTATTGAACGATTTTGTGATGAAATTGTACGATTTTAAGATTTTGAGGGTAAACAGGTCTGCTATTATATCTCCCTCAAGTACAGATGGATACCATACTCTGCTCTTTCCTGTTGCTCATAAACAAGCCTTACTTGGTTTGAAGGCTACTTTAGAATGTTTAGTGTATGAGGGACTGCATTCAAGCCTTTCAAAGCAAACAAATAGTGCAACAAGATATGTTTAGGTTTTAAAAAAAGCCAGAAGAATTATAAGGACTTTTCAGCTGAATGCCTTCTTTTTTAAAATGGTTATTTTACTGTTGGCCAATCTCACTCACCCCAACATTTAGTTTACCTGATGTGGCGGGCAGGGGCGTAGCTATGGTTGGTGTAGCTAGGGTTAGTGCCGCTTGGGCTAGGCCTAAAATTTTGCTGCCAACCCCGACAAAAAACTCTGCAATTAGCTGAAAATGCTGCCCCTCCAAATAACAAAAAAAAGTGCAGCCCAGTAAAGGTCGCCTCCCCCCTTCCTATGGTAGATTAATAGGTGACTGCCCAGGGTGTCACCTAATCGGGTCAGGCCATTTATGCAACCAATTTGAGAGGATTGCTTTGTAGCTGCCTCCAAAAACCATTATATAGTTTGTGGCTCTCCTACCTGGCACTACCATTTATGTATTATAATGAGATACAAATTTAAGTTTACATATTTGATGTAAATTATTGAATTTTTTTCTTTTTAATTTCTCCCTCGAGACTGAAAATTTCTCTTGTTTCCAAACAACTCATTTAGATTTAAGGCTGAAAACCATGTCAAGTTTTGCTGGAGTTCCGATGGTTAAAAGGTTTGGTATAGAGGGCAGCATCTGTGCTGAAAATCTAACACATTCAGAAGCTCTTGTGATGTGTCGAGAAATGGGCTTCTTAGGAGGTCGCCTTCTTCATCCTGTGGCCTTGTCAAGGACCAATTTATTTTTGCTGAAGGGACTTCATTGCCTGGGGACAGAGAGGAGCATCAAAAACTGTACATTCCCCAGTTTCTCAGAAACAGGCTATTGTTCAAAAATGGAGTCTGCACAAATTTTGTGTCAGAGAACCACAAGTATGATTATATAATTGGCTTTAAATTGTACAAGTAATCTCTGTTTTTTTGTCATTTATGCCAAGCATTACTATATTATTTAAAAGCAAATGACAGTCCATATTTAATAAGGCTATACTTTTACTTAACATTAAGTAAATTTTGACAAAATGTGAGTCCATTTTTCAGGGATCATTAGTATCATGAATTAAAAAATATGTAGCAGGAAATTACATATATTTTTATTTTTCCTATAATTGTTGCACCCATAATTGTTGCACCCATAATTGTTGCACCCATAATTGTTGCACCCATAACTGTTGCACCCATAACTGTTGCACCCATAATTGTTTCACCCATAATTGTTGCACCCATAACTGTTGCACCCATAACTGTTGCACCCATAATTGTTACACCCATAATTGTTGCACCCATATTTGTTGCACCCATAACTGTTGCACCCATAACTGTTGCACCCATAATTGTTGCACCCATAATTGTTGCACCCATAATTGTTGCACCCATAATTGTTGCGCCCATAACTGTTGCACCCATAACTGTTGCACCCATAATTGTTGCACCCATAATTGTTGCACCCATAACTGTTGCACCCATAACTGTTGCACCCATAATTGTTGCACCCATAATTGTTGCACCCATAATTGTTGCACCCATAACTGTTGCACCCATAATTGTTGCACCCATAACTGTTGCACCCATAACTGTTGCACCCATAATTGTTGCACCCATAACTGTTGCACCCATAACTGTTGCACCCATAATTGTTGCACCCATAACTGTTGCACCCATAATTGTTGCACCCATAACTGTTGCACCCATAACTGTTGCACCCATTATTGTTTCACCCATAATTGTTGCACCCATAACTGTTGCACCCATAACTGTTGCACCCATAACTGTTGCACCCATAATTGTTACACCCATAATTGTTGCACCCATAATTGTTGCACCCATAACTGTTGCACCCATAACTGTTGCACCCATAATTGTTGCACCCATAACTGTTGCACCTATAACTGTTGCACCCATAATTGTTGCACCCATAATTGTTGCACCCATAACTGTTGCACCCATAACTGTTGCACCCATAACTGTTGCACCCATAACTGTTGCACCCATAACTGTTGCACCCATAATTGTTGCACCCATAATTGTTGCACCCATAACTGTTGCACCCATAACTGTTGCACCCATAATTGTTGCACCCATAACTGTTGCACCCATAACTGTTGCACCCATAATTGTTGCACCCATAATTGTTGCACCCATAACTGTTGCACCCATAACTGTTGCACCCATAATTGTTGCACCCATAATTGTTGCACCCATAATTGTTGCACCCATAACTGTTGCACCCATAATTGTTGCACCCATAACTGTTGCACCCATAACTGTTGCACCCATAATTGTTGCACCCATAACTGTTGCACCCATAACTGTTGCACCCATAATTGTTGCACCCATAATTGTTGCACCCATAACTGTTGCACCCATAACTGTTGCACCCATAATTGTTGCACCCATAACTGTTGCACCCATAACTGTTGCACCCATAATTGTTGCACCCATAACTGTTGCACCCATAATTGTTGCACCCATAATTGTTGCACCCATAATTGTTGCACCCATAATTGTTGCACCCATAATTGTTGCACCCATAACTGTTGCACCCATAATTGTTGCACCCATAATTGTTGCACCCATAACTGTTGCACCCATAACTGTTGCACCCATAACTGTTGCACCCATAATTGTTGCACCCATAATTGTTGCACCCATAATTGTTGCACCCATAATTGTTGCACCCATAATTGTTGCACCCATAATTGTTGCAGGTCCCATTACATTCAAGATCATCCCAGATGAAAGTGCTCATTCAGGAAAAGGGGAAATTGTCGTTGACGAGAGACACATGTCTATTGATTATACTGGATTAGGACCTAAAGAAGCTTCAGTGTTTTGTCGTAGTATCAGCAAAGAGCACTATGCATATGGAGAAGTCTATTCCACACTGTGGGGATCTGCACCTGTAAACACCGTACTCATGAAGTCTGTTCGTTGTCAAGGAGATGAGCAAACAATATTGGAATGTAGGGCAGATTTCCTCCCCAACCAGACTAGTATCAGTAGCAAACAAGCACATTTCATTTGTCATCTAAATGGTAGGCGCACTTTTACTTGTGATCTTTTAAAATATCATTAATGAAATACATGCAACACAATGAGAGCCACCTTTCTATTTGAAATGTTAACTTAAACACAAATATATTTTATATAGAATGTTGTTTAATTGAGTATGGCCCCTGTACCTGCTTGATACAAAGTATTTAGATTTACAAATACACACGAATATTTTGTGGATCTTTCAGAGATTAGTTAACCCTTTATGTTTTGTTTTCGTTATAAATGGTTAATAGAATAGTGGAGGATTAGAGACTCCTGGATATACATTTAGGCTTAACAGCTAAGTCCTATTATTAACCTGATTGTCTTGGTGTGTTCTCAAAAACATATCATATTCTCCATTGGCAGATGTTTCAGTAATCTTAATTAACAGAACTTGATGTAGGAACTCTTTTGAAGTTCATTTGTAAAGATTAAAAAAAATATGTATTCTGATTGAGATCCACAACGCCATAATGTTTTGTTTTCATGGACTCAAGACATATACATATAATAATAATAATAATAATAATAAAGTTCATTTGAAAATTCACGCTTCATCCCCAAAGGCTCGAAGCGCAGTACAAAAACTAAGCAGGGAGATAATAACAAGCTGGAAAAGATTGTAGACATCATCATTCCAGCAGGTGTTTGCGAAATAGATGAGTTTTTAAATTTGTTTTGAAGGACTCCAGCGTCTGGTTGTTTTTGAGAGCGTCAGGAAGGGTGTTCCAAATGGTTGGGCCAGCAAATGCGAACGTGCGCTTTCCGTAAGTTTCAAGGCGAACACGCGGTATCGAGAGTTTGCCACTATCGGATGAGCGGAGTTGTCTAGTGGGTACATAAGGCGTCATGAGCGCTTGGAGATAGGACGGCGCCAGGTCATGCAAGCAGCGGTAGCACAGAGTTGCGATTTTGTACTCTATACGAGCGCGGACCGGCAGCCAATGCAATTCTATCAGAAGAGTTTTAGCATGGTCGAATTTGCGTTTACGAAGAACAATTCGAGCCGTATTATTCTGTGCTTTTTGAATTTTATCAAGGAGCGTAGCTGGAAGACCCACCATGAGAGCATTGCAGTAGTCCATGCGTGATAGCACGAATGCAGACATCAGCCTCTTTGATGCATCCAACGTTAAGAAGGGTCTGATATGACTAATTCTGCGCAGCTCTAGAAAAATCGCCTTGCAAATCATGTTAATGTGATTTTCCATAGTTAGTGTTCTGTCTAAGTAGACACCCAGGTTTCGCACTGTTTGAGCAAACTCAATCTGCACGCCTGAGAGAGTAAAGGATGGTGTATCTTTTAAAGATTTTAATTTTTGAGCGGTAGCAATGGGGATCACCTCAGTCTTTTCATCATTCAATTTGAGCTTGTTTATTGTCATCCAGTGCTTAACTGACTCCACTGTCTTCTGTGTCATATTAAGAAGCTGAGGGAGCTGAGAGGGGATCACGGATTTCTGAAGTTGGGTATCATCCGCGAACATGTGATATACCATGTCAAACTGCTTGATCACTGCATCCAGGGGCATTTTACTATTTAATACAATTTTGATCCATATACAAAGAGTTCATAGACAGTTGAGATGTAATACGTCTTCAAATATTTTATTCTTTAGTTGAACTTAAAGAGGGTCCAACAAATGCTGCAGGAATTTTATCACTCTATAATTCCAAGCTTCAAGATTTTGGTGCAATCTGCAGTGAAGGTTTTGGACAAAATGAAACAGGTATTGCTTTTATTTCTGCACTTAAATGAAAGAATATTTATTAATTACTCATGAAGTCATTTCTCATGAAATCACAATTATAACAATTTGTAAATCAATGTGCATGTACTTATAATTGAAAGATTTAAAAATCATTATATGAGTCAATCGTATAAAACCATGTAACAACAAAAACAATTTTGAACCTACATAAAAATATTATTATGGCCAATGATCTAAAAGTGAAAGTGTCCATTTTCAAAGTTTGTATAAACTTGTTTTCCAGATGTGGCTTGTAGAATGTTAGGCTATGACCATGGCGTTCCTCACTGCTGCCTGCCTTTTGGCTACAATTATTTGGATATTTATTTTAAAAACTTCAAGTGCAGTGGTCAAGAAAAGTCTCTGTTTGATTGCAGCTATGTACCCGCTCAAGTCTACTCACCATACTTTTGTAGTAGTCGTCAGGACTATGTGGGTCTAACATGCTATAACGGAACAAAGCCTAATGGTGAGCTTACCAAACATTTCATTCTTCCTATATTTTGTGTTAAATTTCGCTGACTATTTTAATTTAGTTTGTTCTTACTTGCAGTGCCTGACAAAGTTTGTCAAATTATTTGTCATCAACATTATTTGTTATAGTACAAGGATTCTTTAGTGAAAAGATTTATCCTACTAAGTGTTATACCTATTCTCATAATAGTACGTACAGTGAACTACATAAATGAAGATATGTTTGTTAAAAATTGCATGGTTTTATACTAGCATCCTTAGTGGATAAAAAGATAAATTGTGTAAGAAATTTCTTTCAGATTTTGAAATAGCTTTGAAGGGTTCCAGCTCCAAACCAAACACTGGCTTGTTACAGGTGATTTACCTGGACACACCTGGGTCTGTGTGTAACGATGCATGGAACGATGTCTCAGCAAATGTGGCCTGCAAGGAGCTGGGCTTCTCTGATGGAATAGCTTACACACACTACAGACCCTCCTTCTCTTTAGCTGATCACTCTGGACCATTCTGGTTATCCAAAGTAATTGAATCCAGATTTTGTGTTTGATTTGCAGAAAGTGTTATAATTATTTACTTTTTTTTGGAGGTAGTTTTGATTTCCACAGAGCAAGATTGTTAGGGATATATTGTATATTCTGTGTTTAGGTAGAACATTTTGTTTCTAGTAAAGATATTGTGGTAAGATAGCTCAGATATATAGGTTGGATGGGCTGAATATGCAATTGTTTCTGTTTTGTCTCTATACAGCTGTTCTTTATTACATAAATGTATTTTATGTTATTGTCACGATTATGTCTCTTATGCTAATATTTTTTTGTACAGCACGGTGAGCCTAGCCTTAGGCTGGGGTACCGCGCTATATTATTATTATTATTATTGGTTGTCTTATATATAAAGACAAAACAAAAACTAATGCATACTCACCCCACCCATCCCAGAACTTTTACATGACAAGCCATGGACGGCGGCCAGCAGCATCGTTCATCGGTCAGATGTGGGGAATCAGTCAGGGTAGTAGAGTTTAAAGAGATGTGTTTTGAGTGCAGTTTTAATATAAGACAACAGATGATAATAATAATAATAATAATATCACTAAACTGCTACACAGAGATTCCTTTAACTTAGAAAGATTATAATGACTGGTTTTATATAGTGGTATTTTTGGTTATTCTATTTCTTTTCTTCTAAAATTTCCCGTGTTTTTAAAATGAAAGATTGAGTGTGTGGGCACAGAAAATCGCTTGAAGGATTGTAAGCATTCGGGTCTTGGAAATGTCAGTGCTTGCGCCTTGGGTCATTTTGCTGGTGTGTTATGCACAGAGGGAAATGGTAAGTGGAAGCTAAATTTATTGTCACAATATTAACCAATTATTTGATAATTATTAGATGAGTTAATCAAGGAAAAAAAGCTGAAGAGAAAAGAAATGGGGGGGGGGGGGGGGGGCTATCAGAAATGTTTGTTAATCTGATTTCATGTAATGTCAAAGGAAAAAAACACATTTTGTTAATGGATCATTATTTATCTTTGACAGAGATTGAATTCATTAATGGATCATTATTTATCTTTGACAGAGATTGAATTCAGGATAGCAGGAACTGAACAGCCTCATAGTGGCCGTGTGGAGGTCAAAATAAATGGGGCATGGGGAACAGTCTGTGACAGATTTTGGGACTCCAAAGATGCAATTGTCATGTGTAGACACCTTGGTTATGTTAGTGGAGATGTGTTGGACACACAGGATATCCCCATTGCATCAGGTATGAACGTTGAACTGGTATTTAGAGATGTAAGCTTGAGCTGAAATGAACAGTAATATGTTTGTTCATACTGACAAATTATAAAGTTATACAAGAATATAATTCAGACATGTAATTCCTTGACGTTGTTACATACCGTTATATGGTTTTTACAAGGTCAATCTATTTTAGGTTGTGACTAATTTGTTGAACCACATTTAACAAAGGACCGAAAACCAGTACACAAAGAAAAATAACACCAAAGCTAGTGATGTTAGTAAAGCACAGTAAGGTTAAACCTGATAAAAGGAGCGCGTTCCTTTTATCAGGTTTAACCTTACTGTGTTTTACTAATTTCCTATTGTGCTAACCTGATTGCAGTCTCCGCCATTATTACCCTAGTGATGTTAACAATATTCAATTTAACTATACTATTAAATTTATATAAAGAAAACCAAAATCAAATAGTAATAAAAACTGTATTAACTTACAGCACAAAATCAAATAGACAGTAATAAAAACTATATTAACTTACAGCACAAAATCAAATAGACAGTAATAAAAACTATATTAACTTACAGCACAGCAAGAGAAAAAGCCCCATTCTCAAAAGATAAAAAAAATTAAAATACACAAAGAGTAAACTTTTGTAAGAGTGTCCTATTAATATGTCTCGTGTCTAGGAAAATTCGCAAATATCTCTCTCTGCTGGGAAAGCTGCTGCCTCATTTATAGAGAGAAAGTTGGAACCGTCAAGAAAAATGAAATCTAGAAATTGCATCACCTATTAGCATTCTTTTAAATAAAATTACAAGGATTTGGAAAGTATACAAACTTTTCCCATAGGATTCGTGCTACACATTTAAAAGGTGACGTCAATATCAAAACAAAAAAAGCAGGGACGGGAGGTAAGGTTGAATGGCATGGCTTGCGGTGAATAAAAACTATGGGTACATACAGGCTATAACAACATTATCTACTTGGATACAACAACAATAAATTCAACTTGTTTAAAAGTTCAAGGTATAGATTTTAGATGAACTAATGATTTCTTTAACAGTTCAGAGAAGGATCTGTCTCTCGTTTGCTCCATTTGACACTTCTTCCTTTCCATTTTTAGGCCTTGTTTGGGAAATCAGTCCTCGATGTACAGGCAAGGAAGATAATCTTAATATGTGTCCTCATGAAGGTTGGAAGTCTGATGGTGTCGGCTCTTGCTCAGCTCACTCTCGTGATGCAGGCATTTTTTGCTACACTTCTGGTAAGTAAAGAAAGTTTTAACACTGTGCTATATTTGACACAGCTTTCTGTGTTGTTTCTTTGCCTTGGGTACTAGGTAAAAATGTTTTAACACTGTGCTACATTTTGACACAGCTTTCTGTGTTGTTTCTTTGCCTTGCGTACTAGGTAAAAATGTTTTAACACTGTGCTATATTTTGACACAGCTTTCTGTGTGGTTTCTTTGCCTTGGGCACTAGGTAAAAATGTTTTAACACTGTGCTATATTTGACACAGCTTTCCGTGTTGTTTCTTTGCCTTGGGTACTTGGTAAAAATGTGTATGAATTTAAAGAAACAATGAAGCACAAATATTATTAATCCACTATTTAAATAATGGAGTAATATAATAAAATGAATTTATCTTTTTTTTTTTTTTTTTTTTTTTTTTTTAAATGAATTGTTTTCATTAACATGATTCTGAAAATTTTTTGTTTTATCAAGTTTGTTCAACACATAATTTTAAAGTTTTAAAAATGTATATTTATTTGTATATTCTTTCAGTCAAATTAGGAACTGGTCCGGGTACAACATATAAACATGGTCCAGTAAACTTTTTTAGCAATGGGGAATGGTTCAAGGTGTGTGATGATGGCTTCACTGACATGTCAGCTAGAAAAGTTTGCAGGGAGTTAGGTCATTATGATGGACAGGCTCTTTGTTGCTCCGCCTATGAGGGTGAAACTATCAGCCATGAGTCACTGCACTCAAACATCAGTATACAGTGCAGTGGGCATGAGGAAAGTCTTCAGGATTGTGTGCAGACAACAGACTGCAAGAGTGAATCGTATGCTTCAGTTGTCTGCCTTGATTTGGATGATGAAACAAATGAGACAGGTAATTCATTGATTGGCTGATTTCTATGCTAGAGAAATACTTTAGATGTCTTGTGCTCAAATTGTAAAATGTTGTCTTGGTTAAAATATGTATTTATTTATGTGCTTAAAAATGAATATGTACAATGCAACCAAAAAACAATTCCATTTCTTTGGATCAATAAAACAATCTTATCTTAGTATATTTTTAGCTGCTTTTTAAAAATGTTAAATATTGCTGTCCCTTTCACAGCTCAGTATCCTAAGCAAAACTCTGTTTTCTTTCTTTAGATTTTTAAATACTTCTGTCCTTTCAAACCTTATATATGCTAATAAAAAATGTGTTGTTTTTTTCTACAGATTACACATTTAGTATTACTGAAAGTTCTGAAGGATCCGGGACAGTGACAGTAAATCATATGGGCATTCAGGGCAGAATTTGTAGCAATGGCTGGACAGATACTGCCGCCAGGGTCCTCTGTCAAAGTAAAAATTTCAATGATGGTTTTGCTTACTTCCATTCATATGTTAACGTAAGTCTAATTAAACCACTGAGCGGAAAATTAACTATATTTTTAAGGAGATAAATACTGATCACAATTAGACCATTTTGATTGGTGGGGGAGGACTGGGGGAGAGACATGTCCCCTCTAACACAAAAATAATGTGGCAAGGAAGGATTTGCAAGTTGAGCCCTTGAACTAAACTTGTCTTTGAAATTAGCTGTTGAGTGAGCATAGCTGATACAACATGTTAGTTCTAATAACTTGAAAAATCTCATACGACATGTTAGTTCTAATAACTTGCAATAGCTCATACGACATGTTAGTTCTAAAAACTTGAAATAGCTCAAAGGACATGTTAGTTCTAATAACTTGAAATAGCTCATACGACATGTTAGTTCTAATAACTTGAAATAGCTCATATGACATGTTAGTTCTAATAACTTGCAATAGCTCATATGACATGTTAGTTCTAATAACTTGCAATAGCTCATACGACATGTTAGTTCTAATAACGTGCAACTTGAAATAGCAGAAAATGAATGTAAGCAATGTTTGATTTGTTTGCTCACCCAAACCAACCCTTTACTGGTGCTCTTAACTTACAAACACCCACCTGGCAACCCAGCAGTCCATAGTTTTATCTCTGGCTTTTGAAGCATTCATGTATTTCTAGAGTCTTCACGTATTTCTAGAGTCTTCACTTATTTCTAGAGTCTTCACATATTTCTAGAGTCTTCACGTATTTCTAGAGTCTTCACGTATTTCTAGAGTCTTCACGTATTTCTAGAGTCTTCACATATTTCTAGAGGCTTCACGTATTTCTAGAGTCTTCACGTATTTCTAGAGTCTTCACATTTTCCCCTGTTCCTTGCATTTGCATGTTTAATGTTTTCATCATTTAGATGCATGAACCAATCTTTGGACAATTGCCAGGTTCCTCAATGCTGATAATAATGGTTCAAAGCAAACTGTGTAACTTTCTTGTCTCTAACTGTGTCTTAAATGAATTAAGTTGCTCTCAAGAATTCTTTCATTTGTTTCAGTCCTATGTTACAGCCGCCCAGCTGGGGCCATACTGGATGAGCAATGTGACTTGCAGCGGGAATGAGACCAGCCTGAGTCAGTGCAAATTCAATGATCGGCTAAATCTGGGCAACTGCTCCTCTGCTCACTCGGCCTCTGTCGTGTGCTTCAGAAATTCTGGTACATTTACTTTCATAAACATTGCTCCCTCGTGCCTTATCCTCACGTTAAAGAAATGCTCATTTTTAACAAAATAAATCTGGAACAAGAAAAATGGTTTTATATATTGATATTTTATATTGAAAAATACACCTATATATTTTAAAAAGTTGTCTATGACTCATTGTAATTCTCTAGGATTTTCTGCATTGTAGGTGTGAATTACAGACTTGCTGGTGGTAGCCAGACAAATGCGGGCCGTATAGAGATGGCTGTTGATAACAACTGGGGAACAATATGCGGGAGATCTTGGGACAACAAGGATGCCAAGGTCGCTTGCAGACAACTTCAGTTTACTGATGGCGAGGCTGAGGCTGAAGGGAAATATGGATCAGGGAGTGGACCGATATGGATCAGAGATATCCAGTGTGATGGCAAAGAGTCTGCTCTACATCAGTGTCCACACACAGGCTTTCAGGAGGAAATCCCAGAGCAAAGCATCTTTGCCTGGTTGTCTCCCCCGTGTTCTGATCATGCAGATGATGCAACGGTCTTCTGCTTTAAGGATGGTAAGAACATGCAAGGCTATTTCTTAGGCTATTTCTTAGGCTATTTCTTAGGCTATTTCTTAGGCTATTTCTTAGGCTATTTCTTAGGCATTTTCTTGGGCTATTTCTTAGGCTATTTCTTAGGCTATTTCTTAGGCTACTTCTTAGGCTTTTTCTTAGGCTATTTTTTTATCACAGATTACTTGATAGTGTTAATGAATTTTATTTTGGACATGATGCTTATGTTGGATAACATTAAGTAAGTTTTATCACTCCACTAATGGATTGTTACACCCCCCCCCCCCCCCCCAAGTTCTTGTTCTTGATAAAGTTAATTGTATACCAACTTAATAAAACCATGTTTCGTTTTAGCTTGGTTGTCTCCCATTTATGCTGACAATGTCATTGTTTTCTTTAGTGAAGTTGAATCAGAAGCTTGGCTTTCCCAGTGGGGCCTTGCTTTTCAATGAAAACAACAAGTGGACCTACATCTGTGACTCTGATCACTTTGGTCGACAAGAAGCGGCCATAGCTTGTCAAAGTTTGTACCAGAATTATTTTGATGGGGTCCCTGTACATGGAGGTCTATTTGGGGACATGGACAAGACCTTGTCTACTGCAGCTAACACGGTTACATGTTCTGGTATGTAACTGCAAGTTCTCCACATGGACAAAACATAACATGCATTGACTTTTAAACTTTTATTTCTTATCTCTTCTGGTAATGAAATTTTCTCATTTATTTTCAAAAACATGTCAGTGATACAAGTTCATACAGAAAAATGGCACCCAGAGTTATGGGGTTTAGATGCAATGATAGTTTATAACATAAATATAGAGAATGGAGACAGATGAGAACTTTTTTTCTCAAACTTTATCCAAAAAAACCCTGCTATAGTCTCAACATTTTTCTCCTTTTTGAAGTGCATCTATATTACTACAGTATTTTGTTGCAGTGGCTCTAAAATGATGAGGTTAGTCTCCAGTTTTGAGTTCACCAAAAACTATCTGGCCCCAATTCACCCAACTTTCTGGTAAACCCGAAGTTTTGATAGAAGCTAAATTAAGTAAACCGGTGTTCAAACCAATATTGGGTCACTCCAGGTCAAACCAATATTGGGTCACTCCAGGTCAAACCAATATTGGGTCACTCCAGATCATTTAAAATTCTGATACTTTCACTAGATAAACATAAATTGTCATCAAATGAATTTTAAGGGATGAATTTATTTTGTACAGGTTCCTACAAGAAACATTTAAATTCTACTTATTAAAAATGTATTTCATTTGCAATAGGAATCTAATTTGTATTTCAGGAAATGAAACTTCTCTCTCAAAATGTCTGATATCAAGTAACAGTCAATGCTCATCAAATACATATGTGTCAGTTGCTTGTTTTAATAAAACATTGACACAAGAAGACTTTAGTAAGTAGTTGCTTGTTTTAATAAGACATTGACACAAGAAGACTTGAGTAAGTAGAAAGAAGATGATGTTTTAATAAAACATTGACACAAGAAGACTTGAGTAAGTATAAAGAAGATGATGTTTTAATAAAACATTGACACAAGAAGACATTGACACAAGAAGACATTGACACAAGAAGACATTGACACAAGAAGACATTGACACAAGAAGACATTGACACAAGAAGACATTGACACAAGAAGACATTGACACAAGAAGACTTGAGTAAGTAGTTGCTTGTTTTAATAAGACATTGACACAGGAAGACATTGACACAAGAAGACATTGACACAAGAAGACATTGACACAAGAAGACATTGACACAAGAAGACATTGACACAAGAAGACATTGACACAAGAAGACACTGACACAAGAAGACATTGACACAAGAAGACTTGAGTAAGTAGAAAGAAGATTACTTTTATTCAAATTAATTTTGGTTTGTTTTTGGAAAGTTGCATGTATGCATTACAATGATTCCTCCTCACCGGAGGATAATAGCAGTAAGAAGAAATGTGCTTTAAGAAAAGTAGCTTATCATTAAACTGACTGAATGTTTATGTGCTTGTGAAAACACTCTATTTCAAACTAACCATGGGTTGAAATCCCAATATTTAAATATTTGAAGTTTTTTATATGATATATTAAGAATGATTAAAGTAATGTAGACCATTTTTCCTTATGGGAATTCGGTAGTCTTTTCGACAGTCATTACTTGGAGTTTTCAAAGCCATTAAAAAACTGGCTCCAATATGATAAAGTCAATCATTGAAAAAAAGTTGATTGCTCATTCCACTAACATAGATATCTAGAAACGATATCAACCTGAAGCCATTTAATATATCCAACATGTTTCTAAAAATCAACTTTAAAATCAATTAAGTTTTTAAACATTTGTTATCTTTTCTTTGTAACTTATCTTCAAGCATTAAATATATATGAGACATTTTTTATTACAAACAAAATTATTCTGTCTTCTCTTCAGGATTTCAAGTGCAGTTATCAAAGGATACCATCAGAACTGATGAAAATCATGGTATTATTGAAATACGTGAAAATGGAGCTTGGGGTAGAATATGTATGCATAACTTCACTGACAAGGAAGCTTCAGTCGCATGCAGGCATATTGGAAACTTTACTGGTAATTCATTAACAAAAAAAAATTTTTTTTATTTTCATACCTAGTAAATTGCTTGGCCTGCAATGCTGTTAAGAAATTCTTGCATCAACTGAGAGGATAGTAAATAATGACTATTGAAAAATTATTATTCCTTGGCTTTTTAAAAAAAAAAAAAAATTAAAGCTCCTCTGTTTATCCCCTGTTTATCCCCCAATGAGTTTTGTAAATTTATTTCAAATACAATTTTTGCTTTTTAAGTTTCTACATTTTTATCTGGGTATATTGAATAAGAAAAAGAGTGATCCTATAGGCTTCATGTGATTACAAATATCTTTTCCACATAAAAAAGTTACTGTGATTTTTTAAATTTTGCATTTAAACATATTAAAATATTTTTTAAATGCTTTATAATAATACTATAATAATATTTCCCATAATATTATTTGCCTTCTCAACAGGCGGTGTTATTTATCTTCATTTGTTCCGGAATCGGCTACCAATTCTATGGAATCAAGTAACTTGCACAGGAAATGAAAATTCGTTAGAAAATTGCCCACACTCTAGAAATGCTCACCCAAATTGCAGCTATGAATCTAACGATGCTGGTGTGATCTGCTTTAAGGGGGAAGGTAAACTAATATGTAGATAAGTATAATTACATATACCAAATAATATTTGCCAAATTTGTAGCTTAACCATTTAAGCTGTTAAAAGGTCTAGAGACAGAGAGGCTGAAACTGAGTTATTAGGTGGTTAACTATTTCTTGAGATGTTAAACAAAGGCCAAGAATTTTCTGATAGTTAATCACTCAGTCATTGGCTCTTTTTCTTCCAACTGCATTTAATTAACGTAGTGGCTATTGGTACCCGGGTACCAGAAGTGAGAGGTTGGGATTGAAAAACAATTTAAAACATTATTGTTGGGTTTGTAAGACGAACTTTGGTATCAAATGAAAGATAATTGAATGTACTCTTATTCTTCAGTTTTATTAAAATAAACTACCACAAATGACATCCAATTAGCATTGAGTCTAAGGGTACCCGGTTGTGAATGGCGCCGCCGTGTGTCCGGGTCCATTTTGACCAATGCTATTCGGATGTCATTTGTAGTAGTTTATGTTATTTAAAAATGAAGAATTAAGTTTACAAGCGTATAGTCCATTCAATTATGTTTCATTTGATACCTCATTTGTTCTTACAAACCCAACAATAATATTTTTAATCGTTTTTTAATCTCAACCTCTCACTTCTGGTACCCGGGTACCAATAGGTGCAGCCTTTAATTAATGTAAACCATGAATTGTTACAGGAGTGCGATACAGACTTCAAGGTGGCAACACCACAAATGTTGGCAGAGTTGAGATTGGCATTGATGGGAAGTATGGCTCCGTGTGTGCAATCAACTGGAATGCCGCAAATTCTAAAGTGTTTTGTAAAACGTTAGGCTACGTGGATGGCGCACCATACGATTACATTAACTCTTCATTGCCGTCCATGCCACCCTATATGAGTTTTTTCCTATGCGACGGTACTGAAAAAAATTTGTTCTCCTGCTTGAACTCGGGCTTTGATGGCGGGGATCATGTGTTTGTGTGTGGAGGAGATGCCTATACGGCATGTTTCCGTGAAGAAGTCAGTAAGTATCTTTGGTTAATGACTTTCAATTCTTATATTTGTTGCAAATAGTGTTTATATTATAGCATTGGACACCCCAAAATGAGATAAGTGATCCAAGTAACTTTCAATTCTTATATTATGGAGAAATGTTGACTCATAATTTACAGAGCCTGATAGAATAATTTAAACGTTTAATTTCAGTACATGTCACACTGTTTCATACTCTTCTAGATACAAGAATTGAATCTATAAACTATAATATAAAATAAAATAATGTGATAGGTTATCGATAAAAATATAGATTATAGATAATGATTATAGATTATATGATTGAGGTACACAATTTAAAAATATCTATCATTTGCTGTATCTTTAACATCATTACATTATTAACATGGCTATCTTACAGTGACTTTACACCAATAAAACATTATTCAAGGTCTACAATAAATATAAGGTTGGATTGGGATCAATCTAAAAAAATGCTTTCTGAGAAACAGCTTGCTGTATGGTTCTGTTTCTAAAACTTAATATTTTTAAACTAATTAAATTAGAAGGTCCGGAATGCTTTAATGTCACGCTTGAAATTAAAATTAAAAGTAGATACTGATAAATATGCAATATAAATATGTCAAAAAGTGCTTACTTACAACACTTTTCTACTTATTTGTGGAGCTTCAAATTTAGACTCTACAAGCAAGCGTTCATGACTAAAAAGTCAAACAAAAAGTGTTTTTTTTAAATTTATTTATATTTATCATCATAGAGATTACAAACATTCGTCTTGGGGATGGAAAAGCAAGTGAAGGAAGAGTGGAGGTATTTGCAACTGGTTTAAATGTGTGGGGAACAGTGTGTGATGATGAGTGGGACAATGCAGATGCCAGAGTGGTTTGCAGATTCCTGGGTTTTCAAGATGGTAAGTGGTTTATTACATTTTTAAACAATGGGTTAAAGTAAGAAAAATAACCAGAATTTAGGTTGCACCATGACACAAACAGAAAAATTTGAAGTTTTTAATAAGCATCACATATCCATGTCACATCATCACATATCCATGCCCCATCATAACATATCCATGTCCCATCATAACATATCCATGTCCCATCATCACATATCCATGTCCCATCATCACATATCCATGTCCCATCATCACATATCCATGTCCCATCATCACATATCCATGTCCCATCATCACCTATCAATGTCCCATCATCACATGTCAATGTCCCATCATCACAGATCAATGTCCCATCATCACATATCAATGTCCCATCATCACATGTCAATGTCCCATCATCACATGTCAATGTCCCATCATCACCTATCAATGTCCCATCATCATATCAATGTCCCAATGTCCCATTATCACATATCAATGTCCCAATGTCCCATCATCACATATCAATGTCCCATCATCACATATCAATGTCCCAATGTCCCATCATCACATATCAATGTCCCAATGTCCCATCATCACATATCAATGTCCCAATGTCCCATCATCACATATCAATGTCCCAATGTCCCATCATCACATATCAATGTCCCAATGTCCCATCATCACATATCAATGTCCCAATGTCCCATCATCACATATCAATGTCCCAATGTCCCATCATCACATATCAATGTCCCATCATCACATATCCATGTCCCATCATCACCTATCAATGTCCCATCATCACATGTCAATGTCCCATCATCACAGATCAATGTCCCATCATCACATATCAATGTCCCATCATCACATGTCAATGTCCCATCATCACATGTCAATGTCCCATGATCACATATCAATGTCCCATCATCACCTATCAATGTCCCATCATCATATCAATGTCCCAATGTCCCATCATCACATATCAATTTCCCAATGTCCCATCATCACATATCAATGTCCCATCATCACATATCAATGTCCCAATGTCCCATCATCACATATCAATGTCCCAATGTCCCATCATCACATATCAATGTCCCAATGTCCCATCATCACATATCAATGTCCCAATGTCCCATCATCACATATCAATGTCCCATCATCACATATCAATGTCCCAATGTCCCATCATCACATATCAATGTCCCAATGTCCCATCATCACATATCAATGTCCCATCATCACATATCAATGTCCCAATGTCCCATCATCACATATCAATGTCCCATCATCACATATCAATGTCCCAATGTCCCATCATCACATATCAATGTCCCATCATCACATATCAATGTCCCAATGTCCCATCATCACATATCAATGTCCCAATGTCCCATCATCACATATCAATGTCCCAATGTCCCATCATCACATATCAATGTCCCATCATCACATATCAATGTCCCAATGTCCTATCATCACATATCAATGTCCCAATGTCCCATCATCACATATCAATGTCCCAATGTCCCATCATCACATATCAATGTCCCATCATCACATATCAATGTCCCAATGTCCCATCATCACATATCAATGTCCCAATGTCCCATCATCACATATCAATGTCCCATCATCACATATCAATGTCCCAATGTCCCATCATCACATATCAATGTCCCATCATCACATATCAATGTCCCAATGACCCATCATCACATATCAATGTCCCATCATCACATATCAATGTCCCAATGTCCCATCATCACATATCAATGTCCCAATGTCCCATCATCACATATCAATGTCCCAATGTCCCATCATCACATATCAATGTCCCAATGTCCCATCATCACATATCAATGTCCCAATGTCCCATCATCA
This sequence comes from Omphiscola glabra, assembly GCA_964017045.1. Classification (NCBI taxonomy): domain Eukaryota; kingdom Metazoa; phylum Mollusca; class Gastropoda; family Lymnaeidae; genus Omphiscola; species Omphiscola glabra. Next base: position 35,140,241 of record OZ024794.1, on the reverse strand, counting down.
CATATCAATGTCCCAATGTCCCATCATCACATATCAATGTCCCATCATCACATATCCATGTCCCATCATCACCTATCAATGTCCCATCATCACATGTCAATGTCCCATCATCACAGATCAATGTCCCATCATCACATATCAATGTCCCATCATCACATGTCAATGTCCCATCATCACATGTCAATGTCCCATGATCACATATCAATGTCCCATCATCACCTATCAATGTCCCATCATCATATCAATGTCCCAATGTCCCATCATCACATATCAATTTCCCAATGTCCCATCATCACATATCAATGTCCCATCATCACATATCAATGTCCCAATGTCCCATCATCACATATCAATGTCCCAATGTCCCATCATCACATATCAATGTCCCAATGTCCCATCATCACATATCAATGTCCCAATGTCCCATCATCACATATCAATGTCCCATCATCACATATCAATGTCCCAATGTCCCATCATCACATATCAATGTCCCAATGTCCCATCATCACATATCAATGTCCCATCATCACATATCAATGTCCCAATGTCCCATCATCACATATCAATGTCCCATCATCACATATCAATGTCCCAATGTCCCATCATCACATATCAATGTCCCAATGTCCCATCATCACATATCAATGTCCCAATGTCCTATCATCACATATCAATGTCCCAATGTCCCATCATCACATATCAATGTCCCAATGTCCCATCATCACATATCAATGTCCCATCATCACATATCAATGTCCCAATGTCCCATCATCACATATCAATGTCCCATCATCACATATCAATGTCCCATTTCAAACTACGCTAAAAAACACCAAAATATACATTACAATCAAATCCTTTGAAAAAGTGACCAAAGTGTGGTTAATCAAATAAAAAGCATCAGAATTTTCCAAGATACCTAACCATTGAAGTAACTGAGTTGGATCCAAGTTATTGGATTATTGCATAGTTTAGAAATACCTCTTGCCTAAATATGTTCCATGGTGCTACAAAAAACTCATGTTTGTAGCTCTATTTGTTATTTGGAAATCATTCGTTTTTCTTTAATAATAATATTGAAATTAATATTTCTAGTGAATTCTAGACATTGATGAAATGTGAACCCATTTTTTTGGTATAGTTTATCTACAACATTAATATTCCTTGAATCGTACACAAATTTACTTCCTGAGGGCAAAACTTAAAAAACATCATGATTTTATAGGTCTTGCTTTAACTTTGCCAAATGGCTACAAACCTGGAGAAGGGCAGATACTGTTAGATGATGTTACATGTACCGGTGGCGAAAACTCATTGGGTGAATGTAGACACAAAGGAATTTCAACCCATAACTGTCAACATGCAGAAGATGCTGGTGTCAGATGTATAAGTGAGTGAAATATTTCTAAGAAATGATGTAGTTATTGTAGTCTGGAAAAGGGCTTCCCAAACTGGGGTACAATGTAATATTTCATGGGGTGCGAGGAAAAGTTGATTTTAAAATAGTAATTGAGATTTATTTGGACCACTTACCAGATTTTGCTGAACAATTCATGAGAATAAAAAATATAGAAAAGGTTGGGAACTCCCGGTCTAAAATAATTCTATGAAACATTTGGACATTGAAAAAAAAAATATTTAGCTAAAATCAAAAATTTATTTAAAGTTAATCAAACATTTTGTTTTTCTTCTTTTGTATGAATCAGGGGAAAAAAATTGAAGGCTTGTATTTTCTTTTTAAAAAATCATTTTACTATGAATTGTCTGGTTCTTATTTCATTTTAATATTGTTTAAAAACAGATTACCCAACAACACCTAAAGCGAGCACCACGTCTGTACCCACCACTCAAAGTACAACGGTCAGTACCACAACAACAAAACCAGAAATTGTCACCAGATTAACAACCTCTACCACCAAGCTGACCTCCCAGCCTGGCTCTACAGCGGCATCATCAACAGTTTCATATGTCAGCACCACTGTGTCAGATGAGGCCCCGACCCATCAATTGGCAGACGATACGGACAGAAGAAACACAGTAATCGTGGCTGCCTGTGTGACTATAATCATTGCCGTCGCCCTGATAGTGGTCATCGTTATTGTTGTGCTCAGGTACAGGGGCCATTTTAAGGCTGGCATACCGCATGAGCGATTTCATAATGAGATTGAGCACACCCATGATGGATCGATTGCGGTATCCAATAGAATGTTTGACATTTCAAATCCTGAAAATTTTGACTCCATGGCAGAAGATTCAGAGGTTCATCTTGATAGAGCTGGCTATGCAACTTTTTCTAAAGGATTCCAGCCAAATGCTTCTGATCCAACTGCTGACCAAGAAGGATTTACAAATCCCTTGTACTCCACAATGACAAACACATTAGACTTGGACACTACTACTAATCAGTCAACAACATGAAGAACCAAGTTTGGCTTTTGCTCAGGAGAAAATCAGTTCTTCTAAATGTTTATTAATGAATGAAAGAAAAAAGACTTTCTAATATATATTGTTACATTCCTGACACTGTTTTTTTACTATGTGAAGAGAATTCCAAGGTTCATGGCCCTTAAAGGTCTACTGTTTTTTTTTAAAACAACGCCATTTTTTGGAAAAAATATTTTTTAACATTTTTTTTTCCAACTTCTGCTTCTGACCCACATTGATATTAGTTTGTCATTGTAGTGCCTTTAACAATTAAAGTATTGTATAGATTTCTTTGAGCTGCTCTGAATTTTCTTTTCAAAGAAATCTTTTTTATTAGTATGCTCTTCCACTACTTGCTGAATTTGTATAATCTGTTTCATATTATGGGTTTTAAAATTTATTTATATACATTCCAATAAAATAATTTTAAAAACTTTTCAACAACCTAAAATGCACATCTTTGTTATGAATTTCTACAATTTGCAAAATAGTCTTCGACTGTAAATATAAGCAAGATATTGTTTCAATCTTCTGTGATGATTAAAAAGATTATCATTTATTTCTTTTAATGTCTAAAACCTAAATATAAATACATTCCAATTTTGTTACTCATGGTAAAAAATAAGTGTAATGAATACCTATATAGTTTATTGATAAACAAAATCACTTTACAAAAGCTATATTTAAAATATGCATTTAGGAATTTAAATATTCATGCAGTTTGGAAATCTATTTAATTTATGCTGAATGAAAACACCTTCAACCTGCATTTGAGAAAATCAAAATAGTAAATATGAAATTGTCAAAAGGAGGCCCGCCATAGATGTGTGCAAAACTTTAAGTAGTATGTATACCTCTTACAAACTTTTAATGAAATATTTCTAACCAAAAAATATATAAACATCAATGTATTCTTACAGAGTAGCCTGCAGTAATTATTTTTGGAAACATTTCAATGACTGAAAAAATAGGAAGTCAATTCCAAATATAAAAATCTGCATATCTTTTTGTAGCTGCATAATTGAATTAGTACTTCATTACTATGGAACTTTTGGGGAGGGGGTGGAATTTATCTACTGAATCAAAGATTAAGCCCATTAAATAGAGAATATTCACCAGGAAATTAAAAATATATATTAAATGATAATCCACAGTTTGTAATACATACACAGATAATCGAGTTTATATTAACTGAGTTATACTTGGATGAAAGTTCTGCTTCATATTTCAAAATATGTAATAAATAATTTTTAATGTAAACATTATTCTGGATGATTTTTAACTGTCCAATTTTTATGACCAACTGAATATCAAAACTTTAGTATACATGTTTTATGTTATTAGTTATGTAAATGTTCTAAAACTTTATTCAAAGAAATCCATTGGTTTAAGTTTTTAAACTCTTTTAGTTGTTGATTTTGTTGTATTGCTAAAAATTAAAATAACTTATGCAAGCCCTACTTAATATTGGTGATCTTAATCTAGCTGGTGTCTTGATATTTTAAAACTCAAATATTTCCTCTTGAAATGATTTTATTGATTTATAATTTTATGCTTAATGATGTATATGTGTACCGGTAATCTAGATTAATAAAAAATTCCATTTAAAAAAGGGATTAACATTTTAGAAACAAAATGCTTATATTGTAATATTTTATTTTTCTATCTTACAGCAATTTTGAACATTCTACATTTTTAATTACAGTTAGTAACAAAAAAAACAAATTAATTAAAAACTTTGTGCAATAGTTTTTAAGGGTTCAAGAAATCTTATTCAGGGTAACCAACAGTAAAATTAAATAAATTAATCCCTCTATGATAAATGATATCGCTATTATTTTTATAAATCTTATTTATATGAAAATGTAAATATTTTTTTAAAAATCATTGGCAGACAAAATATTTAATTTTTTAGTTAATCAAGACTTTTATCTTGTAAGGAGAACATTGGGTCTAAAGATTGCTAAAAGTTGCATCTAAAACAGTGAAGATACTTGCAATGTTATTTATCAGTTTACTTCTATCAGCTGAAGTAGAGACTCAAGTTGTAAGCTATGTCTCAAGTGTTGTTTTTACATTAAATAAAACAACTTAACACTTACACAAAATGTTTGCTATAAATGGGAAATTGTCTTTCAGCTTGTTCACAGGTAAGATTATATCAACAGTCTTAATCAGTGCATGGCAAACCAGGTTAATTTTTCAGCTACCTTTTTTGTTACCCTGATAGTGAGGACCTTATAGGTTGCCGTACTTAAACTACAAAAAATGTTAATGAAGTATAAAGCAAAAAGATTTCTCTCCAGTAATTTCAAAGTTATTTAATATTTATTTAAAATGAGAATTTAGTTTTTTTCGCTTGTGAGGGTTATTCTGATATGTTATGCCATTATAGACCCCAAAATTTATTTACTTCTAGTCAACAGAATCGTCTGTTATAGTATTTAAAATATATTTAACTTCCTAAAACTCTTTCCAATTTCCAAATATAGTTTCAATATTTTAAACTCTAGGACCAGTCAGAAAAAAATAAATTAAGCTCCAAGCCATACAATATTAAAACATATCAGATGCTGTGTCATTAATTACACATCTTTATTAAAGACAACATTAGCTTGTGTTTGTTAAGGGTGCTGAATAAATCATAATCATGTTGATCTTAATGTCTGCTTACTTGACCATATCTAGAGGTTTTGATAGTCCAGGGGAAATGTATCTGTCTTAGAAATCCAAGGAATTTTTTCAAAATCAGTCTTGAAACATTTGCCACATTAAGTAGATTTGCACTATTTATTATATTTTTATTTTTAAAACGAGGATGTCATTTAAATTGGAAGAAAAAAAAAGAAATGGACAAGAAAGTCAATAAAATTATGTGTATGTCAAAGTATTATATAAACTGTTTTACATTTGTTACTATTTTTTAAATATAATTTTAATTTTGTTCTTTTGAACTTTATTATCATTTATAGATTGTTAACCAGAGATAATGTGTATTATGGAAATGTATTTTAATAATAAAATATTGAGCTAGTTCCCTGAAGCATAATGTCTTAATGGTATTTATTTAATTAAATATTAAGAAAAATGCTAGGGTATATGTAATGTGTAGATCTTTATTTTGTGTAAATTTGTTAATCTATGGGGGTCATCAACTTATAAATATTGAGTTCAAGATCCATGCTATTTATATATTAACTAAAATTATCTATATTTACAACATATCAATATTTTAAATTTATTATTACTAACGGCCCATGCTAATTTTTTTCCGTTTTTTAATTTCTTTCTTAACCTTTATTTGCAAGTTTATCAACTGAAGAACTATTTGATACAGAAATAAAAAGTTTCATAAAAAAAAGATTTCTACCAGACTCTTTATTTGTTGTAATTGTTTAATTTAGTCATGTAGGTTTTATTGTGTACGAACAAATTGGAAAGTTCATTTTGCCATTGTTGTGGGTTTTAAAAGTTATTAAATCATAATAAGTCGATTTCTCTTTTACCCAATTTTGAAAGTTTTGTGCATGGGTAAAGCAATGAATTGCCGAATTTGACCCAAGCTAAGAATTAAATTAACCAAAACGTTTTGTGTTTATATGTATTACTTTAGAGACTAAATAAATTCACAATCCCTCCCACTTTCAAGCCGCACACAAATCTTCAAACACCAAAAAGGGCAGCGGGCAGCGTCATGTTCAAGATAAGAAATCGTTTATTTTTTAAATGGTTAAAATGATGAAAATAGAACAATTAAAATTTGTAAAAGTCACACAAAATATTTTGTTGTTGTTGCAAACCCAAGACAAACGTTGAACAAAATGACATTACGATTGTGTAAACTATATTATTTAAATACTGTCTGCTAGTTATGTTGTTAGTGCATCTTTAGCTTTTATGAAATATGTGAACTTTTGTCTGGGATGTATGATACAAGAATACATAGGATAATAATAAATTGTGCATCCATTTCAACACAATTTGAAAGAACTATTTTCATTTGTCAGGCCTTTTTGTGCAAATTTAAACTGAAAGAAGATTGTCAGGCCCAAAAATGACTTGACAGTGTTTATCTCCTTTTGTAGATTATTTAATGAGAACAGACAAGTTATTTCTTTATTACAATTGAAAAAGACTATTAACCTTAAAGGGGATCAGCTCCTAATACATAATATGTACCATGCAACTAGGAATGGCTCGGTCCAGTTTAACATTGCTAAAAATATAAAGCTTGAGGGATGGCCATCTTGAACAGGCTCTTGAGTATTTGGATCAACAGTTTATAAAAATATTACATTAACATGTTTGTTTTTAAAAAACCCAAAGGATGAGAGAAAATCCTTTGGTGAACATTGAACTCGATACATAAACAAAAATAGTAGACAGTGGCATCAGACCTATTCACTCACACACCACACCCACAATTCACTCACACACCACACCCACTATTCACTCACACACCACGCCCACTATTCACTCAAACAGCACGCCCACTATTCACTCACACTAACATCCTTCACAGCTTGGTTCACTTTATTGATAGCTGGAAATTCCCCACTAGCAAGCAACACTACAAGAGCACTGAATGTGTTTGCCTTTATGCATTACACATGAAGGCAACACCCCAGAAGCTCTCCTGGCCGAGCGTCACAGGTGACAAAGCCCCTGTACTGTCTGAAGTAGTGTTTGTGACAAAGCCCCTGTACTGTCTGAAGTAGTGTTTGTGACAAAGCCCCTGTACTGTCTGAAGTAGTGTTTGTGACAAAGCCCCTGTACTGTCTGAAGTAGTGTTTGTGACAAAGCCCCTGTACTGTCTGAAGTAGTGTTTGTGACAAAGCCCCTGAACTGTCTTTAGTAGTGTTTGTGACAAAGCCCCTGTACTGTCTGAAGTAGTGTTTGTGACAAAGCCCCTGTACTGTCTGAAGTAGTGTTTGTGACAAACACCCCTGTACTGTCTGAAGTAGTGTTTGTGACAAAGCCCCTGTACTGTCTGAAGTAGTGTTTGTGACAAAGCCCCTCTACTGTCTGAAGTAGTGTTTGTGACAAAACCCCTGTACTGTCTGAAGTAGTGTTTGTGACAAAGCCCCTGTACTGTCTGAAGTAGTGTTTGTGACAAAGCCCCTGTACTGTCTGAAGTAGTGTTTGTGACAAAGCCCCTCTACTGTCTGAAGTAGTGTTTGTGACAAAACCCCTGTACTGTCTGAAGTAGTGTTTGTGACAAAGCCCCTCTACTGTCTGAAGTAGTGTTTGTGACAAAACCCCTGTACTGTCTGAAGTAGTGTTTGTGACAAAGCCCCTGTACTGTCTGAAGTAGTGTTTGAGGGGGATACATTTACAAGCTGTAACTACCCCACTTCCCACCATGTTGTCCTTTAGGAGGGATTTCTGGAACAAGACTTTAAGGAACACTCCCTTCTATAGGCCTTTGTAGATCGGTTCAAAGATCAACCAGTTAATTACATGAAGTGAAGACCCAAAAGAATGAAGTTTCATGAAATGTATTTCACCTTCCTTGAGAATAAGAGATGAATGTAGATAGACAGTTGTTGTTAAATAAATATCAATGGAAGACAGACAAAACAATGTTCTTTGTTGTTTTTGTTGAGACTTGGAAAAAAGTTCATTGGCACTGTCTGAACACCTTGACTAACTAACTTACTTAAGAAAATCAGCAGACCATCGAGCCGAGGCTCATAAAGTCTTCCCCAGCACACCTCCACCGCCCCCAACTGGCATTCAACCACTCTCCCAGTGGTCTCTATTCCAGCCAGGCCGCGAAGCGGCATGCCGAGGGCTCCCCGCCCCTGAGACAGCCCCACCCACCCTTCCACTCGATTGACTATGCGAGTGAGGCCGCATCAGAGAAGGGACGCCTGGCCAGCCAGGGTGATGCTTACACAGCAACCGGGCCGGACTTCCTTGGGCTGGGGTGGATACAATTTACGTCTCTAAAGCCCCCCCTTCCCACCCCGGGGGGACTCGTAGGTGTTAACAGACGCCCTCTAATAGGGTTTACGTGGTTTTCTGCGGCATGACTAATTCACACCGCAGCTGGGAAATGATAAAAAGAGAGGTTGCCTAGGAGCAGTACCCTCAAGACTGCATATTTGGAATCACCGGCTAGGGTCGCCACACTCCTTCGCCTCATATCCATGCGGCAACTGTAATCATATCCCGACCTGTTTCTACGTTATTTTCGACTGCATTTGGTAGGAAACCATGCAGCCGTGCTCTTTCTAACACAGTTTCCGTGTGTGGTACCTTTGCCTTTCGGCGCAGGTCCCCTACACGGTGATCATGTACCCCGGGTAACGTTTGCCACGAACCCCCTGAACACCTTGACAAAGCACTCCAACTGATGCAGCATTAAATCATAGATTTTTGATAGATGGAGCATTCCCATATCTGATCCTAAGTGGCACCAATAAAAAACGAAAATATTAAAATAACTTTCTCAGGGGAAGAAAGATCACTCTTAATTATTAAGAGTCCGTCCACTACTAGAATATGGTTCAATCATCTGGTACCCATACCTAAAGCAAGACGTGGACAAGAGGGAGCGAATCCAACATAACGCCATGCGCTTCATCGCACGTGACCTCAAATCCACCACTCCTGGCTACGTCACTGGCCTCTTAAAAAGATTTGACATACCCTTCCTCAAAGACAGACGAGAAAAGCTCCGCCTAACATTCTTATATACAGTGGTCATGAGGCTAGTGCCGGCCATCCCAGGAAACACATATCTCACCCCACAGAAGCCAGGTCACTTATTCAGGGCCAAACGCTCACTAAACACTGACTTCACCTCTAACAACCCCATGAGCAATTACATCCGGAACAATAGTAAATGCTTCACTGTGCCTCGGTGTAACACAGTCCAATATAAACAACTATTTTTCCCACGCACAATCATCGCTTCAAACCACCTGGATATTACCGCCGTAAACTCGACATCAATTGAGAGCTTCAAAGCTGCCCAAGCATCCGCTAGGAGTCGTTAAAATACCAGCATCGCATCCCCAACCGTTGCACATATGCCAGGACATGGATTCAGCAACTTACCCTACTACCAGAACCAGAAAAGCCAATGAGAATGCCAACTTAATTTATAATATAGAAGAATAAGAATATATTCCTTTGTGTGGGACACATGGTAAAAAATGATATAGCAATGAGTGCATTCATTCATATCTAATGACCTTTAAATTTAAACACATATATATGTCCCCAACCATTTCAATCAGTATATGTCAACAATATATATGTCAACAGAATATGAGTCAACAGTATATGTTAAGAGTATATGTCAAGAGTATATGTGTCAACAGTATATGTCAACAAGTATTGCATGCACAAGAAGAGAACAGACGCCGTCAAACAGACAGATATAAAAAAAAAACTCATCAGATAAAAGCAATTCTTGGCACCATTTCAAAGCATACAGCACCATTTTAAAGCATACAGCACCATTTTAAAGCATACAGTACCATTTCAAAGCATACAGCACCATTTCAAAGCATACAGCACCATCAAATGGCAAGCATAAGGAAATTTAAACAGAAACTGACAGCAAGATTTTTTATGTCATTGCATCACAGAAGTAAAGCCATTAAATCTGGTCCTGTTAGGACATTTATTTGGACCTGTTAGGACATTTATAGGGACCTGTTAAGACATTTATTTGGACCTGTTAGGACATTTATAGGGACCAGTTAGGACATTTATCTGGACCTGTTAGGACATTTATCTGGACCTGTTAGGACATTTAAGGGACCTGTTAGGACATTTATAGGGACCTGTTAGGACATTTATCTGGACCTGTTAGGACATTTATCTGGACCTGTTAGGACATTTATCTGGACCTGTTAGGACATTTATCTGGACCCGATAGGACATTTATCTGGACCTGTTAGGACATTTATCTGGACTGTTAGGACATTTATCAGGACTGTTAGGACATTTATCTGGACCTGTTAGGACATTTATCTGGACTGTTAGGACATTTATCTGGACCTGTTAGGACATTTATCTGGACCCGATAGGACATTTATCTGGACTGTTAGGACATTTATCTGGACCTGTTAGGACATTTATCTGGACCCGATAGGACATTTATCTGGACCTGTTAGGACATTTATCTGAACCTGTTAGGACATTTAAGGGACCTGTTAGGACATTTATAGGGACCTGTTAGGACATTTATCTGGACCTGTTAGGACATTTATCTGGACCTGTTAGGACATTTATCTGGACCTGTTAGGACATTTATCTGGACCCGATAGGACATTTATCTGGACCCGATAGGACATTTATCTGGACCTGTTAGGACATTTATCTGGACCCGATAGGACATTTATCTGGACCTGTTAGGACATTTATCTGGACCCGATAGGACATTTATCTGGACCTGTTAGGACATTTATCTGGACCTGTTAGGACATTTCATTTGTTTCCAGTAACAATTCAAATATTATGGGATATTTTAAACTAGAATGAATGAACTAGAACCAAAAAAAACCCAACTAAAATAATAATGAACCTCAATTATTTCATATCACAGACTGAAAAGAGCACAATCTGCACAGACATGATGCAATGCAAAATATACATCAGCAGCAGTTATCAAGAAATATCTATACACTAGATGTGACCCGTCAAAATGACAGAAATATAATTTATTATAATCTTATTTTTAAAACATTTTTTTGTGTTACATTTTTTTCTACAATTTATATTATGGTGTTATGTACATTTCATTAACATTAAGTATGAAGTATCAAATAACATATATCTTTTTAAAGTGATGGTAAAAACGTTGCTTCGACTGCTGGTCACTTGCCATAAGTTTTGACGACCGAAATCAAATCGTGTATAATGAACTTTGCTTGAAATGAGACAACATGCAATGGAAAACCACCACTCAGTTCAGTTTGGAAACCGAACTATGATCCTAAATAATCATTGGTGTACAGGTATATAATATATTGTTAGCTGTTAGTTCCATTAAATTAAATTGTGAAATCATAAATTAAATATACAAAGTATGTGAATGTCTTAGAGATGGGTTTCACTGTAAACATATTTTTAGCAGCATTACGTATCTTGGGGTATTTTTACATACTCAGATACAACTGAAGCCTTCACTGCTACCCGTGAAAACTATCACAATGAAACCATTTTCTTTTATAAAAATAAAAGGTCTTTACGGGCAAAAGTTGACTCACATGTGGAACACGGATTCCTGGATTTATGTATCTATGCCGGTACCATGTTATGAAATGATATGTAAAGGAAGATGTTTTCCAAAATACAATTTTAAAACACAAAGACTAGATCCCGCCCATTTTCTTATACATTGTTTGAGGCTTGCCCATGGCCACCTTGCCAGAAAAAATATTACAATACTTGAACTTCTATTAAATATTGTACACATCTTCAGTTATGAAGTATGTTTAAATAGTGTGCACATCTTCAGTTATGAAGTGTGTTTAAATATTGTACACATCTTCAGTTATGAAGTGTGTTGAATCCGATGTTTATGTAACAAGTGTGCATTCATTTTAACTACAGCTGTTTCCAAATTATTTTTTTTAACCCCCCCCCCCCCCCCCCCCCCCTCGTGCAATTCAACTTTTCTTAGAAGGTATAAATTAGAATTGACTTTAAAAAACTGTTACGTGTGTTTCTTTTGGAACTATACATTTAAATTATATCCTTCTCCCCAGTATCATGCACACACACACACACAACAAATAGTTTGAAAATCTGACAAATTTACTCTGTAATGTTTTATAAGTAACCATGATGCAATCCAGGCATTCATTGTTTTCAGTGTTGACAGAGACTAAGTTGTACCCCCTTTTTCTTATGAGTTCATCAGCTCATTGCCAGTTATTGTTATTCTTGTTCAGAGTAGGCTAAGAAAATTTATGTGTGCATCATAAATGCAAAACAATAACATTTGAGCTCTAAGATTGGAATTTTAAATATTGTCTGGTTAATATTAATGGTACCCGTGAAGCTGATTACAAACCACAGTAAAATTATGTTCTGTCAAGTCATCTCGAAAATAAAAACCTTCAGACAAATGATTTAGATCTGTAAATTGTGAGCCCCTAGAATTGTACAGGTAATTAAATCTCTGGTACAACTTACTAAACATACATGAGTGCCACAGCAGAGACATAACAAATAAATAGGCAAGTGTTAAAAACTTAGAATTTTTATGAGAAGAACCAAAAATGTGAGATTTGATCTTTTGCTAGTGTTTGAGCTGAGAATGTATTTGTTAGTGGCTTCAACAACATAACAATCAACACAGTCATCTTCTCTAATGTCTCTTCAATGAAACTAAAACGTTTAATTTTGAAACTCCCCTCTGGGCCCTGGTCATGTCTGTAGTGGAATGCTGACTAAAGACCCCCGGGCACTATCCGGGGAACATAACCAACATTGCGTGATCCTTGATCCTACGTGGGCAGATAAAGGGCAGTGGGCAGACAAAGGGCATGCATCGTGTCTACCGAAATGTAGTGTTAACTGTAGCCTTTGCAAACTGTGGCCATATAACGGTAGAAACAGGGTAGGGTATAAAATGGCCAGTATAAAGGTGGTCAATCTATTGAAGTTGAGGAGATCCCCCAACCTGCCGCTTCGCAGCCCAATAGGGGACTTTTCCAGGGTTTTTTTTGGTGGGGGGATTCAGCTACTTAACAATAACTAACCTTTTGATATTGAATGAAGAGTTAAGTAGAATTTCAAGATCAGGAAGCAAAAGGTTGTAACAGAGTAAACAAACCAATCAGTGGAGCAGAGCAATGAACCAATCAGTGGAGCAGAGCAATGAACCAATCAGTGGAGCAGAGCAATGAACCAATCAGTGGAGCAGAGCAATGAACCAATCAGTGGAGCATAGCAATGAACCAATCAGTGGCGCAGAGCAATGAACCAATCAGTGGCGCAGAGCAATGAACCAATCAGTGGAGCATAGCAATGAACCAATCAGTGGCGCAAAGCAATGAACCAATCAGTGGAGCATAGCAATGAACCAATCAGTGGCGCAGAGCAATGAACCAATCAGTGGATCATAGCAATGAACCAATCAGTGGAGCAGAGCAATGAACCAATCAGTGGAGCAGAGCAATGAACCAATCAGTGGAGCAGAGCAATGAACCAATCAGTGGAGCAGAGCAATGAACCAATCAGTGGAGCAGAGCAATGAACCAATCAGTGGAGCAGAGCAATGAACCAATCAGTGGAGCAGAGCAATGAACCAATCAGTGGAGCAGAGCAATGAACCAATCAGTGGAGCAGAGCAATGAACCAATCAGTGGAGCATAGCAATGAACCAATCAGTGGCGCAGAGCAATGAACCAATCAGTGGCGCAGAGCAATGAACCAATCAGTGGAGCATAGCAATGAACCAATCAGTGGCACAAAGCAATGAACCAATCAGTGGAGCATAGCAATGAACCAATCAGTGGAGCAGAGCAATGAACCAATCAGTGGAGCAGAGCAATGAACCAATCAGTGGAGCAGAGCAATGAACCAATCAGTGGAGCAGAGCAATGAACCAATCAGTGGAGCAGAGCAATGAACCAATCAGTGGAGCAGAGCAATGAACCAATCAGTGGAGCAGAGCAATGAACCAATCAGTGGAGCAGAGCAATGAACCAATCAGTGGAGCAGAGCAATGAACCAATCAGTGGAGCAGAGCAATGAACCAATCAGTGGAGCAGAGCAATGAACCAATCAGTGGAGCAGAGCAATGAACCAATCAGTGGAGCAGAGCAATGAACCAATCAGTGGAGCAGAGCAATGAACCAATCAGTGGCGCAGAGCAATGAACCAATCAGTGGAACAGAGCAATGAACCAATCAGTGGATCAGAGCAATGAACCAATCAGTGGATCAGAGCAATGAACCAATCAGTGGAGCAGAGCAATGAACCAATCAGTGGCGCAGAGCAATGAACCAATCAGTGGAGCAGAGCAATGAACCAATCAGTGGAGCATAGCAATGAACCAATCAGTGGAGCAGAGCAATGAATTAATCAGTGGATCAGAGCAATGAACCAATCAGTGGATCAGAGCAATGAACCAATCAGTGGAGCAGAGCAATGAACCAATCAGTGGAGCAGAGCAATGAACCAATCAGTGGAGCAGAGCAATGAACCAATCAGTGGAGCAGAGCAGTGAAGACAATTGTTTTTTCCATAAGGCATGTTTTGAAGTTTCTCTAAGCCAGGGGAAATTATCAAATTTAATGTCTTGTTAAGTAATTGTTCTCTGGCATAACTCAAGAGTTCAATGAGTTCATTTAAATATCTGGGCTAATAAATTTGGTGAGGTTGAGATGGGCAGTGAGACCTTAAGATACTTCGCAATAAGTGAAATAAGGAAATGGAATTAACAAAACAACCTCATTTTGATTGTAATGTAAGTAGATGTCACATGTTTACAAATAAATGCTACATTTCTGCAGGTAAGTGTCACAACCTGCAAATGTCAATCATGCAAGTTAATGTCACATTTCTGCAAGTAATGTACAAAGCAGTGTAAGAAACAATTTAATTTAACATAAGTTGCATTAAAAAAAAAAAACAAGACTGGAACACAGTCAAAGTACAGATTTTAAAATAAAATAATTATAGTAAGGGATGTATCTGGGAAGCAAGCCCACCTCCAGTTAATATGAGAACCACTTCTATGTCAAAACTTTTAAGTGAGAAACATTTGAAAAGCACAACAACAATAGAGCACTCTTGAAGAGTCCTATTTACGCATTTTTTTTAAATACAGAATAATATAGTAGTGAGTTTTTTATGTCCCATACTGGCACACAAACCTTGATACAAGCAGCAGCGTCTGAATTATAAGCACAGCAAAAAACAGTAACAATTATAAATCCTCAGACAAGCTTATGTTATCCAATGGCTTGCCGGCAAGTCTGAGCACCTCAGTGACAGTACCCTGATCCCTGGTCTCCGGAAAGACAAAAGGAAACACGTCGTGAAGATTTTGGCAGCTCACTTCCACCAGGCTTGAAGATGAGTAGGCGACGTTTGTTTTGTGAACGTAGCTTGCCGTTATGCAGTTGGAGCTGTAGTCGCCAAACTCGGCGGCCACCAACAACCTTGACGCTCTGGGCACAGGCATGCTCCACAGTTCAAATTTTCTCCTCTTTAGCGGGAAGACATCCGATTTTTTACTACACAAGGAGGATTTGGCCCCCCAGGTCAGGGCCCATATATGCGTATCATCCTCGTTAAAGAAAAATAAATCTATATTCGGCCATTTGAACGGTCTATTACCCAGAGGGAGAGCACTCATGAAAAACTTCCACTGGACCTTGCTGGGTGAAAAAAGTTCAAAACCCTGAATATTGCCTAAAACGTCACGAACCTTCCGCCACTCCGAGCCGTTGACAATGATGTCTATGTCATCATCCCATGGGATCATGCCATGGTGGCGCCTGGAGCCCAGCAATGACCCAGATATCAAGAAGTAAGTCAGGTTGGCGGCCTCGCAGGCCCGGATGAACACATCAACAGTGAACATGGCCACGGCCCGTTCATATTCTGACATCATCGGCTTGAACTTGAGCAGCTCGGTGAGGCGGTCGTGAGCCCGCAGGTCAGAGGGAGTGCTCCGCTGCAACAATCCCATCTGTTCATAGTAGGCCGGGTACGTTTTACCGCGGTTGGTGAACTTGACTTTGATGTCCTCAAAATTGACGTCCAGTTTGATGGGATTTTTCCCCACAGGGATATCAGCCACAGGGAAGCTTTGGCCGTCCAGCATCACCTGAAGGAAAGTCATTAAATATTAATTCGCGGTTACCGGTTAGCAGAACTGCAGCAGAGAAAACGGCTACATGTTCATGTAAAGAAATTTCAAAATAGTATTATCATAACGATTATCTTGACCAAAAAAATTTAGAAATGATATCATAGAAAACAATCAGTTTAGCATTGGAACATTCATAAAAACTATAAATAAAAAATAAGTTTCATTTCCCTTCTTGTCAAGACTACTGAATAAAAAGAACGGGTTAAAACCCTTATGTGTTAAGACTGGTTACCTTAAACAAAAACAAAGAGCTATGCTCCAGCCACATCCCAGGCAAGACAAACTGAAGAATGGTGTTTCTGATAGGTAGCACCAGCACCATCAAGGCCAGCAGCAAGCCCATCAATTTCAGCAGCTTCGTCAGGCAGTGTTTCAGCTTTGACCGACGCCATACTACCACACGCATCATGGGAACTGAAAGAGACAAAATAAAGAAATATGAAGAGCAACAAACCAAAAAAAACACAAAAAAACACCAATAAAATAAAATTAATTAAAAGCAGGAAACTCACTGAAGTAGTGGGGCCGACACTTTAATACCGACACTTTAATACCGACACTTTAATACCATTATACCGACACTTTAATACAGACACTTTAATACCATAATACCGACACTTTAATACCGACACTTTAATACCGACACTTTAATACCGACACTTTAATGCCATAATACCGACACTTTAATACCGACACTTTAATGCCATAATACCGACACTTTAATGCCATAATACCGACACTTTAATACCGACACTTTAATACCGACACTTTAATGCCGACACTTTAATACCGACACTTTAATGCCATAATACCGACACTTTAATACAGACACTTTAATGCCATAATACCGACACTTTATTACCGACACTTTAATGCCATAATACCGACACTTTAATACCGACACTTTAATGCCATAATACCGACACTTTAATACCGACACTTTAATACCGACACTTTAATACCGACACTTTAATAGGAAAGAATGCCTGACTTAAAGAAACTGAAACTACACAAAACGAATGCAAGAGATAGGACTTATAGTCTAGTACCAAAGCAATAATACGAAGCACACCTCAGACAAGCTTGTCAGCTGAAAATGTTAGAAAATAACAGCAATTCTGTTCGTCTGAGCACAATAGAAATGGTCATACAGTGCGTACACAAATAAATGGTCATACAGTGCGTACACAAATAAATGGTCATACAGTGCGTACACAAATAAATGGTCATAGTCATACAGTGCGTAGCCTACACATGTAGTCAGCCGGTGAGTACACAATTTGTCAAATATGGCTAACTTATGAGTACACAATATATCATATGGCTAACTTGCGAGTACACAATAAATGGCTAGCCACTGAGCACACAATATATTATAAGCCACAGCCATGAAGTGTTGAGTTCATGGGCACATAATAAATATGCCCACCTGTGTCTTAAGACCAGCCGGTGAGCACACAATATATGCCAACCCAGTCAACCACAAGCAAGCACCTAAGTTGAGGTGCGTGGTGTACGGCTACTAATGACGTCACACCACACACGACAGTCAGCCATCCCTGATGATTGTACAACAGTTTACATCCCACCACACCAACTGTGCTACACGTGGTTCACGGCGTGCACCCAGCACCTGTTACGCTGTACCATGTTTGCCGCCCCCCCCCCCCCCCCCGCCCTCAACCTACAGCGATATTTCTGAAGTCATCTCTGCAACCCCTGACCCTTCAAGAGGTTACACTAGGTTTTCATACTTTCTAACAGGAGACTGAACTACTACAAGGAAGCGGCGGCTCGTGTCTCACGAACGGACCATAGTGATGTCATCCAGACGTGCAGCTGACCCTTCACGGGGTTACACTAGGTTTTCATACTTTCTAACAGGAGACTGAACTACTACAAGGAAGCGGCGGCTCGTGTCTCACGAACGGACCATAGTGACGTCATCCAGACGTGCAGCTGACCCCCGACCCTTCACGGGGTTACACTAGGTTTTCATACTTTCTAACAGGAGACTGAACTACTACAAAGAAGCGGCGGCTCGTGTCTCACGAACGGACCATAGTGATGTCATCCAGACGTGCAGCTGGCCCCTGACCCTTCACGGGGTTACACTAGGTTTTCATACTTTCTAACAGGAGACTGAACTACTACAAGGAAGCGGCGGCTCGTGTCTCACGAACGGACCATAGTGATGTCATCCGGACGTGCGGCTGACCCCTGGGCTGAACGTGATTTCGCTTTATAGAAGAGATTACAACGCAACAGTGACGATGACGTGTCCTACATTTGATTGGCAGCCTAAAGCTGGGGTTCCCACGTTTCAAACACCCGTTTGATGAAATATGTGACTTTGTGGATTGGGTTATCCGATTCTTCGTCCTATGGCTATGGAGATCGAACTGAGTGCATTTCTTCAGGCCAAATAGAGAGGTGGGCGCGGCACGTCTCATCGAGGGAATGGAGAGATAAATATATTTCTGGAACTCACCACTCACCGTTAAGGAACCGCTGAAGAGAGTAGACAGAGAGAGAGAGAGAGAGAGAGAGAGAGAGAGAGAGAGAGAGAGAGAGAGAGAGGGGGGTATGTCCATATGCCAGTGCCATACCCATCACACAGCTATGTCCATACACCTAATCCATCACACATCTATGTCCATATGTTAACCCATCACACAGATATGTCCATGTGCCTATCCCATCAAACAGATATGTCCATATGCCTAACCCATCACACAGATATGTCCATATGCCTAACCCATCATACAGATATGTCCATATGCCTAACCGATGCCCATATGCCTATCCTATCCCACAGATATATCCATATGCCTAACCCACTACATAAATATGCCATATTTAATATGTTCATACGCCTAACTCATTACATCCCACCGTGCCCCCCCCCCCTTTTTCCTTCCCCAAAGCCATGTTAAGTATACTTTCCAAATAGCGTCGGCGTCAACTTTCCAGCAAATCTGACGCCAGAGGATAGCCATTGGGAATCGATATTTGCCTTTCTTTAGCGGGGTTGCCCTCTCTGGACTTACTGCGGAGTTGCCCTCACTGGACTTACTGCGGGGTTGCCTTCTCTGGACTTACTGCGGGGTTGCCTTCTCTGGACTTATTGCGGGGTTGCCCTCTCTGACTTACTGCGAGGTTGCCTTCTCTAGACTTACTGCGGGGTTGCCTTCTCTGGACTTACTGCGGGGTTGCCTTCTCTGAACTTACTGCGGGGTTGCCTTCTCTGGACTTACTGCGGGGTTGCCTTCTCTGGACTTACTGCGGGGTTGCCTTCTCTGGACTTACTGCGGAACTGCCCTCTTTGGACTGATTTCACACGACCACGAAAACTGGGTTAAATAACAAACGCAACTCAAGGGCAATTACTTCAACGGTCCACAACTAACGGATTGAACAATTACTTCAACGGTCCACAACTAACGGATTGAACAATTACTTCAACGGTCCACAACTAACGGATTGAACAATTACTTCAACGGTCCACAACTAACGGATTGAACAATTACTTCAACGGTCCATAACTAACGGATTGAACAATTACTTCAACGGTCCACAACTAACGGACTGAACAATTACTTCAACGGTCCACAACTAACGGATTGAACAATTACTTCAACGGTCCACAACTAACGGATTGAACAATTACTTCAACGGTCCACAACTAACGGATTGAACAATTACTTCAACGGTCCACAACTAACGGATTGAACAATTACTTCAACGGTCCACAACTAACGGATTGAACATTTACTTCAACGGTCCACAACTAACGGATTGAACAATTACTTCAACGGTCCACAAGTAACGGATTGAACCTTTACTTCAACGGTCCACAACTAACGGATTGAACAGTTACTTCAATGGTCCACAACTAACGGATTGAACCTTTACTTCAACGGTCCACAACTAATGGATTGAACAATTACTTCAACGGTCCACAACTAACGGATTGAACAATTACTTCAACAGTCCACAACTAACGGATTGAACATTTACTTCAACGGTCCACAACTAACGGATTGAACAATTACTTCAACGGTCCACAACTAACGGATTGAACAATTACTTCAACGGTCCACAACTAACGGATTGAACAATTACTTCAACGGTCCACAACTAACGGATTGAACAATTACTTCAATGGTCCACAACTAACGGATTGAACCTTTACTTCAACGGTCCACAACTAACGGATTGAACAATTACTTCAACGGTCCACAACTAACGGATTGAACAATTACTTCAACGGTCCACAACTAAAGGATTGAACATTTAAAATTCCACGCTACAGACGAGTTAATAAAGGAGCTGACTACGGTAGATGACCAGGCGATAACTCTACTTGGGGGTCAGCTGACTACCGTAGATGACAAGTCGATAACTCTACATGGGGGTAAGAGGTTGTAGATCGTTGACGTTTTATTCCTTCGGAAGTCACAGAGAAGGTTTGGAGGAGGACATACGGTGTTAGTAATACCACTAGTAGGTCACATTTCTAGCATCATCTGCAGGTCACACCTCTAACACCATCTGCCGGCCACATCTCTAAACCATCTGCCGGCCACATCTCTAACACCATCTGCCGGTCACATCTCTAACACCATCTGCCGGCCACATCTCTAACACCATCTGCCGGTCACATCTCTAACACCATCTGCCGGCCACATCTCTAACACCATCTGCCGGCCACATCTCTAACACCATCTGCCGGCCACATCTCTAACACCATCTGCCGGCCACATCTCTAACACCATCTGCCGGCCACATCTCTAACACCATCTGCCGGCCACATCTCTAACACTTATCCGCCGGCCACATCTCTTACACCGCCTGCCGGCCACATCTCTAACACCGTCTGCCGGCCACATCTCTAACACCATCTGCCGGTCACATCTCTAACACCATCTGCCGGTCACATCTCTAACACCATCTGCAGGCCACATCTCTAACACCTATCTGCCGGCCACATCTCTAACAACGTCTGCCGGCCACATCTCTAACACCACGCGCGAGTCCTATTTGTAACCCCACCTGTAGGCAGCGCCAGATTTCCATGTAGGTTAAGTAGGTTTGAGCCTATGGCCTCCAGAATCGGGGGGGGGGGGGGGGGGGGAGAATGATTGCGGCTCCTAAAAATAAACGACTTTATAAAATACAAAATGAAAATTAAACAAACCCTAAAAACAAATGTTTGTGTATAAATAATTCGAAGTGGCTATTGGTACCCGAGTACAAGAAGTGAGAGTTTGGGATTAAAAAACGATTTAAATTTAAAATATAATTGTTGGGTTTGTAAGACCAAATGACGGTATCAAATGAAAGATAATTGAATGTACTATGCGTTTGTAATCTTAATTCTTCAGTTTTACTAAAATAAACTACCACAAATGACATCCGAATAGCACTGAGTCTAATGGTACCCGGGTGCGAATGGCGGCGCTGCTTGCCCGGGTCCATTTTGACTAATGCTATTCGGGTGTCATTTGTAATAGTTTATTTGATGGTATTAAAAAAATGCCAAGGGCAGTCCTACTGGTACGTACGCTATGATGGTATTAAAAAATGCCAAGGGCAGTCCTACTGGTAAGTATGCTATGATGGTATTAAAAAAATGCCAAGGGCAGTCCTACTGGTAGGTACGCTATGGTGGCATGCAACAAACAAAAATCGGTGTGAACAGAAAAAGTTTCAAAGCTGTTCATAATAGAATATTTGATTGGCTTTTCAAATGTTGAGTTCTGTATTAATGAAGTGATGTGAGAAATATTGGCATTAACAATGACACATTTCATTTCCTACATCCTCCACAAAGTGATGGGCAGCGTTTCAATCAGTTGTGCAACCTCATGCAAATTTTGAAAGGCTATAGTGCTGTCACCGATACCCCCTGTGCTGTTACCGATGCCCTTCGTGGTGTCACCGATGCCCTTCGTGCTGTCACTGATGCCCTTCGTGCTGTCACCGATTCCCCCTGTGCTGTTACCGATGCCCTTCGTGCTGTCACTGATGAAATTCGTGTTGTGACTGATAACCTTCGTGTTGTCACTGATGACCTGCGTGTTGTCACTGATCACCTGCATGCTGTCACTGATGCCCTTCGCTCTTTATACACTGCATGTTGTATAATGGTGTATATTTTCGTGTCAATGGTGAGACTGAAGTTTATGCAGGCATTGGAGAAATCAGCAACAATGCTTCGCATATCCGCTTCTGGTCCAGCCGTCAGGGCACAATTGTGGGCATACATGAAGTGCCTGATGATATCTGTCAGGAATGTCCATTTGGCACGTAGCCTCTTTAGGGTTGGATAGCTTATCAACGGTTCGGTATCTGAGACCGATTCCAACGTCTCACCCTCTGAAGGCATCAGTCAGCAAGGCGGAAAACTTTAAGGCTGAAAAGTGTTGGGGCCAGTACACAGCCTTGTTTCACGTCATTACCAACAGAGAATGGTTTAGTAGGCGAATTCCCATGTCCCCGAACTCTAGCCTGCATACCATCATGGCATTGCCGTACCATTAAAATGAACTTTCTGGGGCACCCCTATTTGGCCACGATCGTCCCAAGACCTTCTCCACAAACAGTGTCGAAAGCCTTCGTCCGGTCTACATAGGTGGAAACGAGGTCAACATTCTGTTCACTACATTCTTCCTATAGCTGTCTGGTCGCAAACACCATATCAATAATTTGAATAGTTTCGCGTTCTTTACAGAAACCGCATCGACTTTCTGGCAGGAGACCCTCCTAAATAGATTCGTGGTGCTGGTGTCGAGAATGAGAGGGTCTCAATGCAAAAAAATGTATGAGAATAGGATGATTGATGACAGAAGTGTGAGGGAGGGGGCTGGCGTTCAGTGCATACAACTCTAACACCATGGAGAGTCTCCCATATATGTTACGGAGCTTTCTTTTGTTGTTGATGGGTAGCTTCACTGGACTTGACACGCACCGGCGAGAAATAGCCCATTACAGCTGGGTGCTCACATGCAATGGCATGTTTTAAAGAGAAAATTATCACTAGAGGCCCTTGTCCAAAATGTGTGTTAATGTGCATCCCAATTGCATTTTTATTTGTAGACCCCTGGCAGGGTGCCCAGCCGCTTGAAATGGGGGGGGGGGATCGATCCTGGCAATTTGCATCAATTTTTTGTCTTCTTCTTTAAATCGTCGGAATAGGGAACATAACTCAGAGCTGTGCTTAATAGTACATGATCTTTTCAAATCAGATAACACGAGACGTTTTAACATTTGACAACATGACGGTTGAAAGTGCACCACATAAACCCCACCCCCTATAGGCATTAACTGGGGCCAGGCCACTACCCCATATAAAAGCAGTGTGCAACCTACGGCCCGTGGATGCATAGCGGCCCGCTGAAACGTTTTATGTGGCCCGCAAGACCTTTTGGGAACTGGGTTAATGTTTTCGTAAAATGTACACGTTTCGAATGATCACATGTAAAAGGTTTTGAAAATAATTAATCACAGTTTACAAGCATAAGTTTTAAACTACGATAATAACGACCACAAAACTCTTACAAATATTCCACTGGTTATGCCCGAACTTGTGTTCAATTTATGATGTAGAATTTTAGAATAAAAAGAAAAAAGAAAAAAAACTTTCATGCGACCGCCTGCACAAATAGGTTGCCTACGACCGCCTGCGCAAAGAGGTTGCCTACGACCGCCTGCGCAAAGAGGTTGCCTACGTCCGCCTGCGCAAATAGGTTGATTACGACCGCCTGCGCAAAGAGGTTGCCTACGACCGCCTGTACAAAGAGGTTGCCTACGTCCGCCTGCGCAAATAGGTTGATTACGACCGCCTGCGCAAAGAGGTTGCCTACGTCCGCCTGCGCAAATAGGTTGATTACGACCGCCTGCGCAAAGAGGTTGCCTACGACCGCCTGTACAAAGAGGTTGCATACGGCCGCCTGCGCAAAGAGTACGACCGCCTGTGCAAAGAGTTAGCCTACGACCGTCTGCACAAAGAGAAATCCCAAGATCACCTGCACAAGAGACAAAGGTGTTGTTTTTTTTTTTTGAAACCTTCAAATGTACCAAAATCAATAATTCAATTTGAACCTTTACGTCCTGACACCCAACCGTCAACCGTCCTCTATTCTATCATTGCATTCATCAGCAGACATGTCAGCCTTGAGCCGTCCATTCATATCTTAGGCTAGGAATGGTGTCTTTCTTTGAATGTTTCGATAAGCACCAGAAGATCCAAGCGGTCCTCATTTTAACTTGGTGCAAAAAAAAAAAAAAAAGAAAGTTGTGACTCAAAATCGAACACAGGACACGGAGGATTAGCCGTGGGAATACAAACTTTTCTGTGTGGGAGCATATGCAACACTTAACACATAGAAGGAAAAAAAAGAGGGGGGGGGGCGGTGCATTGTTACACACAGTCTCAAAAATCAAAGGCAGTGGTTGTTCAATATAAAAGTGCAGAAAGAGGGAAAGGGGGGGGGGGGGACAATGTTATACACACTGTCTCAAAAATCAAAGGCAGTGGTTGTTCAATATGAAAAGTACGAAGGGGTTGTGTAAACACTTCTTGAGGCAGACCTCCCAGACCGATTCTCTTAAACTGAATTTCTTTCATGTAACTCAATGGGTTAGCACTGACTTAACTTAACAGCGGGATCATAAATTCTACAAATTAGTAGATCCCTGCGGTGGAGCGGCCGTTGACTTTGCCACCTCTCCTTCAGCGAAAGTCACAAAATGTGCTTAACACACAAAACAGAAAATATGTAACACACACAGTGATCGGAAAGCGCCCAGCCCAAAAGGTGGCGTCACTTCTGCTTTATGTGCGCAACCCCCACCCCCAAAACGGCCGATCTAAAAAATTAGCGTCTGCTAGCTACTGCTAGAGCAGGGTGGGAAAACTACGGCCCGCGGACCGCATGCGGCCCGGCAACCGATATTGCGCGGCCCTCAAAGTTATTTAGAATTTATTTTTTAAATCTTTTTTTTTTAAAGTTATTTTCTTGAATTTTACATATTTCATGGACCGTTATGATTTTAAAAACATTTTTTATCAAATTTCTTTCTAATTTTCAATTTTGTTTAAACAGTCCTTGACTTTTGTCATGTAATGCTAAAATACGAAATTACCGATTTTAATATAGAAATTTTTTTTATCGACATATTTAAATTGGCCCCCCCCCCCAAATAGTTTTACATTTGTTAATGCGGCCCTCCACACAAAAAGTTTATCCACCCTTGTGCTAGAGGACACAGAAATCACCAGATTTTTCACACACCCCCCCCCCCCCACTTTCAGATACACACCTCATATCTGTTCACAGCAGTCTATATTGTCCCGTGTTTCTACTTGTCTCAGCTTCGTTATTGCCATTGTGTTGCATGAGTTCCAGTTGATTACCCACACGACATAATGAGTCGAACGTGACCTGTTACATTCCTAGGACTATTTAAAAAACAATCAATGTCTTTACCCCCATTAGGCTGCAGAAGGAACCTTTTGGCTCTGGCCTTGCCTCATACATCATATTCAAAGAGAGCGTTAATGTACACATGGATTTTTTCATTTTAGTTTATTTTTTAAAAAAAGGAAACGCACGTTGCCTAGTACACGCTCATGGCAAGTGGTACATGTAATTTCACTGTCACTGTCACACAAGGTGACCTAAGCAAGCGTGTGTCTAGAGACAGCCTCACGTCAACAGACTTAAGAACAGGGGGAGGGGAGGGGGGAGAGAGAACAAAAAAAAAGGTGGGGGGGGGGAGCTTCCACCTCGCAACTAATTTGCGAAATAGCTAGGACGAAACGGTTAACTAGGAGCAGCTTTCTCAGGGCTGCGTATCTAGAACCATCGGCCAGAGACTTCCACCACAGCCTCTCGCCTCATATCTCTTAACGGCAACTTGCAATCATGATCCCTACCCTGTTTCTGCTTTTTCTTCCATCTGTGAAATATCACAGCCGGCAGCCCAGTAGGAGCTGTTTATTTCCGGCAGGTACCATGCTTGCCCTTGTCTGCCACAGCGGGGCACGCAATGGTGGTCTTGCTTCCCGGGTTAACGTCGAGGGGGTCCGGTGGCAAACGCTTCCAAATCGGCAAGCCACCACAGACTTGTCGACCGGAACCCCGGGAAAGACTTGAGCTCACTAAAGCATTCTTTATTCCTTAGCTCACTAACGCATTTATATACTTCACTAAAGCATTCTATATCTCACTAAAGCATTCTATATCTCACTAAAGCATTCTATAACTCACTAAAGCATAGTATAGCTCACGTCCTTAAGAATGTCGCTAGAAATAGAAACGTACCCTACATTAGAATTGATGAGAAAGTGACGTTGTCCAACACGACTCTACACCTCCAGTAAATCATGTCCTAGCGTGTAGCTATCCCGGTACTTGGTCCACGGACACCACTTACCAGCAGTGATGGTACAACTACACGACATGGTCCACGGACACCACTTACCAGCAGTTATGGTCCAACTACACGACATGGTCCACGGACACCACTTACCAGCAGTTATGGTCCAACTACACGACACTACAACACCATGTTATTTGAAACCAGTGATTTTTTTCTCCCTTCATCACACATGTCCAAGCCAATAACTTCACTGTTGTATAACATACAGGGCTGACAGTGGTATACACCCCTTCCCCCCACTAACCTCCTCACCCACCAATGACCTCGCCAACGCATGTGGTACACGTCATTTCACTGTCACTGTCACACAAGGTGACCTAAGCAAGCGTGTGTCTAGCGACAGCCTCACGTCAACAGACTTAAGAACAGGGGGAGGGGAAGGGGGGAGAGAGGACCAAAAAAAAGGTTGGGGGGGGGGGGGCTGTACATACATTCAAAGTTAAATCAAATGTTTTAATGCAATAAATTATGTCAACAATGGCAGATATCACCATTGACAAAGATAGATTAAAGAGTCATCGCGAGTATTCGAAGTTTGTAAGCAATTGCTCAATTTACCTCTCTAGTAATAGACAACTACCGGTAGCTAATAATTTTCTTGTTAGGGCAAAAGTCGGACAGGACAACTTTTAGACCAATCATTACAGTTTATTTGCGTTTTGCTTTCATTACTGGTCGAAAATTCTAGTTAGGGCCTGTCCCCCCCGGGGTTCCGGTCGACAAGTCTGTAGTGGCTTGCCGATTTGGAAGCGCTGGCCACCGACCCCCTCGGCGTTAACCCGGGGCACATTACCACCAATGCGTTTCCCGCGTGGCAGACAAGGGTATGCATGGTGGTTGCTGGAATAAACGGCTCCTACAGGGCTGCCACCTGTGATACTTCGCAGGGGGAAGAAAAGGCAAACACAGGGTAGGGATCATGATTACAAGTTGCCGTTAAGGGATATGAGGCGATAGGCTGTGGTGGAAGCCTATGGCCGGTGATTCTAAATATGCAGCCCTGAGAAAGCTGCTCCTAGGCAACCGTTTCGTCCCAGCTACTTCGCGAATTAGTTGCGGGGTGGAAACCCACTGTAGAATCCCTCTTAGAGGGCGTCCGATGCTTCCCCGGGACGGGTGGGGGGAGATATTAGGACGTTAATTTACCGTCCCGGCCCCTAGGAGAGTGGACTGCGGACGCTTGAAACACAGCGTCTTCGGTCGACCAGTATGTCTCCGGGCGGGGAGGGTCTCCATCGGCGAACCCGATCGAGCGGTTGCTGGTGGGGACGCTCCACGCCCGGGGATATCTCTGGCGTCCCTCCGCACGGCTTGACGTCGGAGACAAACCCGGCGGCTGACATGTGTGGGTGGCGCCAGGGAGAGCATAAGGAGCGCAAGCTCGACGGCTCGCTGACGCCATTTCCTAATGATATATATTAGTTAGGGCCTGTTCATCAAAGAAGTCCGCAGAAAATACACATATTGTCCAAACCCCCCCCTTCCTTTTTTTTCCATGTCCACATTTGTTCGAATGTGACTTAACAAAAAAAAAAAAATTGTCGATGTCCGCTTACGGAGTTGAATTCCTTTTTTTTTTTTTTTTGTGTTACACCCACAAAAATTATTTTTAAAAATCTTCTTATCTTTTATATTCGTATATACATTTTGCTTCTGGTGTGTCCTGCTTCTTTTTCACAACCACCCCCTCTACTCAAAATGTTTTATATTAATGGTACTGCTGAGTGAAAAAATGCTGTCACGCTGCCAGCATCATGCGTGACGGTTGAACTCAGGTAAAAATGGTTGCTTTTTGTCCTTTATATTATATTAATCAATAAAGAGCCACGGGTATAGTGTAGGACGGTCTGTAAGCCTATTGTTAAAAGACTGACAGGTTGGACTGTCTGTAGGCCTATGGTTTAAAGAATGACAGGTAGGGTGTTGGACTGTCTGTAGGTCTATTGTTTAAAGACTGACAGGTAGGGTGTTGGACTGTCTGTAGGTCTATTGTTTAAAGACTGACAGGTAGGGTGTTGGACTGTCTGTAGGTCTATTGTTTAAAGACTGACAGGTAGGGTGTTGGACTGCCTGTAGGTCTATTGTTTAAAGCCTGACAGGTAGGGTGTAGGACTGTCTGTAGGTCTATTGTTTAAAGACTGACAGGTAGGGTGTTGGACTGTCTGTAGGCATATTGTTTAAAGACTGACAGGTAGGGTGTTGGACGGTCTGTAGGTCTATTGTTTAAAGACTGACAGGTAGGGTGTTGGACTGTCTGTAGGCATATTGTTTAAAGACTGACAGGTAGGGTGTTGGACTGTCTGTAGGTCAATTGTTTAAAGACTGACAGGTAGGGTGTTGGACTGTCTGTAGGTCTATTGTTTAAAGACTGACAGGTAGGGTGTTGGTATGTCTGTAGGCATATTGTTTAAAGACTGACAGGTAGGGTGTTGGACTGTCTGTAGGTCTATTGTTTAAAGACTGACAGGTAGGGTGTTGGACTGTCTGTAGGTCTATTTTTTAAAGACTGACAGGTGGGGTGTTGGACTGTCTGTAGGCATATTGTTTAAAGACTGACAGGTAGGGTGTAGGACTGTCTGTAGGACTATTGTTTAAAGACTGACAGGTAGGGTGTTGGACTGTCTGTAGGTCTATTGTTTAAAGACTGACAGGTAGGGTGTTGGACTGTCTGTAGGCATACTGTTTAAGGACTGACAGGTAGGGTGTTGGACTGTCTGTAGGCCTATTGTTTAAGGACTGACAGGTAGGGTGTTGGACTGTCTGTAGGCCTATTGTTTAAGGACTGACAGGTAGGGTGTTGGACTGTCTGTGGGCCTATTGTTTAAAGACTGACAGGTAGGGTGTTGGACGGTCTGTAAGCCTGTTGTTTAAAGGCCGACAGGCGGGATGTGAGAAGTTAACTCCTTTTAGTAACACTTGGACCAACCGGGTTTTTCTAAAAAATACCCGGACCGGTGTAAAAAAAGCTGCACCCGGTTAAGCCCTAGTTTTCTATATTGTGCTCCACCCAATTCGGAGAAGTGAAACATGCATGTATAGAACCAGTAGCGATCACGAAGGCATAGAACCAGTAGCGATCACGAAGGCACAGAACCAGTAGCGATCAAGAAGGCATAGAACCAGTAGCGATCAAGAAGGCATAGAATCAGTAGCGATCAAGAAGGCATAGAACCAGTAGCGATCACGAAGGCATAGAACCAGTAGCGATCACGAAGGCATAGAACCAGTAGCGATCACGAAGGCATAGAACCAGTAGCGATCACGAAGGCATAGAACCAGTAGCGATCACGAAGGCATAAAAGGTGAAGGCTTTAAAACAACTAACAAACATGTTTACCCTCAAACTCTTAAAATAGTACAATATCACCACAAAATCGTTCAATACATTATCTTAATAGTTAAAAAATAAACATACAGATTATATAATGGATACACATCAAAATCGTACACTGTACGCCAAAATAGTAAGAGTTAACGGGTCTGAACTAATATCTTAATACTATCCTAACCCAGCGGTTCTCAGACTTTTTATGGCCGCGAGCCCTTTATAAAATTTGCCAAATTGTGGTGACCCACAAAACACGAATAGCGTAATAATATTATCCTAACTCGGCGGTTATAACCTTTTTTAGACCACGGCCACTTATAATATTTGCCAAGTTGTGACGACCTTATAACCAGAATTATACCTTGAAAAGAAAAAAAAGGGGGGGGGGGGAGCTTTTTTTGTAAATAAAAATGTATTGGAAATGGAGCAGCTGGGGGTGGGTGGAGGGAAGCGGGAAAAGGGTTAAGAAGGCTGGAGGGTTCTGTAGCGGGGGCTCTGTAGAGGGGGTTCTGTAGGTCAATCCCAAGATAATGTGTGATAAATTCACACATTGGGTTATACGGCATGTACTTTTTGGGGGGATGGGGGGGGGACCTGCCAAAATATGTATTATTATTATATGTTGTCTTATATAGCGCGGTAACTGAATTAATAATAGTTGTGTGTTTTATATGGAGCTGTAATGTAATTATACTAAGTTATAGTGTAGTCACAGTAAGAAACTAGTCCGGTCACTGTAGTATAGTCACAAAAAGGAACTGTCACTGGTCACCGTAGTGTTGTCACCGAAAGGAAATTCTCAATCTACCTCTGCCATCTTATCTCGCGACCCCCAAGAGGTCGCGACCCACGGGTTGAGACCACTGTCCTAACACATCAACAACAAAAAAATCCAAACCTGGAGCGGAGCTGGCTCCTGGTTGGCAGCAGCTTTTTTCTTCTGATACCACCGTATACAAACCAATATATCATTATCACGCAGTGGCGTAGCGAGCTTAACTCGCGCCCGGGGCACAATACCTTTTTAGCGCCCCCAATACCTTTTTAGCGCCCCCCCATTTGAAAACCATACAATATTATATATTGGGAGTAGCGCCCGGGGCATGATGCCCCCCTTGCCCCCCCCTCACTACGCCACTGTTATCACGCCGATGCCATCGTTGAATTTCTTTATCTAAATGCAAACCGCTTCACTAATGGACTACGATGAGTCACTTCCTTGTTTTGTCACGTGATACGTACCAGCCATTGGTAGGCTTTCTGCTACACATAACAACAGATAACAGCTGATCAGCCATTGCCATTATCATTAATTCTAAAGCAAAATGTTTGTCTCCATCAGCGCTTCCCCAGTGTTAATTAAAAATTGTATTCTTGAATACACGCGTTTCTTTAAATGACATTCATTAAATGTGACAATAATTATAATTCAGTTATGATTAAAGGAAGAAAGTTGTTTGAAGAAAAATTTGTGAGCGACTAGTGTGTTGCAGACAGCCTCCCGGAAGTCTTACTTGTTTTTACACGTATCACGTGACAAAACAATCGACTCATCGTAGTCCATTACACGAGCGTTCAATTCCATTACTATTATTGAATTCTATGACGACAGAGCTTAGAAATGATCCACACACACACACAAACTTTGGCTACTCAAAATCATCTCCTAGACGGTAAGTCAAATGGCATATTAATTTAAGATAGAGAATGCGTCACGGCGAAAGATATGCATCATCCCAAGTTCAACTAAATGACACAAATGTCGCGCCAAGTACAATGTTATTTTGAGAGCTGTGCCGTTTCACTGGTCTTACATTTACATCCGCACCAACCGCTGGTCGCTTTTCTAGATTTAATTCAGGTCAAAAAAGAAAGTTAAAAAACGAAAACTTTCTTTAAACGCCCAGACCCAAATCCTTTTTTGTGCCGGGTCCAAGCATGTGCCGGGTGTGCCAATACCCGGAAGTTCCGAGTCAGTACCCGGATCAGTCGTTATATATATATACGGGGAAATAGTTTCCATACTAAAAAGTGACCTTTATCCCGGGTGAGAAACTCGAATTAAAACTTGTGTGTGCCCCGTTCACACATTGCCTGTCATACTTTGGCGGGAAGGGAGGGTGGGCGTGCCATAAATTGTAGGCCAAAACTCATAATATCTCACTCAATAGGGAGGGTGGGCGTGCCATAAATTGTAGGCCAAAACTCATAATATCTCACTCGATAGGGAGGGTGGGCGTGCCATAAATTGTAGGCCAAAACTCATAATATCTCACTCAATAGGGAGGGTGGGCGTGCCATAAATTGTAGGCCAAAACTCATAATATCTCACTCAATAGGGAGGGTGGGCGTGCCATAAATTGTAGGCCAAAACTCATAATATCTCACTCAATAGGGAGGGTGGGCGTGCCATAAATTGTAGGCCAAAACTCATATCTCACTCAATAGGGAGGGTGGGCGTGCCATAAATTGTAGGCCAAAACTCATAATATCTCACTCAATAGGGAGGGTGGGCGTGCCATAAATTGTAGGCCAAAACTCATAATATCTCACTCAATAGGGAGGGTGGGCGTGCCATAAATTGTAGGCCAAAACTCATAATATCTCACTCAATAGGGAGGGTGGGCGTGCCATAAATTGTAGGCCAAAACTCATAATATCTCACTCAATCGACTTGCAATGATGCTGATTACCAATGATGACTTCATAACTAACAATTTATAGGGGGGGGGGGGGAAGGGGGCGGGGAGCGGGCGAACACTGGAAAAAAGTGTGTAACCTCCAAGACTCCAAGCATGATATTTCATCCAATTTTGTTGTACTCTATGACGTCATCTTGTTGGAAAGTATTCCTCTGACGTGCAATTTAAACAAAGCAACTTACATTCATATCTAAGTTACTAACATGTAATTAATTCACCATTACAGTAAATCTATGCCTTCAATTTTATAATGTTCAGTCCAGTTGATATCGAACCGTTTATTGGTTTTAATTTTATTTTTTAAAATGACATCGGAAAATGGATCGTTCCAGACCAAATATCGCGCTTGAGAAATAGATCGATTTAAGGTTCAAAACTGTAATATTCCTAGTGAGAAGGTTCTTTTTTTTTCTTTAAATTTATTTCTAAATGTTTGAGTATGGGAACAACGAACTATATATGACCTGGAGTTAAAGGTACAGAGACAGCCCACTTAATCACAAAGACTTTCAATACAAAAGGTGTTAGTATTTTAATCAAACTTGAATATATAGAGGGAAAAACAGGAGACATCAAAGTATTGGCTCTTCTCTCTAACCAATATCACGGCTTGCTAGTGTATAGGTCTTTCTCTCTAACCAATATCACGGCTTGCAAGAGTATAGGTCTTTCTCTCTAACCAATATCACGGCTTGCAAGAGTATAGGTCTTTCTCTCTAACCAATATCACGGCTTGCAAGTGTATATAGGTCTTTCTCTCTAACTAATATCACGGCTTGCAAGTGTAGGTCTCTCTCTCTCTAACCAATATCACGGCTTGCAAGTGTAGGTCTCTCTCTCTCTAACCAATATCACGGCTTGTGTCGAATGGTCAAAATCTCACTCATGCGCATATAGTACATGACTTTTACTTTAGCATGCATATTTCATGTGGAATTTCAATTAATCTATCGATCCATAACATGTTCTTTCGATGCCCCCTTTCCATTTCGGAGATCTCGGTATCGGCTACTTTACCAGCGTTCATATCGGCTAGACATCATTCCAACATGACAGAAATAGATTCAATCAACTTGCTCTCGATTGATTAACGAATGTTAAAGGTTGGCAGCACTATCAGTTAGTTAATCTATCAATGCGGCGATAACACGACCGGTATAAGCGAGCAGTGAGGACGATCGTTATCATTGACAAACTACTGCCAACCGGGTCTAATATGGACTAGACACAAAAGAGAGAAACCAGTCTTGGAAGCGCTAAAAGATAACGGGAAGGTTTTCGGTGTTACACTCGGGACTTGAGTGTCTAAGCCGAGTCTGCCGAGAGGGGGTAACAGTTAGTTCCGTGCCGCCCCGTTGTCACGGTTCGGTTGACGTCTGTATGTCGACAATAAGACATTCCTGTTTAGTCTGGAACTCAAAAGACAGGACAATTAAAAGGAGGTTTCGGCCAGATGCCATCTTCGACAGACAAGACAATACAAGAAACAAAAAAGAATTAGACGGGAAAAAAAAAGTAGGTGGTAGACGATCTTGTTCCACTATTTCCTCCACACGACTTGAACGGATATATTAAAAGATTGAAACCCAGAATAATGAGCAGCTTGAACAACAAGACACATCAAATGGACGGTCAGCTCAGGCTGCATGTCGTCACAAGAACTTTGCTTAGCCTTGATGAGGTAATAGTTTGGCCGTCAAACTTAATTATGTGGTGTGTGTGTGTATATATATATATAGGGTTGCCCAGAAAAAATTGAGAAAATCTCGTAACAAAGGGTTAGGAAAGTAGTAAAACACAGTAAGGTTAAACCTGAAAAAAGTAACGCAACAAAACAACGAACGTGTCGTCAGGAAGCCTTCATCAGCGAACAAACAGAAAAAACGAATAAAATAAAAAAATATGAAAAATTGTTTAAAAATAAATAATAATATAGCACTTAGCTGAGAAGTAGTGTCCAAGAGGGTTATTTAATTAAATTAATATAATGTTTTGTCATTGACCGTTGTGTGAAAATAATAACGCTAATCAGAAAACATGTTCAGTCTCCCCCCCCCCCCCCCCTTTTGCGTCTCAGCGACTTATTGTAAGCGTTGACGCCATTGTTTATGCTCCTGCCAAGAAAGCGATGTTATCACATTTCTGGGCATCCCTGTACACACACACACATATATATATATATATATATATTATACATAAACACATATTTACGCAACAGCAAGGCCGAGTTAAGTTTTTTTCTTTTTTGGTCTGATTGTCTATTTTCTTTTTTGTTGTGTTGACAAAGGTTGGATTTCAGCCGAGAACATTCCATGGTTTGTCGTGTACTGTTATTCAAAAGCTAATACAAATCTTCTTCTTAAAGATTTCTTTCGCACGTCTTTACGTTTACTTAGTCTTTCATGACCTTAAGAATAAAATAATTTAAAAACTATAAATATTTTAAAAGATGATGAAAAACCAGAATACGTGTAAGAGTGAGAATGTGATCAACTTGTAAGTTAACAAACAAGGGAACACAAGGTGGGGGGGGGGGGGACTTGGGAGAGAGGGGGGAAACACCAGATAACAAAGTTACCCCTTACATTGCGTCCCTTACTCCATTGTTGAAATAAATAATTTTAAAAAAAAAAGGAAGTTATCAGAAAACTTGAAATCGTAATATGAAGACCTCAGCGGAAGAAAACAATATAAGTTTTGATATTTTCAGTTCCTTGAGGTAATCCTTGCACTGTAATATATCTATTACCACATCTAAATACAAGCAAATTAAAAACAGTACCGGTATATAATGTTTATATGCAAAGCATTAGAATAATGTAGCTCTTAAGTCCCCTTAACTCGAAAATATGCTGAATGTGGCAATATGTCTTTTTTTCTCCATCTGAAGCCCTCTTGAAGTCTCACTGCTATGTATTTATAAATAAAAAAAATTCAATAGATTGCAATTTTTAAATGACATCATTCGGTAAACCAGCCCTGGATTAGGACCCAAATCACAACAAATAGGAGTGACGCCCTTCGGAAATACGAGGCGCATATGAACTATGAGGCCCCATTACACTACAAGACGTTTCTAACTAAGTTTCTGCCCTAAGATCATGGTTTAATTTGCACTGAACGTGATTATCCCGTCGAAGGAGCCGCTCCTGTCAAAGTTTAACGTTGTTACGAGACACGGCGTTATAATATACCGGGATGTGGCGTCATCAATAATCCATAACAAAACACGAAGTTCAATAACGATAAAGAACATATATATGTCAAAACCAATGTCAATCCGAAAAATACATACTTTCTTACAAAGACACAATGCAGTTTGAAATGTAAAAAATGACAGTGACATCCATCAATGGCATTTAAGTTCAACAATGACATGATTTTATTCTATGCCACTCCCACTTTTCCCAACCTTTAAAATGTAAAATAAATTTTTAAAAATGGTAAAACACATGTTTCCCCATGTTACGTTTAAATTATGAGCTTGGCGGTGTGGGTATACTTGTGTAAATGTGCCCACAGTGTGTCAACGCCGCTGAACTGCATTTTCCTATTGATTCAAAATGAAATCTCAAAAAAACTTTTTCAACTTAAAGCAAATTGGTTATTTTATTAGTTTTAAAACGTATCCATAAAATAATTTCTGGCGTGTAACATTTGGGCTTTGAGATATTACCACGCTCATAAAATGCACCAACCTAATCTGTGGCGTATCTTGTGATGCCTGGGGCAAAATCCGAAAATCGCAGCATCCACCCCTCATTTATATTTTATCAAATTCTTAATAAGCAATAAAAAAAAAAAAAACCAATCCCGGGATGGTAACCCCATAGGTTGAGAACCTTTAAACATGCAATGGATTGATGTATACTGCATGTTAATATTGTTTTTGTTTTTGTAAATAGTTCAACGTATATTTCTCTATAATTTAAAGAATCTGGTTATTTAATTGTGAACGTAAAAAGTTCCTATCTGGTACATAATCGGGTTGGGATATCTTGATATTACTACGTAACGTTATATGATTTTACACATTTAATCAGGACGAAACAAAGAACTGGAACCAGTACACAAAGATAAACGTTACCAAAGCTAGTAATACTAACAATATTACATTTAAAATAATATTAAATTTACCGGTTGTATAGAAAATACAAAATCAAATAGAAATAAAAACATACAGCACTGCATCAGCAAGTCAAACAGTACAATCTCGAAAGAAACAAAATTTAAAATACACATACAATTACAATTTTGTACGGTTCCTATGTTTGTCTCGTAAATGTCTAAGAAAATTTGAAAAAATATCTCTCCCGGCTCGGAAAGTTGCCGCCGTATTTACTTGGAGAAACTTCAAGACATCGCATCACCCGATAGCATTATTTAAAACAAATTAGGATTTATTTGAACGTAAACAACCTTTTCCTAATCAAGGGAGGGGTGGGGTTGGTACAGCGCTACACATGTAATCCGGTACGTCAATATTATAGATTTATTTCAAGCTATTGGGTGGTAAAATGAAGAAGGAGAAGAAGAATAAAAAGTGGAGAAAAGTGACAAACATGTATGCATATACATGACTAACAAGAGACATTGTGGACCACTCTGTAAACTGATTGTGTTACAGAATTTACAGGTTATCCAAAGTATGACAAGCATACATAACTAGCAATAACACGTGGGATAATAAAGTTAAATAGCCACGATGATTAATAAAAATATTAGACCCAACATGAGTGACCAGACGGCAAATAAAATAATCCGTAAATAATACTTAATTATTACTGAAGTCGTGCTGTGGGGTTTAGCTTATATATGAGGAGTACACAGTTTTGCGCTCCGAATCTATGTGCGATGCGATGGTCATCAAGTACCATCTCGATACATTTATGCTCGAAAATATCCCGTATCTTTTTTAAAAGCACGGAGAACCTGAGGTATTCTAAGCGTGAGTTCACCGACTTTTCTAGATAATTGGCAATTGCAATTATGCCGTCCCACAAGCGGGTCTATACGTAAGACCTTAGCGCATGGCAGTACGTTTTACTCGAGCGCGATCAAGTTAAATCGTTATGTGGATATTGGAGACTTAAGTGCATTTTAAGATGTCTAACTACCACTATAAAAATCACGGCTGTTGGTCGCGTACGCACGTTCACACTGAGTCTATTTAAGACATAGTGCGTGGCAGTAGAACAAGACATGTTTAGTACACTGAGTCTATTTAAGACATACATAGTGCGTGGCAATAGAACAAGACATGTTTAGTACACTGAGTCTATTTAAGACATAGTGTGTGGCAGTAGAACAGGACATGTTTAGTACACTGAGTCTATTTAAGACATAGTGCGTGGCAGTAGAACAAGACATGTTTAGTACACTGAGTCTATTTAAGACATAGTGCGTGGCAGTAGAACAGGACATGTTTAGTACACTGAGTCTATTTAAGACATAGTGCGTGGCAATAGAACAGGACATGTTTAGTACACTGAGTCTATTTAAGACATACATAGTGCGTGGCAATAGAACAAGACATGTTTAGTACACTGAGTCTATTTAAGACATAGTGTGTGGCAGTAGAACAGGACATGTTTAGTACACTGAGTCTATTTAAGACATACATAGTGCGTGGCAATAGAACATGACATGTTTAGTACACTGAGTCTATTTAAGACATAGTGTGTGGCAGTAGAACAGGACATGTTTAGTACACTGAGTCTATTTAAGACATAGTGCGTGGCAGTAGAACAAGACATGTTTAGTACACTGAGTCTATTTAAGACTTAGTGCGTGGCAGTAGAACAGGACATGTTTAGTACACTGAGTCTATTTAAGACATAGTGCGTGGCAGTAGAACAAGACATGTTTAGTACACTGAGTCTATTTAAGACATAGTGCGTGGCAGTAGAACAGGACATGTTTAGTACACTGAGTCTATTTAAGACATAGTGTGTGGCAGTAGAACAAGACATGTTTAGTACACTGAGTCTATTTAAGACATAGTGCGTGGCAGTAGAACAGGACATGTTTAGGCTTGTTATTTTTGTAGACAAAACTAGAAACAGCAATCGATTATAAATTAAAAACGTAAATAAATAATCGTTAAAATCCTAAAAGGATCGAATTACAACAAAGTAAGGAACAAGTTAATACACATAACAGCAGTCAGTGTGCCCAACATAAAGGATACTTACAATGATAAGAAGGCATCTATTGCTGCCAAAGAGACCAATGAAGCGCGGGTAACAACATTAAAAAAATAAAGGGACAGGTCAAGTCTGATCAGTTTACCATGAGCATCGATTCTTAATGCAGTTAAAGGGTTTTGATGTAATGGTAAAAGTTGATCCCACTCTCCATTAAAACATGTCTAATCCTGAGTGGCTCAGAGACCTCCTCGTCCTTGCAGTTGCCGCCCGCAGCTATGTCAGGACTTGTCCATTTTATCCAGCTATTTAATAGTTATTTTGATCAGCGGGAATATAATACTTAGGATACCCTTTCCATTCTTTTTACAAACAATTTTCAAAAGAAAAAAAGAAAAAAAAAAAGGATTTGTTAAATTAATAGTTGTCAAGCATTCCCGGAACGGCTGGGTACCTTAGCTAATTCGCTATAGAGCTTTCGAATCTGTCATTAGGACCAGCAGTGTAACTCCGGTACATTGTATGATTAGTTCAAACCAACTAGCAAAACCCTCAATCAACCAACGCCAATCCTCAGAGACAATAGAGCACGATACACCACTTGAATTAATCCCAACAACCTCTTAGCACGCAGCACATAAGTGACGTCAACATCAACAAGAGACTGCTGATAGACAAAATCCGTTCGGAAAGTGGGTCAATTAGCCGTCCGAAGATTTTTTCCACCCAGCCAGACAGCAACACACGAACCAAAGTGAAGTTAATATAAAAGATTCAAAAATACAAATACATGTGAACAACGGGATGTAGAGGAACGCTCTAGTATTTAGAAGCGAATGCTGCATCTAGCTAAAGTCGTAAGAGCCAATAGTTCACTAATTGCAATCGTTGAAAGCCACCCTTAATACTCTTAACTTTAAAATGTTATAAAATGAAAATTTAGTATTTACATTTTTTTAAAAGATTTTATTTTCCTTTCAATGTTTTGCACATTTCTTCGTGCGCGGGGGAGTTGACCCCACCCCCCTTTCCCGAGATGCCTAAAAGAAATTCTGTCAGATCACCTTTGTGGACTCAGCCTACATGGGTGGGCAGTGGGCCGAGACGCTTGCTACCAAAAACCCTCCCTCCCTCAAATTTATCTCAATGCCGACGTGCGCGCGGCACTCCGATGTGGGTTGCGGTGCCAACAGCAGCACGAATGGAAGAGCGTGTTCCTATCGATCCTCCTCTCTGGGTAACAAAGGGCGATAAGTATGACGTCAGCTTTCAGTGTGCTTTTCTTCAGTGTGAACGATGCAAGTACAAATAGATGTGAACATGTATTGATTCACACCCTCCACCCTCTTTATGAGATGGCACACATCCTTGGATATGGACTCACTTATGGGAAATCGAAAAGGAAATCGTTCGTCCTTTTACTTAGCAACGTCACCTCGAAATAACGATCACCATTATACGAATAGTATTGAAAACAAAAGAAGTCATAACAATGCCCCAGGGCAGTGGTTCCCAAACTTCTTAACTATCTCGTACCACTTGTTTCGACTTTTCATTTATGAGTACCCCCCTCCCACTCTTTCCTTTACAGTTGCCTAAAAAGTATCAAAAAATAGATTAGCCAAATTATCCAATGAAAGTATTGGGTTTTATTTTGAAATTTACTAGTTATTTCTGTATGTTTGTTGTTGTTTTTTTTTTAAAAATAATGTAGCGAAAATGAATCTCAAAATAAACATTTCAAAATAATATTTGGCCGTAAAACGGAACAAATCAATAAAAATTATCAACAAAAGAACTTTAATACAACGGTACTGTGTTCTCATGATTAATCGTATTAGAAAAATATTTTATAGGAACAACTGTGTTGACAATATACCGCCGAATCTTGAAATATAGCTTCTAGTAAATGAATGGGTGTAAAAACACATTTTTAGTCTGTTTCCGCCATTATCAATATAATGTGTGCGTAGCCCCAAGCAGTCCCCCGTGTATCCCTTAAATGTACGCCTACCACAACTTGGGAACCGCTGTTCTAGAACCTCGCCATGTCCACAACGAATTAACCACAGAAAACAACTTTCCTACCACAAGTTGGGAACCGCTGTTCTAGAACATCACCATGCACACAGCGATATAGCCCAAACATAAGTGACGCGAACTAGTTCAACCAAAGTATTTATTGAAAACATGACAAGTTCCATACATGGGCTTCCACTTCGTCTACACAGGCGGGGCTTACTAAATAGGAGCACGTGGCATTTAAAACGAGAATGGAAATAAATATCTGATGCAAAATGCATGGCTTAGTCGGGTCCGAAAGCGCTTGTAATTACCCAGTGGTCTTATATAGCGCGGTACCCCAGCCAATATAAGTATACGCTTCAAAATGAAGAGGTCATAGCAGCATTTATTGTATTATAACTTGGATTAATAATCTGTATACATTTCTTTAAAGTGGGTGGGTGGGTTGTGAGAGGCAGCTTCTGTTTAAAATACAGTTACGCAGGATACCGAACTAAAAATAACAGTTGTTATTTTGAAGTGGTGTCACTGGGGAAAGAGTTGCAATCGTGACAGGTCGTTTAGCGCTGCTAATGATGTTTGTCGGACATGGTATACATCGGGCGTGACATTGCCCAGTTCTTGAAATCAGCCCAATTCTGATTCCTCCAATACACAGGCCCGGAGACATGAGCAGAACTAACCAAGGCAATATGTGGTCAGAAGTTCGATGTTTGATAGTGAGCAAGCCCAGCACGTGATGCAGGCCAATGCTGATAAACAGATATGTTAATACATGTACAAATACAAATAATTTAGTTTATATCACGTGTGAGCAGATACACGGCGTGTATTTGTGTCATTGACAACATGTGTTGAGGTCACGGCAAATGTCAATTTGCGATTGGATTGCAACAGATACAAACATTGGCGTAACCAATGTGTTTTTTTTTTAAGGAGGGGGGCACTTTATTTCTCTATAATTGCAAGTCTCACTCACACGCACGCATTCAAGTTTGTGTGCTTTTCTCAAGTGAAGCTCGTGTGCACACATCCCACACTGGAGACTGGCTTCGCCTTTGCATACCCACAATATATAGGATTATTACATAATTATATGTGCATAAAAGTAGACAAAAAGCCGTATCTGAAGACATCGTTTTAAATACAACACAACAGACCTGTTTACCTTCAAACTCTTAAGATCGTAGAATACCGTCACAAAATCATTCAATACATTATCTTAATAGTAAAAAAATTAACATACAATAAAGATAATGTATACACGCCAAAATCGTAAGAGTAAGCAGGTCTGATATAATGACAAACAGTTGCGTAGCTAGGGTTGGTGCCGCCCCCTTCCACGGAAACATCATACAATTGGCCGAAAATGCCTCCCTGTCATATAAGGACGGAAAAAATGCCACCTGCGGCAGACTGCCCCATCCGCACCCACCTTCACACGCCACTGATTACAAAACTAAATAGGGCTGAAATGAGGAGTGACACATGTTAACCAAAGTTAAGGCTCACTTGTTTTTGAACCTCGGCCCTTAGCTGCCTTATAAATTCAATTATTCATATTTCAACATTGTCAGACTCGTATTTTTTGCTCTTTGTGCCACCTAGGGTGATCTAGAACTTTTCACCCAACAGTTCTAGCTATGGAGCTAAGATAACATTCAAAATGTATACACTTCCCATTGATGACACAGTGTCCCGTGTAGATAGCGCCCATGAGAAATGGCGTCTCCGGTAGATAGCGCCATGAGATTGACAGATAACGACCTTGCTCACCAGCACCTAACGGATCGTGTATAAATCCCCCTTTAATCTGTCAAATCACAAGCTACCGCGTTACACACACACACACACACAATTAGGAAAAAATGGTTCTCAAAGTGGGCGGTACCACCCTTTGGGGCGATGGGACCGATGAAATGCTTTAGAGATTTTAGTTGAGTAGGCGTATAGGGACTCCCAAAGGGGGCGCTGGGGAATTCCATATACAATATTTAATTCTGTGATATTTTTAAAAGAAATATTAAATACTACTTGGATTGTTGGCATCATATAAATGCACACGCAGATATCACGTAGTTTCTTTCACACACAACTAACGGGAAAACATGCCTGGATACAACTCCTTAATAGAGGCGCTTAACGCCTACACGTTTGTATGTAGCTGGCTAGGCGCTATAAGATGTCAATAAAGGTATTAAAATAGTATTTTACAAATGAGCCGAAGTATGTTATGCTATACATTTAATTATCCTTGTGTGCATCATATAACATTTAAAAAAATAATTCCTAAATTGATAAAGTCTTATACAATCATGGAGAACTTATCTGACCGGCTATTTGAGAGATTATAGATTTATAGACACAAGGCTGGGGATATTGAATTGCAGAGTGGTTGTGTGGCACACCAAAATCAAAAGAGTTTTCATTACAATCGGATCAGTTGAGTTTATGTAGGTTTTTAAACAAATAAAAGTTTGGAAGGAGTGAAGAAAAAGTGATTGGGGGGGGGGTGTAAAAATGTGTGTTTTTTTAAGCAGCAGTTCTTCCACTACACTAGTGGTCAACGAACTGTGGTAAATTACCCCAAATGGCAATGCTGCATGTGGCCTGGGTTCTAGCCAAATGGCACCAATAACTTGTAGTTACCAGTGGCTCGGCAGCTAGAGATTACGTCACGTCTTGACTTTAACCAGTTAGTGCTCAGTGGCGTCATTAGATTTGGCTTTAAACCATGGTGCCACCCCATCCAGTCTTCTCCGTGGACCTCCTCTGAGTCACCCTGCTCTGTGGTACCCTCCTCTTGTGACAGGTGGCAGTGCAGTGGCGTAGCTAGAGAACTGCGGACCGAACCGGGTGACACAATTTCAGGGTGACACCAAATTTAAAAATTGCATATTTACAGAGCACACACTGCTCTAGGTCTAACTGAATTTCATAAAATGATAACCGATCACACGTAAATCTTCCACACACGTAACCAATCCAAATGCGTGCTTTATTAAAAGTTTAAGGTTGATGCGTCA
This sequence comes from Omphiscola glabra, assembly GCA_964017045.1. Classification (NCBI taxonomy): domain Eukaryota; kingdom Metazoa; phylum Mollusca; class Gastropoda; family Lymnaeidae; genus Omphiscola; species Omphiscola glabra. The sequence continues at coordinate 35,096,286 of OZ024794.1, read as the reverse complement.
GAAATGAGGTGACCCTATAACTAGGTCAGAAAAACATCGTTTTCACCACGATTCAACGCCGATTGAAGTATTTGGTAACTTTCGTAAGTGACAGGAAGTTATATCTATCCAAATTCTGAGATATAATACTTTCCATTAATACCAAATAGGATGTGGTCGGGCCATTCTAAGTACATGTACATGAATCGAATCGGTAAAAATGAAAAACATTTTAAAAACGACTTTTACCCATTTATTGATGGATTACAACAAAATAATATTTTACTAAATGTTCTAATATATTTTATAATTAATATAAATTTAATTTTTAAAAAAGGTTTTTGAATCCAAATATATGGAAACCCACAAATACTCAAAAATAAATATTTTCCTTGCATCGCCCCTTAACATTTGAGCACAATTGTCACGCAGCACAAGGTCTTTTACATGCTGTCTGTGATGTCCCGTTCATCTGCTACCGTTACATTTGGGCTGATCTACTTGAGAAAGTTAAACTTATACAACAGTATCTGCAGACTAAAGGCTTTACTCTTGACAATGTGGTGACCAACCTAGAGGCCCTAATTAATATTGTTTCTGCACAAGAAACCCTTTCACTTGTTGGAGCATGCTATTGAAAAGGCACTTTTGAAATCAGATCATTATGGAATTTTAGTACATAGATCAATTAATAGATGCTGGACTCTCTCTAAGAGAGGAAAACGGTAGAGAGATGCTGGAGTGTATTAATCGCTTTCATTCTGAACCCCAGGATCAGATCATCAGCGATAAAAGAAGTGTCTGATATGTTTGAGGCTGTTCAACCCAAGAGTGTACTATCAGCAAGTAAAGATTATTGGGGTCCGTTCCAAAATTAACATCTTTCTATGATGAGTCATCAGAAGATGAACTTTTAAAATAAATGCCAAGGCTTAGAAGACACCTAAAGGCAGCTGATATTACAAAGTCGTGGACTATAGTCAGTATTTGATGTTTTTAAATTCATAGCTGAATGGGACTTCCTAGAATCTCTACCCGGGACACATTAAACTCAATGCTATTCAAATGTCATTTGTGGTAGTTTATTTTAGTTAAAATGAAGAATTAATATTTCAAACGTATAGTACATTCAATTATCTTTCATTTGATACCTCATTTTGTCTTACAAACCCAACAAAAATATTTTAAATCGTTTTTTAATCCCAACCTCTCAATTCTGGTACAAACGTACCAATAGCCACTTCGATTTTTATTTATATAATTAATTATCAAGAAAAAAAGTAACTCACCCTCTGTTAGCTGTGTGTAACTTTTGTAATTCACTAAATGAAATTGTATTGTTGTAGTTGTAGGCTACTTATTAACTGTTATCCACTGTTAATAATAATTAAATAAATACTGTTTCATTAGTCCTTTAAGTCTAAAGATGACTAAATTATATAGTATAGTTAATATAGCCTCACTGATTCACTCTCACCCAGCTATGACTAGTAATTAATCACAAAGAATAATTAAGTATTAATAAGAAGAATTGAAGTTAACACATCAAGAAAATATAATTGTGTTCCAGGAAATATTTCCAGCCTTGCCTGAGCATATTTTTGTCCCTTGGCTTTGAAAATTTGATGTCTTGACAGTCTTGTAGTAGTTCTAGACTAGTAAGTTTTAAACGTCTACTTAAACTGTACAGTTACTAACTTACTACTTACTAACTAAACTAAGTTCTTCAAACAAATTAAACTAAAAAATTAATAAGGCAGTGAGGTCTTACGTCTAATTCTAAAAATTCAAAGTTTTAGACTTAAGTAGTTTCGAGCTTTGGGTTCGGTAAGGCTCCATTGACACTACATTGAAACAAATTTCGTTGAACAGCGAACCATCATGCACTTAAAATAACAGTAACTGGCGTGTCAATATCATTCAGTTGAATGGGTCATTTGCAGCATCCATTAGTCTGTACTGTAGACTAGTGTACAGTATACCGAGTACTGAGTAATTGACGAGACGACAGGGATGCCTTTAACGGGATCTATGCCACAGAGGTTTCCTTTGTTTACTTCCGGTATTTTATTGGCTACAATTCCGTCGTTCAAACACACTCACACAGAAACTAAGGTCCCTACCCATTGGCATTGGGAAAAAATGAATTATAATTAAATATTTAAAAAGTGTAGATTTTATTTTACCACCTATGCATACACACACATTAACAACAACAAAATTAAAGATTTACTCAAAGGATATAAAAGATATAATTTTGTTTATATTCTAAATCATACAAACGATATATTGAATAGTAAATAGTTTATGCATAATGATAATATTTAATTGTATTGTCTGCTAAATAAGTCATTTAGCCAAAATATTTGTTCTGTTTCTTTTTCAAGCCTAAACTAAACATATCTTTTTCCATTTAAATCTCTTATTTTATATATTTTGCTTCTCTTGTGTCCTGCATGCTTTTCACAACCGTCCCTCTCCTTAACATGTTTTATATTAACAGTACTGAGCGAGAAAAAAAAAGCTGTCACGCAAGGAACGCCATGCGTGATGGTTGAAACCAGGTAAAAGGTCGATTTTTTTTTCATTAGAGACTATTTTATTATTCAATAAAGAGCCACGTGTATGGTGTAGGAAGGTCTGTAGGACTATTGTTTAAAGGCCGGCAGGTAGGGTGTAAAAATGTTTGTGGGCCTATTTTTTAAAATATAATTATAAAATGAGAATTTAACAATTTTTTTAACACTTGGACCCCCAACGGGTATTTTCTCAAAAATACCCGGACACAGTGTAAAAAATTGCACCCGGTTATTAAGCACTATTAGACTATTATAATAATAATAATATATTTAATTTGTTGCTTAATATATCATTAAACTTAAAGTTATTCACTATACATGTCATTTAAATACACTAATATGTGGGAACTGAATTGGAATTAAGTTGTTTGTTTTTTTCGCTTTCGTGTACTATTAAGTATTATTTTGCTTCCTCTTTGTTTGATAGACCAGATGCGCAGTAACACTTAAACTTAAATTAAGAAACACTATTTTTGGCGCTAAGAAAGGGGAAATTACTACGAAATACAAATGAGAGATTTAAGCGGAAGCAAGTTGAGGCGGGTACCCCCAATAATAAAATAGATGTTTGTCACAAATACAAGGGTTTAATGTAAATATGTAATTGCGCATGGTGAGTTCTTAATTTTATAATAATTGCCATTTGTTACTCACGCAGGAAGACATGCAATTCTTTAACCCGACTACTAATGAGTAGGCTTACATTTCAGTATTGAAGTGTTTTAACTAATAATATTTTAATAATAATCGTCGAACGATGAAATTAAAAAAAATTCAGTTAAGTTAAATAAATGTTAATTGTTTTATTATTTAATTAAATATTAGGTTATGAATTATAAAATTATATCTGAAAATTTAACTATGTTCCCTGTTTATATTATATTTTTGTCTTGTTTTATAATAAAGCTATGCTATTCACTATGCATGTAAATATGTAAAAACAAAAGCAAAATGAGGGTCAAGAAATGTGGAGGAAAACACTAGTAAAAAAAAATTGTCTTGAGGGCTTAACTAAAAAATTCATAACTTTTGAACCACTTGAGCTAGAAAGTTGATCTTGGTGTTTTTGTTAAACCATTCTCTAGGCTCTATACAGCTGTAACTGTATTATTTTTATATTTTAAAAAATGTTTTGAAATTTTCATAAAAGTGCTTAGTCTATACTATATATATATATATATATTAGGGGTCACTAAACTTTTTTCACAGTGGGCCTGATAACGGACAAAATGACGAACGCGGCCCGTATAATTATTCTGAACAATACTTGCAAGCCAGAACTAAAACTCTAATAAAAAGTTAAAAAGACGAAAAACTAAGTTGATTAATCAGATTATTCCATGCCCATGCTAATCATGGGTGAGTGGCAAGCAATGCACAAAAACTAAGGACAGCCAACATATTTATTTACTTTAAAAATTATCAAAGAAATTAGCAAAAAGATGGTTACATCAGACCTAATGCGCACGTATTCAAATCTCACAAAATTTTTGCTCACAGACAAAAGTTGTTCCAACGGCAAATATCTTCAGTTTTGGAAACTCAACATCCTAATTGACACCACAAATAAACATGAGACATTGTGACGTATCAAGAGATCAGTAGACTCATCCAGCACTAGAGAATACTACAGCAAGATCTTAGCTTTCTCACATATTTGTAGCACTATGCTCTCTCCAAGTTCTTCTGTTCTCCGCACAACTGAACTTGCAGAAAGAGTGATAAAATTCCAACTGCGGCGAGAATGATTTTTAATGCCCCGTATGTTTCCAACACTCATCTTCCATTCACCTAATTATCAGACTATAATATATATCGGGAATAGGCTTAATTGATATTATTTTATTATTTTTTTAAACTAGCTTTTCCTAAAAAAAAAAAAAAAAAAAAACTCAAGTCACTTGGAAGGTTTTTTAAATGTCAAGATTTAATAATTAATTCTTATTTAAATACATTTTATTTCCTGCTGATCTGACTACGCGTTTGAACTAGTTTCACCAGTAACTTTACTTTTACCAGTGACAGACTGTGATAGTGTAATCTGTGTGTCCACTCAATATAAATTAATATCTATAGCAAATACACGTCAGCAAAACAAAGTGACCACCAATGTTCCCTCTAAGGTTTGCTGGTTCGTGTGCAGAATCATAAAGTTGTGTGCAACTTTTTACATTGCAGAGTGCAGCATATCTGTTTGAATGTATTTTTATAAAAATTTGCTGCGAAGCCGCGCAGCTTAAAGGGAACATTGGTGACCACAGATTGCAATATAAACTTCAGTCATCTACTTTTAGAAGTTACCTTTTTTGACGCCAGATTAACTCGATCCCATTAGGCATTGCGATGCGAGTAGCTATTATTATTAATTATAATAATTATACTGTATGTTAATTAATATACTGTATTTTACGATTTTAAGGCTTTGAGGCCCAACAAGTCTGCAATAAACAAGAAAATCTAGGTACAATAATTTAAAAATTAAAATGGTAAATTTAAGATGCATATAAGCCAGAAGGTCTATGCACATCTGAAGATCTCCTAGTATTCTAAACATAATATTTAAATTAAAATTGCACTACAACGTCACGTTCCATGCATTTTATCAAGCAAATTCACCTCTGTCTACGGGCGGGATGAACTGATATCAGATAACAGATTTCGTGGGCCAGATGAATTGATGTTGGGGGCCGGATCACAGGCCGTAATTTGGTGATCCCTGGTCTATATGAATGCCTAAATGAAGCACCGGTATATGTTAATGGTATGAAGAACACTTCTGTCTTTGAGTAAATGGAAACACACTCTCCCCAATTATGATATATTGTAAATCATGAAATAAAAATTAATAAGAGTAGCCTACTTATAAGTCTAAACCAGAGACAGAGGTCAGCAACAATTTTCGATTAGGCTTAAAAAGCTATTTAAAGACCTACATTATATATTTAAGAAAATATTTTTGAAACTGCACACAGGTTCTTTTTTATCATCATTGCCTTTTTATCTGCGCTACACTTATGGTTGAGAAAAGGCTCATTGAGCTATGTCACAGTCAGATCGCGTCATGTTGTTCTGGGTCTGGTTGTGATGTCGAGTGAGTGAGCGATAGTTTTTTTCCCCTTTAATCCCACAGCCACGTATGACCACGTGTTGAATACAAACCATGTGATGGAAAAAAGTGTGTGTAATTATTATGGTTGTGTGAGAAATTGGCCATTGTCGTGGATGTAAGAGGTAATTAGTACATTTTTGATAGGAGTTGTGTAGCTATATTTTTTGTTATGGTATATGTAGGATTTCTGGACACATCTATTTTATTATGAACACAATTGATTATTACTTATGCATTTTCCATAAATAGCCTTGGACTAGTAAAAATATATTTGTTAAAACCTTCATTTGCAGACTTCCTTTAATCAACAACATGGAAGTTGATGAGCTTAGCACAATTCTTTTCAACAATTTGCAGTTGCTTGGTATGGATGTTGTTGACATGGAGGGGAGATATAAAATTCCTTTCAACAAGTAAGCAGTTATGTCTTATTGATACAAATCTGAGTATTCTTACATAAAATTTAACAAAATTATAAGCCTATTTGATTAGTGGGGATTAATCTATTTTAAAAAAAAAAGAAAGAAAAAAATTAAATGTGTCTTTGTTGAACAATGATTTAATATGTTTTGTAATGTTTTCCCAGTCTGTCGGTCACCCATGGTTTTCTTTTCAACATGAATACCTTAATAACACTAATATTAATGATACGAAGATGGCAGATTATCATTTTTCATTATTTCAGATATCAATTAATTGTAAAAATGGAGATTTAGCTGCTGATTAATAGATTTTAGATGCAACACCCAAATTTTGTCTGCCTCAGAAAGTAGATAACGCAACTAAAATTACTATTTCAGTGATTATTCTTTGTATCCAGTGACTAATATAGGAAAAGAGGTGGGGAGGTTGGAGGGGGGCATTTTTGGCCTACTATACTCAGGTACATTTTTTTATTTGGGGTGGGGGCATAAATCTTGACCCCCAACTAACTACCCCAATGTATCTCTCTATAAATCAGATATTCACAAACGCACATTTATCACAGAAAGATTCAATAACAAGTCTTTGCAAGTTTACTAAGTACTTTATGAACATCTTTCCATCTATTTAGATATCTTCATACATCATTAAGTCGCTGTTTAGGCAGGAAACCTGCAAGAATTGCTAAATCTTCCAAGATCAATATCACTCCTGTACATTGTTTTTTTTTATTTTAAACAATTTGATTTTAGGAGTATGTTCAACTTACCAAACAAAGCAGGTTCAGAAGCAGTGCTGCACTTTCTTTTTAACAGACTTAATCCAACGTTATGTAAAGAACAGTTCAGGTAAACTTATTGGAGCAAAAATAACCAGTTTCTGGAAATTCAATTATTGGATTCCGTCTTTCTTCTCAGTTCTTATTTTAAAATATCAGAAATATATCTGCATTGACCTCACACAATTTTACTGTGTGGTGGGGGGGGGGCGGCATTTTTTAAGTAAACTGTTATATTGATTTATAATTATCCATGTCACTCTTCATTCTTTTCCAGTAGAAAAAACGTTAATAATTTATTTAATAATATTTCATGACTCCTAAAACTCAGTTATATGTAATAAAAATCTTTGTCACACTTCTTCTTGCAGAGATTGCTGGCCAGTATCTGACAAAAAAACAGAATTGCAATTTAGAAAAGTTTGCAACAATTGGTTGACACAAATTCAAAAGGTTTCTTTAAGAACTATTCTTTTTAAGATTCTTTTGCATAGATTTAACAAAATTGAAATATTCATATTTTTTGGGGGCAACAATAACAGAATGTTTTGTGGAGTCTATTTAGTTGCTGCTGTCCTATTCCTATTGCTTGTGGATTTTGATCAGGAGACAAAAATTCTTTCTATTTGTTTTTAAATTAACTTTGTTTTAAGTAAATATCAGGTGTGTGAAAACTTTATCAAGCAACATTTCCTAATTTTACAACTTTGTAGCGTCTTCAAAAAATTTGTGGGTGTTCTTAAATTTCAGGTAATGTTTTTGTTTTTTAAAATATTATTTTTATTTATTTTTTAAAAATAGGATGAGGTTGACACACGACTACCCAAAATGAATGCTTCTTTGCTCTTGTCTCCTGGAGGTCGTAAATTTGTATATCTCATATACAAATTTTCAACATTTGTTTTGGTTCAAGTTATGAAGACAGAATCGAGTAAGTGCCTGGTATTTTGATTGTATTTCGTTAAGTTTTTTGGTGTTAATTTTTTTTTTTAAGCCATTTTTTTAGCATCAGCCTAAATCCATGAAAGCTTTCTGAAGTTATTCTTTTGAAAAATTCAGATAACACAATTCCATTATTAAGTCTGTCTGAAACTTAACACTAAGAGAAAAAACGTTTGGAACTGTGCTGCATTTTTCAGAATATGGAGTTGGATCTCTTTTAATTTTAAAAATTATTTTCAAATTTTTTCACTACACTAATGGAGTTTTGAAAAATCTTGTCGGTTTTAATAAGCTTAAATATAAAATATTTAATTATTGAAAATATTTTTTTGACTGATTATAGTACTAGTACCTAACAAGTTTTAGTCTTAATAGGTCACATTGTTCATTTTGTTTAAGTTATTACTTTGCATTTCTTCCTGCATGAATCAAACTCAGGGTTCAGCACAGAATCAGCTTTGGTGTATCCTAATCTTACCCCAAACATTTCTTCTTTGGCTGATGTTAGTCTGACAGCAATTCAAGACAATAGCACCAGAGAAGGAGAGCAATTTTTTGAAAGGCTGCATTTGATAACTGCTGACTGTAAGAACTGGAAGGAATACATTGGGTATTTTATTATAATTTGATTGTTAGACAGACTCTAGACAATTCCTTTTTCTTCTATGACATCTTATTTATCGTTTTTTCTATATCAAGAAATGAAAATTTTAAATACATATTTTAAAAAAATAATTGATAGCCATAAAGATGGCGTATATAGCAATAAAGATGGCTTATACTGTTTATACTATAGCAATAAAGATGGCTTTTATTGTTTAAAATTTAGCCATGAAGATTGCTTATATTGTTTATACTATTTAATATAAAAACAATTGACACGTTTTGTTCTTCTCTTTATAGATATATAAATCCTATTCTTTTAGATGTCAATGAAATAGAGATTAAAATATTACAACCATCTAGGAATAAAAAATAAAAATAACAAACTTTATGTAAATCATAATTTTCACGTATTTGCAAGGGCTTATAAAATATTTGTCCATATTCCATACAGTCTTGGTATATTTCCCATTGGCCTAATCTATAAAAATTTCAGTGAGATGATTAAAGACTACAGAAGAACTGTCAAGCGCCTCAGAGATTCCGAACACGAGAAGAGGCTTGAAGTCAATGTCACTGCTGACAGTGCCTTACAGCATGGCTGGTATGAAGTTTTTTTATTACCTTCATGGAAATGCTACATCTTCTCTACTAAGTGTATCCTTTAACATGGCAGTGAAATGTTTTAGGTGAAATAAATTGGATGTCAATGAGCATTAATTAAATTCGGCTGTATGCATTGTAGTAACTTTGCTGTTTTCACTGTAGAAGAGTTATCAACTATTGTCTTTATCATATGAAATATAGGCTATGAAAATAATATGAATTTTAAAGAAAAATGTTATCCATTTAAAAATGTATCTTTGTTGACTTCATATTGATTTATTTTTACTGTATAAAATATTTATTTACAACAGTTCTCTGCCAGCAAAACGAGCTACAACAATGTTTGATTCTGGAACTGATAGTTATTCTGCACTAAGGTGTCAGAGGATAGCTAAAGTAAGTTTTTCTGCACTAAGATATTAGAGGGTAACTAAAGTTAGTAATTCTGCACTAAGATGTCAGAGGATAACTAAAGTAAGTTATTATGCTCAAGATGTCAGAGAGTAGCTAAAGTAAGTTATTCTGCACTAAGATGTCAGAAAGCCCCGGTACTCACAAAAGGCTCTTGGTCTTGCAGTAAGTTGCTGACAGTACCAGTATAACAACTTGCCAAGGATTTTATGATTTAAAAAATAGTTCACAGATAACTGAGTTAGTCCAAATCTTGGTTTTGGTAAATCCAACTTCCAGCAATAACAATGGCAAGCAAATAAGTCAGTTTTTAAACTAGTTTCTATATTTTTCGTATTTTCATTTTGTCCTGTCTGCTGAGGAAGGCTCTTAGCTGAAACGTTCTCTTATTGTCTTGTCTTTGGATTCAAGCTTCCACATACCTTGTTCTACTATTTCCTGCAAATAGGTTGAATGCAGTCCTTCATTTAATATCCTCTGTAATGCTATGCTACTTTCAGTATATGCTTGGACCAATTGACAAAGATGAGATTCTTTGATCACATGCTTGATTCTAACTTATTTCTGAGGATTTTTGTTGTTACATTATGTCATCTTTGCTAGCAGGATACAATGCAAATCAAAGTTATATTATTATTTTTTTCTTGCTTTTTCTCTTTTAGGCTGGCACACAATGGAGCAGTCTATCAAAGTTTAATGAAAGAATGGATGAAAATCGCAATATTATCAGATCTATCTTGGATCGCAGCACTCTTAAACACTCCATAAATGGAACCGAGATGGGGATCAGGGTCCCAGGTCTCCTCCTGAGGGAATTCGATAAAGAAATTCATAAAGTGTGTTGGTGCTTTTCTATAGTTAGTTTACTTACCGGTCGGGGTAATTTATGTCACTAAAAATGTGTTTGTCACATTTGTCAATTAATAAACCATGGATACAAATGAATTGATTAGAGTTTTTTTTTTAAATAATCATCGACATGTTCTTTGAAATTGTGCTACAAACAAATTACTGCCCCATTCAACCCTGTGACCAGCTCCTACTTTTTTTCATGAAAACATTTCATATGATGATTGTATTAATGCTTAAGCTTTTTTATTTTTAACAAAATTGTGCATTGTGTCAGCTTTGCATAACAAAGAATACCATGCAAATCAAAGTTTTATTATTCTTACAGAAGATTGACAATGTTTATACTGGTGGGGTTCTCAATTTGGTTTCTGTAATATCCCTGTGGAATGTTTGCCTTAAACTTTATTTGGAACAACTCAAAACAGGTACATTTATGGATTTTTGTCTTGTTGAGCTTACCCCATGTAACCCTAGGTAATGTTTAGGAAATAAAGAAAATATATTAGGACTAATTGTGAAATATGTTTCTTTGAGATATAATCCCTGCCCTCTTTACATATAAAAGGATTTTAAAAAGTATTTTAAGCCATATTTTTCCCCTCTAATGTGTACACAAGACTGTTTTTTCTACTTATTTTATAAATAGAATTACTACCTGATGTGGCGTCGGAACTAACCCACCTTGGCACGCAAGCTCATACGCTTCATTGTCATTTAAAGAGTACCCAAGAACTGAAGTAGGTTGTTCCAAAACTTAAATTTTTGTGGATCTTTTTAAGTTAAATAAAAAATTATCTCTAGTCCAGACAGTATAAATTCCTGGTCCATTTATTTAATATTTCTTCCAGATCCACCTACCCAATACAAAAACTGCTTTAAAAAACAAAAAAATCTATTAATATTAATCTACAAAATATTTCTTTTTAAATGTTTAGTTTTGAAGAAAAAAACACTGCTGCGACTTGTTTTTGTATCTTTTACAGGCAGGTCTACAATCGGTATATTTCAAAATATTTCCCTACTCTCAGGCCTAGTATGCTAGAGCACTTTTACTAGTATCATGATAAAAATAGATATAACTATTTTAATTCATTTGTTTACCCCATTGTAACAAAAAGTGATCCTCTTAGTTTTCCCTCTCCTTTTCCTGACTCTGAATAATTATCTAGACTCTGAGAATGTCCTTGTTCCAAATTATCTTTCCTTTTTTTTTTTGTAGTGTCATATAAAATTTAGATCTAATTTCTATGCCCAAAAACAAACTCCATTCTGAGCCATAAAAGAAAACAATAATCGGAATAAAATGTATCAAGATCATCACATTGTGTTTTTTAGTATTAATACTATGCATGGCTAAAAAATTGAATTTTTATATTTAAGAAACAAGAAATTTTATTCATGATCCAGTTAATGCAAAATGTTTATGTGATAATTACAAGAGATGCAGAAGACATCATAAATGTGCACAAGCAACACTGGGATGTAAATTTATATCAGTGCAACAAAGTTCAACCCTTTTTTGTGTGTGCAGATCTATGTCTTATAAGAGTAACTAGGGGTTAGGGCCTGCAGCATATAAAGATATTTATTAACATTGTTCTTTTTTCTATAGAGATGAAATTAGAACAAAAACATTCCTTGAGTTGCAAAAATGCATTAAAAGTGTACAGAAAACGCTCAAAGATGTCAAGCCAATTCCCAAATCTGAAAAGCATAATGTAAGTATACATTTTATCTTGATAAAAATGACTTAATTGAATAGTTAATTTTTTAATCCATTGTTTTCATCAAGCTCTAACCACATTTGTACATTACCTTCTGACACCTGAAAGGAAAGTATTTGAATATGCTCTCTAAAGTTAATCGTCTCTTCAGGATATTGGCCTTGGCTTGACAGATCCATCTCCGTTAGCTGCTCCTGTCACAAAGAAACTTGCACATGGTCAAACACCTACGGGACCAATGGCAGCCCCTACATCCAACAAAAGTAAGTTTATAAATGACTAGAAAGTTATTGTACAAGATACCACTGAATTAAATATTCAAATGACCTTGAAGGTTATGGAGATTTTTAAAATTCAGTTTTTACAAATTTTTTCAATTTGAATGTTTCAGTTTACTTAAACATGAATGTGTGCTTTTAGTTCTCTCCTCCTTACACACATTGTTGTCAGAACATTCAGAAACACCACCCCACCGAGTAAACAAATAGAAGATTTGTATGCATTTGTTACCTCTCAAACTTATTCACTCAAAAAATATTTTATTCATTGAAAAGAATGGTAATTTTTAAAAAAATAATTGTATAATTAAAGTTCTCTCCACAATTTTTTTATACATTAAATGAAGGTTTTTGTGCATTTATTTATTTCAGAATTTTTGCTTTTGTTAATAGTGTTTCTGAAGGTATCTTTATAAAATAAGGCTATTATTATAAGAATATCTAAAGAAAATAATTTAAAAAATTGTTCTTTCTCCTCTGAAATCAATTAGCTTCTTATCAAATATTACAGATACACCTGACACTGTTTTACAGACTTCATTTGACATTGAATCTACAGTTATAAAAGCCACCTTAGCTCCACAACCGCAATTAAGTTTAGGATCCTTGTCAAGTCTTGGAAGTATATTAGAAAGGTCTGTTACATTTGGATCTTAAAATTTTTTTTTAACTTTTCCTCTGAAATATCTTTTTTTATCTTGGATGATGCAGAGTGAATGTAATTAGTTTGTAGCTGTCAATTTTTTGTTCATCTGTTACAGCTCTGGCTCAGAAAGGAGAAATAAAGGAGGTTTAAAGCCAACAATAAAATCTGCTGTGAAACCAACCAAGTTGAAAGCACCATTGAAACCATTGAATCACACAAACCCGAAAACTCAACAGAGGAACAAACCTCTCACTAGGCAGCCACTAGCTTCTGCATCTGCTGTAGTAAGTTTTAAACTGGAATGGCCGCTTTGCCCCACCAATTTTGTTCCTTTTGTAGATTATATTATAACATTATTAACATGTTTTAATTGTCTGATAAGTTTTGCCTCCAAAAACCTAATTCGTGAATCATATGAAGTCATTACAAGTGATTTAGAACAAAAATGTTACAATTGCATTTCAGCATCAAGTTAAATCAACCTCCTCTGTTTCATCTTCTATGTCCTCAACTCCAAGAACATCCAAGCAGAAAGCTGTTGACCTTCTGGTTGATGAGGTTTGTCATACTTTATGTCTAAAGAATTATGAATTTTAGATTTTGATTCGCGATATAATCCATTTTACTGTTTTGGTGTCCTTTAAAATACATTTGCTCTTTCCCTCTCATTCACACCATCTTTTGCAGGGTTTATAAAATGTCTATTACTTACTATCTTTACATAAATACTGTCCATGCACACCTACTAAAACAATAACATTTTCCAGGCTGTAATGTATGACCCTAATTTTGTGTGGATATTTACATTTTTTTTTTTTTTGAAGGACTTAAAATACATTTTAGACCCTTTTTTAAAAATACAAAGTTAAGAAAAGGGGAACAAATCTAAAATTTGTTAAAATTTATGTATTTGTGAATAAAATTAAAGGGGATCGGAAAGCATTAATTATAATAGAGTGGCATTTGTTATAACCAGGAAAAATGCAACTAATTTCTCAATCCACGCACTGACAATGTACTTTTACAAGTCGCAGTTTTAAATCCATGTATTCCGTATATAAAACCATCCTTTCTATCTTTCTCTTATCAGAAAAATACTATAAAGCTCTGCCGTAGATTTAAAAAAAAACAAACACAATCAGACATTGTAAACAAGTTGTGTGAAGCTTTACTTGAGACAAAGCAAAGTAATATACTCTTTGTCTCATATTTTTGTCACTGCCTTATGGTCTACAGAATTAGAGAAAGAACAAATCAAAAGATTTTGAAAGGAAAAGATGTCATATGTTTCAAAAATATTTTTTAACATGTTGCAGGTTGTGGGAGCAGTCTTAAATTTTCATCCACAACAAGAGGATTTAAGTGACAGTTCCTCACCTCTGAAATTTGGGATTTTGGGTACAGCTTTGCATCGCTATTGTTCTATGCTTTAGATAATTTCATTTTTGTTATGCATATCAAAGTCCATCATAAGTATAATTATGTGATTTGTTGTAATTATAAATTATTTTTAAAGCAGATTTTGTTTCCTATTCAAAGCGAAGTCTTAAAAGTTTTAAAAAAAAATTAAAGTGTAAAGCATTATTAATATATTCTTTTCCAGATGAATCTGTTTTCACCTCAAGAAATCGTATAGAAAGAAGTCCAGTACAGAATAAATCTGTTGTCTCAAGAGGTAGCCACTGAATGTCTGATAAATGCTTGAGCATTAGATCATTTTAAATATCCAACCCTCTGCCTGGCTCAAACTATAATAAATGGATTTCAGACGCTTAAGCTTCAAACGCCTGCCATGAATTTTAAGTTTACTCAGAGCTAAGTAGCTAAGAGCAGGTTTCTTTCAAGCATTATAAGTTTCTGTTTTTCCAAGATGCTGAGAATTACTGAGCTTAAAGTGTTTTAATTACATAACGCTATGATAAATTATATAAAATGTAAAAAATATATAATTTCAAAGAAAATGTTATTTTTGTCAGTTATTAGGAACATCAACAAAATAAAAATTTTAATGTGTTGCTTTTCCTCAGCTAACCTCTCACCACATCTAACTAGAGAATCTGGGACTTTGGAAAATGGTACATCGCAGAGCTTAGCTGAACATTTGGACACATTGAACACATCTTCATCATCTGTGCTCAATCATAATTCCAAAATTTCAAGCAGGATAGAATCAAGTCAAAATAATGATTCAGAAATTGATAGTGAAGATGTCAACATTTATCAAAATAAAATGGTTGATCGTCCACCTGGTGATGGACAGGCAAGTCCAGATTCAAAAATGCTAGTTAATAAAACTGTCTTAGCCTCTGGAAGACCATCAAGAAAGCTACAACAAAGTTCAGAGGAAAATTTTAACCCTAGATGGGACCACCCTGTGTCATCTCTTTGCACTGGTGCTAAAGATACTCCGTGGAAACAATCTGCAGACCAGCATGAAGCTGTTTCCAAAACTCAAAGTATGCTGTCCCTGAGCCGACCTGTAGTTCACAAAGAGACAACTCCAGCGAAAAAGAAATCAGTCGACATGTTCAGTCCTGTCACGACGCCAAGGCAAGAAAATTCTTCACAAAAATTATTTTCGGATTTAGAATCCTCCCCAGTAGAAATGTTGGAGGATTTTTCAGACGGTTCATTGAATCAAATACTGTTGAACCATTCAGATCTTCTGCTTTCACCCCCTGTCCTTTATGGTGACAAACACGTTTCTGATTTATTTGACTTTAGTGTCAAACCTACAGGATCTCTGGGGCTTAACACTCCATCACATAGAGAACACTTCAATTTTATGGATACTGCAGCAAGAGACTCACCAGAGAAAAAAATGTTGGTTCTGCCTGATCTGCAGGGTGACAGTGATTCAGATTCTGAGCAAGACCTGGATAGCTCTTATGCACCGGTCAAGGAAGGAATTTTGCTCAGCTCTGGTAAGCCAAAGTATAAAAAACCTTCACTGGAGCATTCCGAAAACATCCAGGCTAAACTGGAAATGCTTAAGCAAAAATGGACAAACATTTATGATGGAACTTTAGAGGATCCTGCATCACCTGAAGAGCCTTCCCCAAGAAAGTTGGATTCCTTTGAGCGTGAAATTTCCAACCACAACTTGTTAAAAGTGCCAGGTAAATAACTCTACCATAAGAAGTTCACCTCATAGTTAAATGCTGATTATAAAATAATTTGATAACATATTACAATCCTTTCAAATATAACATTTTTACTAACAACTGGACATTATTGAACAAACATCTTGTCAAACAGTAAGGTTAACAACATAAATTATTTGTACACTGTTTTTTTTTAAAACATACAAATTGAAAAGAAGGAAAATTTGAAATATATTATTATGTTGTTTTTTTCAATTTTGAAAGTATGTAAATTAATGTTTTAAAATGTGATGCTTTCTTTAGTTGTCATTTTTCTTTATCCAGCATCACAGGGTTTCTTTCACCTGCATGCTAAAGAAATATTTTTATACCAGTATAATTTTTTGTTTGATTGATTGTCCAGTCCTCAAACTCTCTGAGACAAAATTTTTCTGGATTCAACTTATCCTAGAGGGTTAAAATTTGTTAAGCGGCGTATGAAACCATTAAAATTAGAAACCACCCTCTGGAAAAAGTAAATCAATTGAAATCTCTAGGATCCTTAATAAATGAAAGAGATGACTTACTAACAGAAATAGCTGGAAACGGCATAATTCAGTAGTCACTAAATACTCAAAAGTAAAAACATCACAAGAGAAAAAAACAAATGTAATAATACCAGTAGTAACATATCCCAGGACATGGACCCTAACAAAAAACAGCAGAAACCTATTACACACATTAGAGAGAAGTTTTCTTGAAAACATATGGACCAACAAAGGATGAATGAGGATGAAGAATACAAACCAACCAAGACTTGTTTGGACTATACCAGGATCCCACACTTTGGCAAAAATACATAAAATGATATTTAAAAAAAATAACTTTATTAAATAATATCGGTACCTAAATAATATAAAAAATACCTTTTTAAAAAAAAATCCTTTTCCAAATATGTACTAAAGATTATATATTAAATGTCCCCCAAAACAGTTAAGTTATATGACTCAAGAAGCTTTGGGGCCCCATGATATACAGTGATGTCGTATGACTTGTCAAATACAATGTTGGACACGTGTGTACATCTGCATTGCTGCCAGCTTTTTTAATCATATGACTGATGTTTTAGGGGATATTTTATACTTTTTAGTTCATTTTCTGAAAAGCGTGTTTTTAAAATTGTTTTCATATTATTTTATTTTTTGCTTTTAGTCAGTGGTAACTTTTCTGTGGTAATTACTTTGTTGCCATTGTTGATAGTTATCGGAAACAAGTAATCAAGCATAATGAACCGCTGTAGCAAAAACCAGATGTCACTTTCCATTCTTGAGATGTGCGCAGAAGTCTATCAAGGGTCAGTGGAGATCACTGGTGAGCTACTGATTATGACATGTTGTATTGTCATCAGGGGTCGGTTAGTGCTCAAAGTTTCAGCTCAATTGGAGATCAGGAAGTGGGTCAAAACTGAGATGCAAGAGTTGACCCAAACAAAATGGCCAATGAAATAAAAGCATGTAAAGAGAGAAGGCTGCACTGCATGGGACACTTGGTAAGAATGTCAAATGACAGAGGCATAATGACCAGAGGGTACACCACCAAAAACCCCAGAGGGAAACAGCTCGAAGGCAGGACTAGGTTTGAAGGGATAGGTTATGTAGAGAAAGATCTACAGCTGCTGGGAATCCAAGCATGGAAAAGAAAAGTGGTGAGGCAGGCCAAAACTCTACAAGGGCTGTAGCGCCACAGGGATGGATGATCAGTATCAGACCTGTTTACTCTTACGATTTTGGCGTACAATGTACGATTTTGAGGTGTATATATTATATATACTGTATGTTTATTTTTTTTACTATTAAGATAATGTATTGAGTGATTTTGTGTTGATGTCTGTTAGTATGGGTTAACATTTAACTTCTCAAAGGATCAATGAAACATAATAAAAAAAATACTAGATGATTCTAGATTTAACCAAGTATAACAGCTTACTCACCAGGTTAGTATGGTGAATAGCTTATACTGTCAAGGCAATATTTTAAAAATTCATAAAGTTCTATTAATATGTCCTTAATATATAAAAAATATTTTGACTCCTCAGATGATGATGATGACCTTTTGAGTACTGAGCTGATGCACACAAATTTACTTGGTAAGAAATAGAAACACATTTTTCACAAGATTGCTATCTTCTTATAAATCCTATAATTACTAGTACTAGTACTGCTGCTCTATTTTAGATTAATGTCAGGTTTAAACACTTTCTTTCTTTTTTTTCCCCTTTGTCCCAGATGAAAGCGATGAACAACTGTAAAGACTGTTTCAAGTAGATTATCACACAGTTGAAGTGTGAGAAAAACTTTTTGTTGACTGTATTTGTAAAAACTTTGAAAATCTTTTATTGATGCATTTGAGTCAATATATTTTAGCATGCAAGTATTACTATATTTAAACAATTTAATTTAAGCTGCCTACTTCAATTAATAACTTCAAGCATTACCAGGAATTCTCCCAAATGCTTTATTTACAAGTATGTTTGTGATAGATTTCATTTTTTTTTCTTGTACTTTTGTTTAGTATGTTATATACAATGACTTGGACTTTGATTAGGAAATCTATATACCAAGTAGTGTCAAGTAGTGCTAAATCTGTTAAAATCTGTTAAAACACAGAGAATGATGAAAAATAACAATTTAAGCTTCTTTACTATCACAGATTTTTTTCTCTCTTTATTAGTGACAGAAGCATAAGTCAGTTGAATTATGTCTTGTCATGTTAAAAGATTATCTATAACTTTAAATATTTTTAATGATGACCTAGTACCTAGTATTTAGAAACTAAAAAACTAGTAAACCTATTTAAGGTCAACAAAGGTGAAGGTGTAAATATATTGTAAAAAATACAGAAACGGTTCCTACTTATGTAATTCTGAATAAAGCACTTGTATCCCTGGAATGTGTTTGTAAAAATTAAATTTTCTTGTTTAAAGTTATAACTGTATATTATATATTCAACAAGCATTTAAATCTCTTGTAGATATTGCTCAACTAACCCATAATATTTTGAAATCTCTGCGTTAAATTTACGTGGTTATTTTCCCTCCAGTCATATGTATCACAATTTATGTATCACTGTCTGGTAAAATATTGTATTTTGGAATATTAAAAATATTAAGAATACATTTAAAAGCAATTAATAAAAATACAATATTTTTAGTACCGTAATTCAAATAGTATGTACTAAATTCTGGGACAAATAATTTAATTTTATGCATCTCCCAATGCTTAGCACAAATTTCAAGAACAGAGCCAGTTCAGGGAAAAGAAGAGATACTTTTTTTTTTTTAATTAAACAAAAATACCAATGATGAAAAATAATTTTGTGCCATGTCTGATTTACTTAAGTTAAATTTTCACTGAATCTCCTAAGCTCTCGATCTAAATCCCAGAACCACCAGGATCAAAAGGTTTTCTTAGGCTAATTTGAAAAAGAAAGGAAGCACAAAGATGAAGATAAATATTTCACAATTTTAGTGTACAACTATAAATTCATTTACCCGATATATATAATTTAATACTCCTCAGAGACTGCTGACACTCTCTCTTTGGAGACCATTGGCTTAAAAATTGAAAATCTGCCAGTACAGGGTGAAATAAAAACTGAAAGCAAACTTCTGCAAGGTTTAAAAATGTGCAAAAATCTTTTCAACTGTTAACAAAGTATAACTTAAAATTATAATAACAATGTTTTTTCATAATATTTTAATAACTTTAATGTGTGACTGAAAATCTTGTCAAACTTTTAAAATGTACAGTACAAGTACAAGTAGGAAAGTTATTCCAACAAAAAAAAAAAATATGGAGACATTTGTATAGTAAACAACTTTTAGAATGAACCACTTACTTATCCCAGTATTTTCATTCAAAAAGAACATGAAAACTCTTAGGTGAATTTTATGATTGGCCAAACAAAGCTTGTTTTTTTATATGAAAAATATTAGATATGTGTTATGATATAGTATTGAAGAAAATTTCGAATATACTAATCAAATTCAACATAGGTTTACTCAAAGAATGAAAGTAATTCCAAGTAATCACAAGAACGTAGTTAAATTCATTGTTTTGGAAAATAAAAACATGGAGACACACTGATTTGGTCAAGTCAGATTACAGGTAAGAGTCACAAGAAGGTCAGTGGGGTAACTTTCAAGCATTGTCTTGAGCATGTTTGTTGGTGTGCTATCATGACAAATACTTTTTTTGCACCTGACATCTTACAGTTCAGTTGTCACTGACTTTCAATTTCTTTACCTTATGAATTGAGAGACTTACATTCAATATTTTTTAGGGTGATTGGACCTTTCAGTTCTCTCATTTTACTAATTACTGACTGGATAATATATACATTGATCTAGACCAGTGGTTCTCAACCTTCCTAATGCTGTGACCCTTTAATATAGTTACTCATGTTGTGGTGACCACAAACTTATTTTCGTGGCTACTTCATAACTTTAGAGCATATGTGTTTTCACATATGTGTTTTCAGATGGTCTTGGGCGACCCCTGGGAAAGGGTTGGGCGACCCCCAAAGGGGTCGCGACCCACAGGTTGAGAACTGCTGATCTAGAGTAAGAATAAAATTAATTAGATTCTTTCAAGTTAAAAATCAATAATTTACAAGCACATTTTCAAATATAAGATATTGATGGTTTATCATCATTTAAGCTATGCTTGTAAACAGACAATATGTCACATCTTGTTTATTTGCCTGCAGTTTTTAAA
Organism: Omphiscola glabra; assembly: GCA_964017045.1. Classification (NCBI taxonomy): domain Eukaryota; kingdom Metazoa; phylum Mollusca; class Gastropoda; family Lymnaeidae; genus Omphiscola; species Omphiscola glabra. Next base: position 35,075,498 of record OZ024794.1, on the reverse strand, counting down.
AAGCATTTTTTTTTTTAAAGTTACCACTCTGAATCCAATTTAAGCCATATAAAATCTCCTACGAATGTAAACATTTTGCAAAATCTGACATGTATCATGGAGATGCAACCAACATTTTCACTGCTTCCAAGATGAAAAGTTATTGTAATACACTACATCAAAATGTTATGTGTGTTCATTCAATATGGTAACATTTTAAAAACCATTGAGACCACCTTGGAAAATAAATGCAAGAATTCACATGTTTACTTGAAAATATCTTCACAAAAAAAAACAAGCAAAAGTAACAAAATAACAAGTTTAAATTAAAGAAATTTTTAAGTAACACTAGTAACAGTAGGCCGTCATGCCAATAGTTAAAATGAATTTAAACTCAATGAAAGTGGACATGTGTGGTCACTGTTAGGTCAGCAGGAGAATTCTCGCTTTGCTTACGATGTATGTGATAGACACATTATGGAAGGGACAGTACAAATTTAAAGCTAAAGTATTATGTTTTAGAATTGTAAGAAGCATGTCTCTGATTTAGAGGATTCTCTGGGGCTTTCATCCATTCTTTTTTCACCATCTGCTTTAGCTGAGAGAGGCGCATATTGGGATTTTCTTGCTTTAAAACCTGCAGTCTTGTCTCTTCATATTCAGCGTACGCTGCCCGCATTCGTTTCTCTGGGTGCCTGTCTACTAGAGGCTCATCAGACACACTGGAATTTAAATAACTTTTGTTTACTATTTGTTTTTAACTAACATTCTCATGCAAATTGACAGCCCTGAAACTCAAACTTGTAGATTTAAACAGATGTTTAAAATTCTGCTTACAAGTAAATCTAAATATTCCACTGAGGGAATATTTGTGTTATGGCAGAAGATTCTGCAAATTTACTTTCAACAATCAATGTAAAAGCTATGACATTCTATTAAGAGATAAATGTGTTGTATTATTAAAAATAAATGCTGCCAGAAGCCATTCATAAATGATGAAGCTGATTTTATATACGGTAGTTACATTCCATTTTCAAAATAAAACATTCATATTTTTTGTTTACATTTATTAGTAAATGAGATCATACCGAAGTACTTGTAGTTGTATTAAAATGATGTAGTTTCTTATACCCGGAACCCTAAAAGATTAGAAACCCTCGCCTACCCATGTTTGATCATGCCCTTTCCTACATTCAGTATTTATTATATACTTTTTATGCCCCAATAATAGAAAGATAATGAGTGATATTAATATTACACAAATAAAGAAATTTAGAAAACCACAATACCTTAGTACAGAAATAGCTTCATCAACTGTTCTAGCTTCATCTCCCTCTGTCTTTGCTTGATTGATATTTTCTTCAAGTGGAATTTCAATGTGGGTCAGTTTTTCTTTGGCTTTTGCAGCTGAAATGATCAAATCATGTTTAATTCTGAATTTAGTCTGCTATAAAATAGTTTGGAGAGAATACTGGCAACATAACTTAAGGTTGAAGTAAAAAAAACAACATTGACTCCATTTTAAGGAGCCATCCATGTTATTACAATTACAAATGCTAAACAAAATGTCACTCCACCCCCATCCATTATAGTTGCATTTGTGTTTGAAATTCTGCCCCCATATACAAGTCATACTAATCTCATAACCCCTCAATGCATTTCTAAAATATGCAAGGGACCTTACCAACATTTAACACAACCTGTGATGATTACAAACCTTCAGCAGCAGCGGCTATTCTCTCTTGATTTTCTATGATTTGGGCTCTGGTTAATCTGGCAGCCTGTGACTTGGCACCTTTGATACTGTTCATTTCTTCCTCGTGGAGTTGTTGAAGAGTTTTCTTGCGCTCAACTAATTCTTGTTTTTTCTTTTCACGCTCTTCCTGGGATACAATTTGGAAACATCAAAAAACATTTCTACCTTGAAATAAGTTATTATTATTATTATTAAGGTGGTTTTATATTGGGCAGTGCCCCAGCTTATGGCTAGGCTCACTGCGCTTCACATAAAAATTAGCAATGACAGAAAATTGTACATCTAAAAAGAACAATTGGTGAATAGCTTGACCTCACCCACCCAAGTACTATCTACCACTATCTAGCCATGGACAGCACCCAGCAGCACCAAGCATTGTTTATCAGTTAGACGGGGGGGGGGGTGTAGTGAGAATGAGTTGGTATAGTAGAGTTTGAAGAGATGGGTCCTGGGGGCAGTTTTGAAGGCTAGGATGGTCTGTATATTGCGGATGTGTAATGGGAGAGAATCCATTGTTTGGGGACAGATCGTTCACCATATGTTTTAGTGTGTGTTCTGGGAACAGAAAGAAGTTCAGTAAGTTCTATTTTGATTTATAAGATATTCTCATATGACATCCTGATCTTACCTTTCTCTGTTGTTTTCTTAGTATGTGCTTATCATCATCTTTCCACAATTCATCTTCTTTAAGTTGCTGAGTTTTTTCTGTTTCTGCCTGCTTAAGTGCATCTTTTCTAGCCTTTGCTTCAGCTGCTTTTGAATTCTCCCCTTTAAATTTTTTGGGCATTTTCGGCGAGAATACTCAGATCATTTAGCAGACAAAAAACATCAACTGAGAAAAAATATGTATCACCTTAGAATTGTAGTTTATTATTTACTTTTTTGATTCAGTGTGCAGAGAAATTTTAATTGCAATCAAGTTTTGTTCCGTTTTAATATTGCTTGATTCTGCAGATGTACTTTTTATAAACTGGAAAAATCTACCATTAATTTACAAAATCCGCGCCTCTTTGCGTTTCTGTATAGGATTCACTCCCTTTTGTTTAGTCATGGGGTGTTGTTAACTTTTCTTTTTTAAATTATTAAACGCCAAAGAAATGTGTAGAAAATTATTGTTTGTTTGTTTTCTGAGTTTCTTTTTATATACGGTAAATGGCAATTTATGAGATAGACTTTTTTAGAAAAATACAATTTTTTATTGAAAAAGTTACATTTATTCATTGGAAGAAGTGGCTGTGAAGGAATACCGTATTACAAGAAGTCATATGCTACTAATAATTTCACCAACTACAACAAAAGTTCGTGTGCATAATTAACAGATACTGGTTTTAAGATAATAGTTTAATTTTATAATAATTTATTTTCATTTTGCTTTAAAGTATAATTTTAAGCATTTGAAAATTTTAGAATCATGGAGATGTAAAATAGATAAATTATCTTTTAATAGCAACCTCACATTTTTTTCATGCCCCTGAACTATATTAATATTCTAATCACCCACCTGCTTTTAAATTGCAGATTTTTTCACCAACTATTTCAGAAATACAAAGAAAATATTATGCATCCAACGCACTTGCGATAGTTTAAAGAATGTCTCATTTAACGCATTTATTGGGAATTTTCCTTCATGTTGCCCTTAAAAGATAAGAAAACTGATTTTTAGGGGTTGGGTCTGAAAATTTGATAGAATGTGTTGTCATTAGCAACAAGTCTATGTACCGGTACTAAGTTTCAATTCGACAGGTTGATGGGAAGTGAGTAAATTAGCCATCTGAAGATTTTGCCTGCCAGCCACCCACAAACAAAGGCGGAGTTAATAATGGATTTTTAAAAACTCTTTATTTCACTGTTGCTCTATTTTAAAAAAAACTATTTTAATGAAATTCTTTTTTTTTGGTAAGTAGTTGATATAACACATTCTCTCTCTTCCCCTCCCCATTTTAGCAGACATGTTTTGTACTCCCTTTTTTAAAAATGCACAGCTGCCATGTCGGCAGACGTGTCATGGCAACAAAGATGGTGACAGTGACAGGGGAGAAAAAAAATGTAGTGCAAAAATACAGTGAAATGAGGCGCTGATCACGTAAATTTACCAGACAATTGTCCACTTGTTGGTTGTGATAGAAATAAGAAGATGAATTACAATTGCCACTTAGGTATACAAATAAGAACCCTCTAAATATAAGATATCTCAAAAAATAAGTCTGGCTACAAAGGACTCCTTGGCTGACGTAATAATATTTTTTACGAAGTGTCTACACGTCCGGCGACCGGACAAATAGTGCGGGAGTTATAAGTCCGGCGACCAAGTTACATGACCGTCGTAACAAAGCCTACTTCTCACGCAATACTAATTCTAAAATACAACTTTATTGACATAGGTTCATATTTGAAATTTAGGCTTCAATATAGAGCTTTATAAGATGTTTAATCAAGATAACGGACATTTTTTTTGTTTGAAGAGTCGGAATCAAATTGTAATAGTACTACTACTACTAGTTAGTATATACCTCATAATATAGTATAGGCCCACTGGTTTAATATTCAAAGTCAAATGCTTACTCTGCACTTTATGTATCTCAGAGCAAATGAATTATGAATATATCATCATGTTCAGTATTTATTTATTATCTATGGATCGGCTGACTTATATATGTAATTATTGTACACAATATTGGAATATCATATGCAATGCAACTATTTTGCCGGTGACCTCTTGTCACATGACCTGACGGAATAATAACACCTACTAGTCGTCCGGCAGTAACGTGACATGTCTACCGCCGGAATATCTTCCACTAGTCGTCCGGCAGTTACGTGACAGGCCCGCCGGACGTATATCTCCCGCACTATTTGTCCGGTCGCCGGACGTGTCGACCTAACGTGTAGACACTGCCTATTTTTTAAAACTTCAGTCCTCAGTAATGGGTTATAATAAATATCATTTTTATCATACATAGGCTTAGTAGTAGGAGGAGGCATCTTCATAAAAAAAGAGACTAAAGTCAGGTTAAAGGCTAAAGGTTCCTCCATAAATGAAACTGAAAATAATTAAATAATAATCAGCCTACTTAAAATTAATTAGCTATTTTATGTCTGAACTCTCAGTGAGTCACTTCACTAGTCTACTACTACTTACTAAAAAACTTACTTATATACTTAACTTACTAATTCAACTAATTGCCTTAATTTCTTATTTGACCTTTTTTATTAATAATTTACCGAAATTATTTTTGTTTAGGCTTTAAGTCCTCCCTTCTTGATTCTTCAAATCTACTCTTGCCTTTTCAAACGTAACATTGCACCTGTAACTGTAATGTAAAAAAAGTAAAGCTTCCCTTCTTTCGGTTACTATTTTTTTTCCAGCGGAAGTTAAAATAGCTCTCCTATTTTTAAAAGAAAAATGCACTGACCACAAAATTTATTTTCAAATGAAAATGAAATATTAATGGGTGGTGTTTTTGGGCATATCATCTGGTAAAGATACATTTGTTAAAAACTAATTTTATTTTCTTATAAAGGCAAAGCCTGGTATTTATTTGTACTTTATTAATTTATGAGCAAAAATATTTATTTAATCCTTTTATTTTAATTCAGGCTTAGGCTTATTTAATAATTAATATTAATTATATTGGTTATATTTGTTGTTTTCAAAATCTAATCATGACAATCAAGAGTAGTCCTTACCATCTTATTAAGTTACTTCTCTTACAATAATGACAACAATAATGATTATACTTATAATTTGCCAAGGCTTACACTTTACACTTCCTCTTACAAAACTGTAACAAGGGCAAGGGTGCTTATAATTTTTAGTATATATAATAAAGTACTAAGTCTAAGTATGTAGGCGCAGGGCCAACCATAAATGTAGGCATAGGAATAGGGGCCAACCATAAATGTAGTGTAGGGGCCAACCTTACACTTACAATAATGTCACGCAACATTTGCAGATTTTTTTTTACCCCACTCTCCTTTTCCATTGTCACAAAAAAGTCCCCCCCCCCTTTTTCAAATATATAATTTATAATGTCAATGTCATAATGTCACAAACCTCTACACCCCCCCCCCCATAAAAATCAGGTAATGCAACGACGACATGCCATGTTTTTTCCCATGGCCGCCATCTTTTAGGTGTTCATGGGTCGTGGCAACCAAGTTGGCGGCCATGTTAAAATAAAATATAATAAAACTTTAAAATTTAATGAAAAAATGCCTCTAAATGTATCCCTAAACCTAACCTGAACCCTAAAAAAACTATCCCTGAAGTCTAAAGCCTCAAGTAAAAAAAACTATAAAAATTAAGAAAAACAATAAAAATAATTGTAAAATAAATAAGTAATGAAAACCCAACTTACAGTTTCACAGAAAACACTTTTACACACTTTATTTCAGGTTCCACCAAAACAAATATTCAGAATATGAATAAAATACCATGCAATCCATGCACAATCCATTTTCAAATATGCCATAAAATATAAATACCCAACCAATGAAATTTTAAAATTATAATTAGTCAACCAATAAAATTTTAATACAAAACATGCCATCGTCATATAAGGAAAATTAATCCAAAACAGGAACTTAATAAAAAAAACATGTAAATGATGTCATGGCATGTCTTTTTGCATCAGCCAAAAATCCCTCTGTCCACTATTATTTAGTAGTATACTGTCCTTGACTACCTTTACATGACAACTAACCCTTAAAAAATTCACCTCCCACTCGCAAAAAAATTAGTGGGGGAAATAAAAAAAAGAGGTCTCCATGAATTTCAATTTTGCTTTCTTTTAGCTTTAGGCCTTAAGATAAATCTTATATGACAACAATAAAGGTGGTTCACATTTAAAGAAAATCCTGTTTTAACATTACACCCTGCCATGCCACCTATAATACAGTGAAAATTGTTTAACACAAAACTGAGGGGATCGAAATATTTCTTCGTTTTAAAACTATTTTGTGTTAAACGATGCATACAAAAAAATATATATATACCCAGGACCACATTATTATTTCGGTTTGACCAATTTTTCAAGTTCACCTTTTTTCGTCGTAAGCGTTTTGGCATTAAACATATTTCACTGTACTTGTCCTATCTCCCAGAGCAGTGGCGTAGCTAGTGTTAGTGCCATCCAAGTGGTACATAATTTTTGCCACCTCCCTGCCAGTAATAAAACTCTGCAGCTGCCTGAAAATGTTGCACCTCTATATATTTTTAAAAAGTGCAGACTGTCTTCTTACAAACTTCTCCCTACACCACTGTCCTAGATATTATATCTGTGACTATAATCTCCAAATTGCCTCCTTGTGGGGCATATTTTACAAGTTGGGAATCACTGATTTATTTAGACTTAACTTCTTTTAATTGATTTGTAGATTATAATTTGCTATAAATAAACCGTTTTTTTTAATTTTGAAAATTATCTAATATTTATAATGAAGTATTACTTTCAACTATTTTATATACTTTTAATTTGATATTAATTAGGCTTTTACTTGTGGGCTTATTAATGAAATAAACAAATTTTTTGATTTACCAAGATCAAAATCAACTGTGCAATGGAGATGAATGAAGATCATTTGGAAAATGTAACTTTAGCCAGTGAAATCCAGGATGCTATTGTGAGACCAGAAGAGCTAAGTCAAGAAAGAAAAATCACACAGACTGATCACGTCAACAAGAAGCTGCTGCAATCATTTTTAGAAAGAATAAACCAAAACGATAACACAGTAGCCTTTGGACTGAATGTTGGAGTAACTAATCCGGAACAAGACTTAGAGAGCTCTGAAGAAGACTTTGAACTGAGTGAAGATAAATTAGTTAATAGTGAAGCTGAAGATAAGAAAGACTCGTGGGGTAAAGACAGTGCCGTTGATTAACAGATTCAGTGCTTAAATAAGTAATTAAATATACCCTTTATCAAACGCATCGTTTCCTTAAAACATTTTTAATTAGTTTTATTTTTTCTAACTGTCAACTGGTGAGCAGTACTGGTATTTAAACTCGACAGATGGGGAAAAGAAACTTTCTGATCATTGGACTTAGTGGGTAAGAAAGCAAAAAGAAACTTGTGTTAATTATAATTTTAATACCTGTCATATTAAATAAATGTGCAGTCGTTGACAATGGCGTAACATTGCTTGAAATTATAAAACAAATGTAAGAATTTCATCTAATCTTTAAATCTTATTATGTTAACAGCAGATTTAAATAACTGCCTAATTTGTTACTGTTTTAAGTAAAGAATATCATACTGAAATCCTATTATAAGTAGCATAAAATTTAAAAAACCAAACATGAAAATGTGTAGTTTTATTTTGTTTTTTTTTCAAATCCCATGCTATTTATATAACATTTCTACTCCCATAGAATAACAAATAGTGGCAAAACAACTGTAGCTTCCATGTTATGCAAAGCGCTACCTCATGTAGAATTAATGTGTCAGGACAATTATTTTTGGGTGAGTAAAGGAAATTTAATTAGGTTCAGAAAAAAAAATTTCTTTGAAAAAAAGGAAAACAATGTTACTACAAATTTTTAATTGTATTTATATGCAATACTCAATATAAATAACTTTTAAAAAAATTAAAGGAGGGAAATATGTGTAAAAAAAATTTATATATTTTTCAAATTATGATTGCAGGACTTGGACAATCCATCTATAGAGAGAGATGCTGATGGTGTAATGAACTGGGAAAGTAGGATATTTGTTCCCTGTACTTGTTAATGCAAACTTCAAAAAACAAATAGTTAAAATTGATGCAGTTTATTTAAAATGATTTTGTTTTGATATATTAAGTTTAAGATAATTCTATTCTATCTATTTTCTATTGATTTGGGAATTTTAGCAAAGATTAATATAGAATTAAAATTAAAGATTTTAATAAATAATTGAAAAATAAAATATTATTTAAATGATTACCTATCTTATTTAGAACTGAGTGCACTGGACATGGAGAGGATGGTCAGAGATGTTCGGATGTGGAGCGAAAAACATGATGATAAATCAAGTTCTGTTAAAAAATATTCAGTGCTTTTGATTGAAGGCTTTTTGATATTCAATGACAGGTAATTAATTAACAGCGAGTTAGTATATAAGCAATGCAGCAATAAACTAGAGACAGACCAAATGTGATTTTCTGATTTTGAAAGAAACCAAAACCACAACGAAAGTTGAAAATGACCTACAGCCAAAAACAAGAGCTTAATGAGACTTTTGGCCAAAATAAAAAGATTTCGATATTTTGAAACTCGTTTGTGCTTATGTTCTGCATAGGTTGAAAAATTATGTGGGAAAATATCAATATTTATGTTCTTTGTAACAAAAATGAGATTATCAAGAATTTTAGTAGAAATACATCTAATAAATACTTTGGCTTTTACCAATTGAATTAAAAAGTAATTTAAAATTGTTAAATATGTATTTTAAAATAGTTTGGTAAGAGAAAATTTTGATTTGGGGGGGAGGAGTGGGTTAAATTTTATGCAAATTATACCCTTGGGCGCCCTTTGTTATTTTTAATATAATTACGCTACCTAAGACATATTTGGTTTCAATAGAAAGCTTAGCCTATGTATTTTTTATTGGTAACACCCACTAAAATTTCCAGACATAACCCTTGAGGGAACTCTTTGTTTCTCTAAACCAGGGGCCAGCAAACATTTTGTGTGGAGGGCCACAATGACAAATGTAAAGCTATTGGGGGGCCACATGCATATTATGTCCAATCTTTACATGTCGATAATCATTTCTCTATGTTAAAATCGGTAAATCACATTTAGCATTACATGACAAAAGTCAAGGACTATTAAAAAAAATTTCAAAATTAGAAAGAAAGTTGATCAAAAATGTTAAAACAATCATAACGGTTCATGAAATTCTGTAAAATTCGACAAAATAACTTAAAAACAAAGTAACTTTTAAAATGTCTAAATGCCTTCAAGGGCTGCATAATATCAGTTGCCGGGCTGCATGCGCCCCCCGGGCCATAATTTGCCCACCCCTGCTCTAAACCATACATTTTTATTGAAACGCTTGTTCTTATTGGTCAACATTTTAATTTTTCGTTTATCCACAATTATCATTCATCGGTTAATTTTATATTTGAGCCAGATTAAACGAAAGTTGAACGAATGTTGAGCTACATTTAGTATGATAATACTGTAGGCCTATTACATAATAATTGTATGAAACAGGGCTACATGCACACATGTGTGTAGGCTCATGATTTAAGTTAAAGGTTGTTTTTATGCCTAATTATACAAAATTTAAATAAACAAAATTTTTTTATACAACTTTACTAAAACTTTCATTATTCTCTTTCTTTACATTTATGTGCATGATAATGATGAATTTCAATAAATGAATGAATTAAATAAGCCTAAGGTTCCTTAATTTTTATTTTGAACAAAATTAAAACAAAAATAATAATTCTCCAGAATTTTTTTTTTACGATACTATTCACTTTTGCTTGTGACAACATTTATGAGCATGAATAAAATGATAATGATAAATCAAAATTAATGTCACAAATGAATTAATTGAATAAACCTAGGGTTCCCAAATTTTATTTTTGAAAAGAATTCAAAAAACAATAATAATATAAATATTACCATTCTCGTAATGTTGTTTTTTTCCACAAAACTATTCACCTTTTTCTAAGCATAATTAAAAATATATTGTTGGAAATATTGGACAATATATGGTCATCATGCAGTTGTGAGCAGTGTTCGCATAGGATTAGTCATATATATCATATGATGAAAGCAAGATGTAGAGCAATAATGAATATCAGATTGCTGACTGACAGACAGATTGGTAGACAATAAAAAAACCTCAATCACTTTCAGCCGAAACTGAAAATAAACTGAAATTTAACTTTTCTGTTTTGGCCAAAACCCTAATCCGTTCTGCCTTTTAATTTTAATATAAACAGTGGGGGCCATTAATTGGGATATCACTGGTTATTAAAGTTAGCTGATTTTTAATGCGGCTACTCAAAAATCAAAAGAACATTACAAAATAATAAATTTCTTTTTATATGAATCGCACTTTCGGATATTGGAATCCATTACACAGAACAGTTGGACATCATAAACATAGAATAACATACTGTAACATGTCTGCAAATATTAAGTCAAAGCCATTATTTTTAGACATGTGAGTTGAATGGAAAAAAAAACAGAAACTAACATTAAAAAATATGAGTAATTAAACTAGAAACAAGGGAAGCTATGATAGTTCGGAGAAGTACATTGGAAGAACTGGTTGGAGGGGACTGAGAATATAGACATTGATATCATACCTGTCATGAACACTTATTGTGCAGACTGTTCAGTGATTATTCAAGACAAGCAAAAATTAACAGTTTATATTAAGTTTATCATGTTTCAGGTTAAGTGTACCGGGTAGTATGTAATTTTGCTTTTTAAATCAGTTTTATATCATTTATTTTCACAGAAAATATACTCACTATTTGCATATATTTATACATGTACATTTGTCAAATTTGTTGGTATTAGAATCGTCCCATAATAGACTCAATATTCATTGTACAAATGTGATCGCAATAAACAGTGCGTACTATATGTGTAAATTCATTTATTTTTCCACATTAGTAATGCTCTAAATATTTAATTGCTCTTTGCTGTGTGTAGATGATTGTTTAATAATTTGCCAAAATAGACAGTCATAATGGTAATGGGTATTAAGAATGGAACTTTTACTTGCTGTGAAGTCAAATTAAGTAATCATAACTTTAAAATGGGGCTCTAATTTATCACAGACTTAATTGAAATTCTATTTTCTTTTACAGAAAGCTTTCAGCTTTATTTGATCATAAATATTTTATAAAAATCAACGAAGAGATTTGCAAGGAAAGAAGAAAGTAAGTATCTTTAGAAATTAACTCAATAAATTATCCATATAAAACATAGCTATGCTACATAGCTATTTCCCAAATGTTAAGTCCATTTTAAAACTATTAAGCAATGTTAGTTATTATTTTCTTGAAAATCTGTGATTCTAGTTTTTAAAGGACTATTCATGAGTAGTCTAATTTTGTAATCTTAAAAGTTAATGCTAGATGTTAAGTGGAATTCAAATTTTGTCAGCTATTGATTGAACTAAATATTAAAACATATTCTTTAAGTTTCAAGACAAACCAATTGTAAGGCAGCTGTAATTACTGTAAAGCAGATCGTCCACAACGATTGATCTATTTTGTAAACTATTGCATAAGTTGGCATTAACAAAAATATAATTTTTTTAAAAATGAAGAAAAACTACCCAGGAAATTTTTTTTATTGATTCATGTGTGTTGTGTTGTTCGTCCGTCAAATCGACTAGGACCATCCAGTCATCCGGTTAGGGGGGTGGGTCACGGTGGGTTCGTAGGTGGCTTGCCAATCCTATACGTGCTTGGAATAGTCTGTGGCACCGCAGGCAGGGGATAGTTGGTGCAGTCGTGACTTTAATAATGTTCTTTCGGGCTTGCCTGCGTGTCTCAATGGTGGCCATTGATTCATAATGCCATAACAAAAGCTATAGAGAATGGTCCCTGAAAATAGGTACATTTATCCATCAAAACGACATCTGTGTCACTTGTTTCTACTTTACATCTGTAATTATTGCATTATTTATGCATAATAACACGAGGTATGGAGATTTTTAATGATTTTTACTGGATTGTAACTTGTAACAAAATTTAGCTGTTGTGTTCTAATCAGCTTTTTATTTCACTAACAATTTGGCCTCTTGTGGCAAAAGTTTCATAACATGAACCTTTGTTGTAACCACTCTCTAATGTTTGTTCTCAATTCTATTTCTAATTAAAAAATATACACATTTTTTATTTATTTTTTAAAATCATGATTTTATTGTTTTTAAAATTAAGGCTACTTAAAATCACATTTTCTACCATGAATTTTTAAAACAAAATTGCTGGGTATGAGGCCCCACTGTTCATTTGTCTTTTTGTTTGCTTAGTAATAGTACTATTTAGTACTAACTAAAAAATAACTTTCCACTGTAACTGTAAGCTTTGTCTCCAGTAATGAAAACATTTGGGTTTTTAATTTGGAAATTAACTTTCATAAATTTGTCCTCGATTTTTTTGGCATGAATGTTGTATTTAGCACCTTAGACGCATGATTTAATTATATCCTACAATAATTGTTCTGCTGTTGACAGTGAACTAAATAATCCTGTTATAGATTACACTGAGGACATGTAAATGAAAAGGCTTATTTGAAAATTGAGATCATCAAAAACAGTGAATATTTCCATCAGATAGTCTAAATACCAAATTGAGTCTTTAAGAAGCAGATAACTTTTTCAGGACACGAGTCTACATTCCCCCGGATCCTCCAGGATATTTTGATAATGTTGTGTGGCCAATGTCAATGCACAATTTAGAGCTGATCCAAGACCAAGATGACATCGGTAACATTGTAACCTAAAACAATCCCTAGCTGTGCTTAACTCTCAGAAATGCTAGACTGACATGTATTTACAAACTAGTTTTTTATTTTAGGGATGGTGTGTCCTTTAAAATATAAAACTTCACTTATTTTAACATCTCAAACTTTTCAGAATTGACCATAATATAGTTTAAAATAAGAACCAGTATATATTTAATTGACCCTTAAAGTAAAAAAAGTCTTTAAAAATATTTATTTGAACTATTTTAAAAGCAAATATTGACATACTTGTACAAGTTAAATTTTGCAGAACACTAAAACTCGAATTATATTTTATTTTTTCCATACCAACAACATACACAAACTATGTCTCTTTGATCACATTAAAGTTTTGCATTCTACTTAAATTGTTTTTTAAACCAAATGCTTTATTAATTTATTTAGCTGTGGCTTGTCAGTAAACTGTAATCATAATTTTTTCCCCTAATATTTATTTATTCAATTTTTAAAGTTCATTTTAAAGCAGGAAAAATATGGTTGCAATCTTTAAAAGTAGATTAAGAAACTATTTCAACAAAGAATATGTTGAACTCAAAAAGCTGGATTGAAAAATATATCAAATAAAAGATTAGTTTTAAAGTGAGATAACTTACTTTTAAATTAATTGTAAAGACTGAGAAGTTAAAGCTCAATTGCTTGGAATAAATTTGGCAAATATTTATTATAAACATTTCCCATTCAAAACTACTTGTTCATTTTTAAGCGATTTAAAATGGGGAATGTTATAGGGCTCAAATGCATATTACTTTAAGATGCAAGACATATAAATATAATGAGTACAAAGACTTTAAGTAGCATGTCCCAAACTTTTTCACATTACCAAAGAAAAGTGTCATCTTATTAACATCAAAGAAACTTTTTCACATTACCAAGCCCCACATGAGCTACTAAAATTTAAAATTGGTTTAATGTTGTCCACTCCCACCCACTTTCCTAAAAAAAAAAAAAAAAAGAAAAGAAAATGTGTCTCCATATGTGCTAAGATTGAATTTCATTTTTTCTGCCTGTTTTTGCCTCAAGATTCAATGCTATGGGATTAAACATATAATTGTCACTAAAAGTGCAATAAATTCAATAAATAAAGAACAAAACAGTGGTTGAATTTCAAAAGCGCTCAGACTAACATTACCACCTTTCCACTTTAAATCAGATTTCCTATCTTTTTTTAAAGCAGGGGTTCTCAACCTTCCTAATGCCGCGACCCTTAATACGATTCCTCATGTTGTGGCGACCCCCACCCAACCACACAATTATTTTAGTTGCTACTTCATAACTGCAGATTATATGTGTTTCCCAATGGTCTTAGGCGACCCGTGTGAAAGGGTCATTCGACCCCAGAAGGGGTCGCGACCCACAAGTTGAGAACCGATGTCTTAGAGACTCCCCAAAAATCTTTTGAAAAATGCCGCCTTGTGGGGCATACACCCTATGTTGGGAAACACTGATGTAAAGTATTCAAGTCTTGTCAATTCTTTTTAAAAAATAGATCAGATGTAAACAAAATAGTGCTGTATAATAGACCACTCAATTTTAAATGAGCTTTGGGGAGATATATGAAGTTGAAAGCAAATTTTTTCTTTTCATCTCAATGTGTTAGATTTTTACAGAATCTATTTTTTTTTCATATTTAGGGATTGACCATACCTTTTTCAGCTTTTTTCCTTTATAGGTGTTACAATATAAAATTAAAATGATATACCATACCTCAAAACTGCATTGAATAAAAAAGAAATAAGTATATTAATAATTAATAAATGTCTTATTTCTTAGGAATTAGCCTCCACTCAATCTGCTTTTGGCCCTTGTTCCAAAAAGATTTGACATTTATTGTCATCTCTTAGTTATATTTAGATTGGTTATTAATGTACCTGTAATGTTATTAAGTTTACAATTTGTGTATTGTGTGGTTATTATTTGGATCAACTTTCAAACACTTTCCTTTCAGAATACATTGATGGAATGGTGGACTTGAGCACACTATACCAGGAAATTCTAGCCAAGATTCAATTAAATATTGAGACGCAGACCTGAAACTCCTAAACATTATTGCATTTATATTAACTTTTAAATAATAAACATGTTCATATTTCATTAAAGGATGCAATTAAAAAATTGTTACAGAATTCATGCTGCTGACCAACAGTTGACACTAAAAAATTAAGTTTGTGAGAGTGCAAATGTGATGTCGCATCGGTAGGATATCACCATATAAATTTGCTTGTTTTTTTATAATCAGTTTATATTTTTCAGTGAAATATTTATATCATAATGTTATACTGGGCTCTTAGTTCTCATTTTACACTGCAGTTAGTCATCAAGACTTAACTACTTTTCAAAGTTTCATGGATCAAAATTATGGCAGGCAAAAAAAAAACAAATTCATTTGAATTTGACTGTAGAAATCATTTATTCAACATGTTTTAGTCATATTTTAAAAAAAATAAACATTTGATATCTTTCTTATCAATTCCTGGGCGTTTGAGAACTTTTGTTAATAAATTGAAATAAAGACAAAGTTACAACATAACTTAGGATAAATTATTGTTACCAGTGTGTTTCATAAAATTATAATAATCATTTACCTTTTTCCTGGCTCTTTTTTAAATATGAAAATGGCTATTCGTATATTAAAGAAAAGTGTCATCTTATTAACATCAAAGAAACAAATTGTTAAAATCCAATTAAAGTTGTAGAAGCATCATTATAAGCAACCTTAAAATGTATAATTTGAGATTAAGATATAATAATTATTTATAAAAACAAATAACAATGAAGAATACATTAAAATAAAATTTCAATTAAAACTTAATTATTTTTGAACTGGCACACATTATTTTGGGCACAGTTGTATGGACAAAGATTTTTTTTTTTTTAAATTGAATAATAAAATGTACCATTTAAATTAAGGATACCTTAAAAATAGAGTAATCATAAAAAGGAATGATAGCATTTCCTATATACAAACTTAAACATTAAATTTAGTTAAATATATTTACGACACACATTTATGTCAAGCCTGAAAGTCATGTGTTTACTCCCTTAAAATGTTAGCATGGCTGCCCTTCTGAAAATGCATCCTGATAGACAGGGCTGAGAGGTCACTTGTTGAGTTGTTTTTATTCAAAACCAGGATTTAACCATAGAAACCTGTTAAGATTTCTGCAGCCCAGATATTCATACTACATTAATTCTAATACATGAGACATGTCATGTATTCATTTAGTTAATGAATTATATTTTAAAAACATTGTACTGAATAAAATTTCTAGCCTCCCTTGAGATCAGGAACACAAATCTGCCGTTCCCCTTCAGCTAAAAATATTTGAAGGGCTTTTTGTAACAAATACACTCCAAACTGTCTGCGTTGTTGTGGTGACCATGTTGAGGCGGCTCCATAAAAATCACCTTTCTTTAAATTTGTTACCTTGTGGAGACCTGTAGAAAGAACACACTGCTAGCATTTAACATAAAACTATTAAAAGCTTCATTGAATGTATACACTTTTATATTTAAACTGATGATTCATGCACCATTGTAAACAGCATGGTAACAAAGGATGATTACAAGAAAAAATTTTAAACAAACCAATAGCTTCCAACATGCAAGCTTCTCTGGTATATGCCTCAACTGGTATTACTGACTGGAAACAGTGCAGAGATACCACACCAAACCCTGCGTTCCAAATGTCAAGTATGTGTGTTACTTTAGCACTTGTCTGAGAAATAAATAGAGCATTAAAAAGCAACTGTGTTTAGAGTTCAAATGAAAAAGTGCATCTGTATTACTAATACCCAGATAAAAATATGGACAGACACACCGCTTTTGGTGCAACAACACATTTATAAAGGGCTTATCAAAATAAAATTCAAGTAAGTTACCTACTTTTCTAGATTCTCTTTTCACTTTAGTGCATGCCTCGTACAAATGGCTGTAGGGTCTTGATCGTTTACCTTTCCCAATGTAAAAGGTAGCCAGGATGAACGTTTTAAATACTTCTGAGTCAGCTGTAAAATAAAGATTCAATTCATTAAAATTTTTGAAAATTTCTGTTTGAAAAAAAATCTTCAAGTTTCTGAATTCTACCTTTTAATGGACAAATTTTAGCCCATGTGAAACATTTCTGTCAATAAATGTCTTCTTACTCATTGCTGAGTAGCTAAAACAATAGCCTTGTATTCTTTGCTGTTAATTTTTTTTTAATTCCATGTCATCTCGTTTGAGCTGTAAAGGCTATACGACACTGGTTCTTTATCTGAAAGTTAATAAAAATAATTTACAAAATAGTTCATAATTTGAAGAAGTAGAAAAAAAATGTTATCTGTTTGACTTACGTAGGTCCTTTGCTCTGAGAGGAAGATTTCTAGTGATGCGTGGGTCAAGGAGCAAATAAGTGAACGAAGATTTTTGAGAACCTTCCCGCCACTGGCGACCATTGATGTTAAATGAGTCAACCAGTTTTGCTTCAAGTTCTACAATATTTTTTGATTCAAAATTTCCACATAATGCATAACACATTTCTAAGGGATAATCTGTAAGAGGTTCAAAATAGTTCAAAGTATTAATAAAAGTAAATAGAACGATGAACAAAATTTAACTCTTCTCACTATTTATTTTAGGAGGAAAAAAACCCTTAGTTTTAACAAAACACATTTTTTCATTTTATTCATTTCAGTTGCATCATTACACATTAGTCATTTAAATTTGAACTTTAAAAAATTAGTTGTGGGAAAAAAAAAAAAAAAAGACATTTTTGTAACAATAAAATATAGTACACACTAACCTGGGACTTTTTTAGACAATCCTATTCTGCCGGGATTTGACTCTAAAGAGGCAAGGCGTCGTAGGTATACCTGTCTTGTTGAGGAGGTGATGGGACCACAAGATTCATCATATTTAAGCAATCTCTGTTTTATGTCTTCCGATGTTAAATTCTGCAAACTTTGAAGATTGCATTTTTCTGCTTCCTCTGTCTGAAGATCATTTGTAACTGGAGTTTTGTGGTTGACTTGGCTGAGAGACTCTTTATCCAAAGGCAAATTGGTAACTTTTTCTGAGGCTGAAGTGGTATTGTTAATTGAAGACCAGTCATAAATATCGGTAGCCTCAGAATCTAGAGTTAATCCACTGACGGTACTTTCATTGCTGGCGCTACATTCCGAAGGTAAATGTCTTTCTATAAAAGTTATTCCACTTAGATCATCTTCATAAAGATATTCTACTACTGATAAGCTACTAATATGGCTCACATCTGAAACTCGTTTTCTGTGAACCGGAACTTGAGGAACTTTGCTACTTTCATGCTGCAAAGCTTGAGATGGCTTGAATGGATATTCCTTTGACTTTGAGATTTTCCAGTAACCTTGTGCGTCCGATCTCTCCGGCGGTTTGTTTGTGGTTTTAACTTTCCTTTTATAAGCTCTTGAAACATGTTCTCTTTGAAAAAAACTGTCATCAGATGTCAATAAGTTGTCATCTGCAGGACGGACACCAAGTGGTGGTTTCCATTTTGACAGACATAATTTTAAAGTTAGATCACCCTCGGCGTTAACACTTTTTAGTTCTTCAATTTTCAACCCAGGGATTAATTTACTCACAGGAGTCTGTATTTTACCATGTTCTCTCAAATCACAAGATATATTTTTATAATGGAACGATTCATCAAAACCTTCATCGCAGGTGGTGAAGGTATTTGATGAAGAATTGGAGTTATTGAGGCTGCACGGTTCCTGTGTTAGTGACTGTCTTGATGTACACATGGCAGGCAGATCACTGTCACTACAATCTTTTATTTTACATTTTTCCATAAAGTCGGCAGAAGAGAGGATAAATTCAGCCACCCGGTTCTGTGGGCTGGCAAAACACTTTGGTAAAAGAGTGGGGGTTGTGTGGTTAGAAAAGTGAAGACCTGCATTGTCAGGTTTGACAAATTTCTGACTATGTGTAGTACGAGTCACGGCATTGCAAAGCATGTTATGTGGTGAAGACAAACTGCTTTGACCCATATTCTTGGCAGTGTTTTTTGTGTGATCTGGATCATTAAAAGTTACATCAGACAGTTTACCTCCATTAAGCTTGAATTTGTTCTTTGATGAGCAGGGGGAGTTCTGTTTGTTGTTTTTTATACAGCTGGGGGATTTCCCAGAGGTCGAGGCAAAAGGTACACTGAAGAAGTTTTGAGTTTCACAATCTGTGAATTCATTTTGAGATGAATCGGATGAGGTTAAACTGGAGATGAATGATGAAGAGGGCTTTACTCTATCTAGTGATGAGCCAGTGTAGTTAGACTTTTGTGATATACAAAGGTTCCGTTGTTTTATCAGCAGTTCTGTGTGAGCCGCTGTAGGATTTCCAGACACCTTGCTGGTGTCAAGTGTTTTGTAAACACCATTATCGTGCATGGCTGTGGTGGCAATAGTAAAACTACAAGGGTTGGATGTGTCTTGAGGGCTATCATGGAGTTTACAATTGTCAGATTGTTCAGAGGAAAGCCTACCATGAGGTAATTCAAAATGCTCCTGTTCATGCATGTTCTTTTCCGGTGTAGGCGAGGGTGTATACTTATCAGAATTATTTTTTACGCTGGCTAGGTCGGATGATCTTAATCCCAGCAAGGGTGTGTTCGGTGAGGTGGCGTCAAAGACCACTTGCTGCCCTTCTTCCAAGTAATCATACAATTTTTTTGTAATTGTACTTGAATATCCAGACAAATTGTCTGCTTCTTTTTTTGACTGATGAGCAGAAAAAGAATGACCACTGTCATTAAGGCCATCTCCACAATGGGATGCTGTCCCTGGAGGAAAAAAAGTTATTCAGTGACACACATTGTGCAATAACTTGTTAAATAACAGATTTATGGAAATGTTACCAAAGTCAAAATATAGCAATATTTATGTGAAATGTTACCAAAGTCAATATATAGCAATATTTATGTGACATGTTACCAAAGTCAATATATAGTAATATTAATGTGAAATGTTACCAAAGTCAATATATAGCAATATTTATGTGAAATTTCTCCAAAGTCAATATATAGCAATATTTATGTGAAATGTTACCAAAGTCAATATAAATATATAGCAATATTTATGTGAATTGTTACCAAAGTCAATATATAGCAATATTTATGTGAAATTTCTCCAAAGTCAATATATAGCAATATTTATGTGAGCTGTTACCAATGTCAATATAAAGCAATATTCATGTGAATTGAAATGCTACAAATGTCAGCATTCAGCAACATTTGTGGAAATATTTTCACTAAATTAATTTTCAAAAATGCATTTATTTGCACGATAAGAATTAGCTTAGCATACCAGCTGATATTGAATCTTTCAGAACCAAATTAACCATATGGTTCTTCAGCAGCCTAGTACACTCATGGTGACCCCATTCAACAGCAAGGTCATATGCTGTTTTCTCATCCTGTTAGGATCAATAACTCTAATGAACAGGTTGTACTGCATAAATAATTTCAAATTACGTTAAAAATTAAAAGATAGGGAATTAAATTCTAGTTTGACTAGCTTTCTTTCTTAATCTATTTTTTTAATGGATCTGTAGGTCACTAACCTGATCTTGAATGGTCATATCAGCTCCCCATTGTAATAGCAGTTCTATAGTCCTGGGATCACCCCAACTTGCTGCTATATGGAGTGGGGTTAAATTTTCAGACGAACTGGAGAAAAAAAAATATAAGAGATGTTTTATGTTTACATTTTGTTGATAGTTTGTGTTGTGCTTATTTTAAATAAAGTTAAAAGACAGAAAATTAAAAATATTTTAAATGTAGAGTAGAGAATTTATGCTGGTCACTTGTTACAGTGAAAAGTTATAATATCCATACTTCATGACAGAAATAAAATAAAAATGATATAGACAAAAAAGATCTTAAAAATTAATAAAATAATTATTTAATATCCATTTACCATACATTAGGATCCCCTCCAAAGTGAAGTAAAATTTCAGTGGTCAAGTCACCTTGTCCAGCAGCCAAATGCATTGCAGAAACACCATAATCCCAATGAAGTGTATTTGGATTAGCACCATTCCTAAGTGCCCACTTAATTTCTCTGAGATTTAAAAATAAAAACCATAAGTGAACATAAATTCAGCCCTAGATTTAATTTTCATTTATCTTGTAAACATTTATTTAGCAGATTTTATCACTGAGCTCTGAGTAAGGAAGCAGGGACATTTGTCATGTTTATAGAACAAAATAGATGGTGGTAAAATGCTGCTTGTGTTGCCAACAAAAATTAATTGAAATGGACTATATTCATAAAGGATTTCATTATAAGAATATATGATTATAAAATTACTACACAAGGGTTTACAGTACAGTTGTTTGAGTGACGGATAACATTTTTTAATTGAGATTATTATGAAATGTATTAAAAAAAAGTTTACTGGTAGTAGCCTACAAATAGTGTTAGATTTAATTTGATATCAAAACAAATGTGTTGTATAGATAGTGTAAATAATTAAATTCTCTGAATCTTATCCCATATCATTTTACTAAGTCTAATACTAGTTGTTAATAAGGGTATAAAACAGGCTTGCACAACATACAGCCCATGGCCATGGGCTGGCACTTACTCTACGGCTCCCAAGCTTTTAGTGAGGACACATATTACACATTATAAAATAACAACCAATAGTTTATTATAGATTTAGACTATTACAAAAGTAAAATAATAGAAATGAATATAAATATTTTTGCATTAAAAAAAAAAAATTAGTAATAAATTATTTGTTATATATTTTCATAATTAAACAAATAATTTATTTTTATCATTTTCTTGAATATTTTTCCCACATATCCAATTTTCTTGTGGCCTACAGCAGTTTTTCATTATGTTGTTGCTTTTCATCCTTTTGCATGCGAAGATGACCATGGCTATTTTCTATGGTGAGTACGCAGGTGGCCTGCCAGTCCTATTTGTGCCTGGAAAGCCTTCTCGCACGTTTGACATATGTTGTTTTCAATCCTAGTTGGATTTGAGTCGATTCTGTTTTTCCTTGTCACACACTTTCTTTGGGCAGAAGAGGTGCACTTGTTCTCTGAGGATTTTGCTTCGACAACGAGTCTGCCACGCAAGCTTGCACGATCTATAGCAAGTGTCCCCCATGAATCAAGATCAATGTCCATAGATTTGAGAGAAGTTTTTACACAGTCCTTGAAACGTTTTTTCTGCCCGCCAGCTGAGCATTTCCCATTGAAGAGTTCACAAAACATTAGTTGCTTGGGAAGTCTACTGTCTGGCATTCTTGCAACATGCCCTGCCCATCTGGCTTGTCCATTATAATGTAATATAATAGACTAATAAAATTTTGAGTTGTGCAGGGCTGCTATAAAATATTTACTGTGCAGTTACTAAAATTATCTACAAACATTTTTTGATAAAATTCTTTCACTGATCCAAATAAATTGAAATTTTTATGACATTGTACTTATTTTTTTCAGCACATAAAAAACATTTTTTTAATAAAAAAATTTAAGAAAGTTAATAAATGAAAAGAAAACAGAGTTTGAGTTTATATCATCTCAATGAAAACGATTGCAGACCATGAACTCGTTCAAATATGAATGGAAAAGATCAAGGCTTGTGCTTAACTGTCTTTTCAGTTTGCGCTTCGAGTGCATCCACATATTTTCAACATTCTGTGTGTGGACACCAGCATCCTTTGGATCTACAAAATTTTGTTGATGGACCACAGTGTTCGTGGATTCCATGTCTGAGCTGGTTAATATTTGCATAAGCCGCAGACATGTAGCAATGGCGGTGCAGGGCGGAACATATGTCCCCGGGCCCCATAATGAGGCTTACAACATTACATAATAATAAGTAAACAAGGGTAATAAGATCAATGCAGCGGCTCAGCAGACAGGTTCTGATAGCCTGCTTATTTTGTCACATTTTCGTGCATCAATGGGACAGGATCATCTCAGCGATCTTGCTCTTCTTAGCGTTGAAGGAGGAACATTGGAAAAAGCAGATTTTGATTGCATTATTGACCAGTTTGCGACAGTGAAATTATGAAAAATAAATCTTTTGTAGACTATGTAAACCAGTCTACGACAGTGATTGAGTGGGTCATGTACTATAATTTCTATAAATTTGCTTCTTTATATACAATGTTTTATTAAAATTTAAATTGTTTTCCTTATTCAATGTAATAGTAAATTTGGCTAATGCTAAGTTATCGGGCCAATTTTATAGTTCCTCCCGGGCGCAAAATATCATAGCCATAGCTACGCCTCTGATGGGTCGTCCATTCGGCCAATACAATTCATGAGCCTTGAATATCTCTCTCTATGGCAGTCTATGGACTCCGTGCCGTAACATGATCACACGTCGGTCAGACTCAGGCAATTCATAGATAAAACACCCACTCTCTCTTTGTATACCACCAAAAACCCAGTGACCCCACTTCTCAAATATACTACTTTTAACAGACATCAATAAAAGAATAACCATTCATTTAAATATAGCACTTCAAACCGGACGATTTTTTAATAACCGAAACCTGAAACAAAATGTGGAAAAAGGACTAAAATGTATGTGGTTTTTTTTTTAATATACAACCCATCAGGCTTAAGGCACAGTCACTACTACTACTACAACAGTGTAACTGTGTAAAGTTCAAGTCACCCTTAAAGTCTATTAAAGTTAAATAAAGTGTGTATCAGTATCATTGTAATCATTATTGAATTGTACGATTATCATATATTTATTAAAAAATTATCAGTATTGAAGTCAGTGTACAGAGTGTACAGGACACAGGTGCAGCGAGTTAGGGCAAGCAAGTGCCTAAATTTATCAACTTAAATCTTCTATTTATTTATAGTTTATAGGCCTATTAAGTTATTTTAAACATGCACCAACTTTAGCTTATTTGGATCACCATCGTTTTCAGACGTTAGTATTCGAAATAATTTGTTGTATTCATTGGACACGACGGACATGATAGTGTTTGTTTATATTTTTTTTGAAGTTGCCGGTTATATAAACCAGATTTTAAGGTTTACTTTCTGCAGGCCAAAAGAGCTATATGCGTTGGCTAAAACGTATTAAGTTTTAAATAGGATTTGTTTAGGACAATAATAATAATATTTTATATTAATAATCAATTAAATCGCATAATCTACTATATAAAACTCGGTATGACTATGGTTTTTTTTAATATTGTTAATGGGTCGATTAATCACAGAACAATGGATCGCAACCATATTTGACATTGACATTGACATGGTCATTCCTCCTGACATATATCATAATCATATATAATATATTATGGTTCCTGGAAAGTTTCGTCATAATCCCTTTCACAAAAGCTGTAATTGTAACCAGTAAAATATATATTTCTTTTCAAATTGAAAGGCTTCGATGGCGTTCAAGTTAATTTATTGTTGGTGCACGCATTTCAATAAGCCTTTATTTAGAATGGTGCGCTTTCAAACATCTATATTAAAGTAAGGTTTTCGTTGGGGGTTGCGCTTTTGTTGGGTGCACGTGTTACAGGCAGGAAAATTGTGAAATCCAAGGATTTTATTATAATGACTTATGTATTTCAAACTTTACTGGAATCGTCAGGCATTCTATAGCATTCCTAGGCATTCTATAAGATGCCTGAGGCAAAGTATGTAATTACACACAAAGGAATGAAACTTAATTTTATATATATATATTAAAACAGGATTTGAAAAAGGTAAGTAAAAAACGGCCATGAGAATTATTCTAATTGTTGTTTTAAAAAAAAAAAAATTATTGCAACAGTCAGAACTTGACTGTCATTTTTTTTTTTGTTGCATCTGATCTGAGCGATATTTATTTATTCGTCGGAATGTCTTCTAATGTGAATAAAAGCTTTTTACACAGGAAAACTGAGATCTGATATAAAGCTGTTGTAATAAACCTATTTCGTTCCCAAACTATATGCATCGCCCTGCACAACTATGATGACAGCCAAAATATTGCGAACGTCACCACGGAGGCGTACTTGGTCACCCCCAGGAGTGGAAATCTGCACTGTAGTACTTCACTCAACGGGGGGCAGTGTGGTCTTAGATCTTGCCATTATTTTACCAACTTGTTCAATAATTACTTTTCGCAGATTTACCTTTTTTTGTATAGCGTTTTTCTTATTATAACAGACGACACAAAACGTGAGCACTGTATCCCTCTTCGCTATAAAACTATGACCACTAATCACTTGAATATTACGATAACAGTTTGGACACTCACTAATGAGCCCCACTTGAATCCAATAGTGTAGTTGATTCAGGTGATCTGGCAGTAGATGTATATAGGCCTACTTGTGGTTTTCAGGTTCAGTCTGCAAATATGTGTCGTAGTTTAGAAGTAGAACATACGGATACTTCAGCTTGCAAAAATATTTGAGTTTGCATGGATTAAGGACCTGTAGACTCTTTAACTGGTAAAGATATTTGAGCTGGTATGGTAGAAAGATCTGTAGAGACCGGAAGTGCTGTAGGAAGAGCAGTATTAGATTTTGATGCTGACTGAACAATCTTATGCAAGTTTTCTTCCTCAATGACGTTCTGTAAAACTTCTTAAGTTAGATTTGAGGGTTCATAACCCAATCTTTAATTTGCATTCAAAATTCAAAATGGAGCTCATAGAGAGACATCTTGATACCAGCAAGATAGGCACATCATGATACCAGCACGATAGGCACATCTTGATACAGCATAATAGGCCGTAGACCAACACTCCAAGCCTGCTCTTCTCATCTTGCATCAATGTCGTGAGCACGTTATCAACACATGGATTCTGCCTTTAATTTGACTATGGCGAGCCTTCACTTACACAAACTTCAGCTATGGCCAATGGTCTTTAAGGCTAGAAACAATTTAATTTGATCATTCCCCAATCGACAATCAAATCTCGCAGAACAGGTACAACACAACAGTCTACTGGACCTGGACAACACAACAGTCTACTGGATCTGGGCACGGATTTGTTAAGTACATGTATATCACAACGTGTAAAAATAAAAATGTTTTTGTGTTTTAAAAAAGCATTGTTAACAATGTATTTCTGTTTCAGACTGCTATACATATGCCAGAAATCTAGACACATACCAGACTGCTACACATAGGCCAGAATGCTAGGCATACCCCAGACTGCTAGACATATGCTAGATACATTGTCTGATAGACATTTTTATCCTAAAATGTTTTTGCCCGTGCTGTTTATTTCTTGTTTATATAAAAAAAAATCCTATCTCTTTCATGTTATTATATACTTTGCCTAAATCCAGTCTGGCATTCTATAGAATGCCTGGAATACACCCTTTGTCTGGATTACACCCTTTGCATGGATTACACCCTTTGCCTGGATTACACCCTTTGCCTGGATAACACCCTTTGTCTGGATTACACCCTTTGCCTGGATAACACCTTTTGCCTGGATTACACACTTTGCCTGGATTATACACTTTGTCTGGATTACACACTGCCTGGATTACACACTTTGCACAAACATTTTAACTAAATATTTTGATTCTATTTTCGCAGAACAGTGTGCTTTAAAAACTATTTTTGAAATATTTTGTTTTCAACAAAAGTTTAGCTGTTTAATCCAATCCTATTTTTTAAATATACGGAAATCCGTGCTGTACATCATTTTAAGAAGGCTGCACCTATTGGTACCCGGGTACCAGAAGTGAGAAGTTGGGATTAAAAAACGATTTAAAATATTATTGTTAAGTTTGTGAGACAAAATGAGGTATCAAATGAAAGATAATTGAATGTACTATACGTTTATAACCTCAATTCTTTAGTTTTACTAAAATAAACTACTACAAATGACATCCGAATAGCATTGAGTCTAATGGTACCCGGGTGTGAATGGCGGCGCTGCGTGTCTGGGTCCATTTTGACTAATTAAGTTTTAATTTGACTAATTGAAGAATTAAGTTCACAAACGTATAGTCCATTCAATTATCTTTCATTTGATACCTCATTTGGTCTTACAAACCCAACAATAATATTTTAAATCGTTTTTTTAATCCCAACATCTCAATTTTGTGTTGAGAGGGATATTTTGTGATAAGTGGGATATTTTGTAGTGAAAGGGATATTTTGTGGTGAGTGGGATATTTTGTGGTGGCCCAATGTAACAGTGTGGTGAGTGGGATATTTTGTTGTAGCCTGATGTAACAGTGTGGTGATGGTGATATTTTGTGGTTGCCCAATGTAACAGTGTGGCAAATGGGATATTTTGCGGTGGCCAATTGATACCCTGCTCGCAGCGCCTAACGCCGTAGCCGTGTGGTGAGTGACTGAAAGTTTAAAACATTTTTAAGTTATAAACTCAAGAAACTCAGGTCCCGAGACTGATAACTATAGCCTTTTATTTGTTCTTCGAGCGTTGTATAAAAAGAAGTGGTCAACGAAAAAAAAACGAATAAAAACGTCTATTAAAAACGAAGAAAGGGGATACGATAATATAAAGATTCCAATATGGAGCCGATGAACAATGAACTGATTAGGAATGCGATTCAAACTTTGAATGATTAACCCATTTGGGAACTCTCTTTAAAGACGGCCGCGTGAACTTACGAGAAAGTAACTACGTCAATGTAACTACCAAGCCATGTATTCTGGCAGACAAGCCACGTATTGTGGCAGACAAGCCATGTATTCTGGCAGACAAGCCATGTATTCTGGCAGACAAGCCACGTATTCTGGCGGACTCACTGCGGCAAGTTTTGATAATATGGACAATCTTAGAGATTCCACACCGAATAATTGCTTAAAAAACCAGGAGCAAACGATAGTAAACGAACTTTTTTAATAATAATAATAATAATGAAGTTTATTTGAGAAATTTGAGAAATCACGCTTCATTCCCAAAGGCTCGAAGCGCGTTACAAGGTTCGATGTTCGAGAGGCATCACTGCTGCCAGTTAGGCGCATGTGAACTCCATCTCCCCATCTCCTGGGTTTGAATTCAGAGTTGCCTTCTCTTAGATGAGTTGCCGTCCAAGGTTAACGAGTCCCATCCACCCGGGAGTTGCCGGAATGTTTCATTGTATCAATGTTATCCGCCTATCGGGACTCCATCGCCGGGTTTGAATTCAGAGTTTCCTTCTCTTAGATGAGTTGCCGTCCAAGGTTAACGAGTCCCATCCATCCGGGCTGCTGGTGGTGTGTTTGCTTGACTGGGCTTTGGCGGGGATTGAACTCCAGACCATCAACTTGAGATTTTGCTCAGTTTAGACCACTCGGCCACCCAGCACCCAGAATGGGGAACGACTGAAAAATTGCCCACGTTCATAGAGTGAAAAAAGTTCAACCAAAAAATGCATTCACCTTATGAAAACTCAACCAAAAATAATTCACTTTATTGCTTTGATTGTTTGTTTTTTATTTGTTAAAAATATAAATATAGCTTATCGGAAGGAATTACAATATGGCGCTGTATTTGTTAAATGTCAGCAGGTTGTGTGTCAGTCGGCATGGCGTGTGTCAGTCGGCATGTCGCGTGTCAGTCGGCATGTCGTGTGTCGGTCGGCATCCCGTGTGTCAGTCGGCATGTCGCGTGTCAGTCGGCATGTCGCGTGTCGGTCGGCATGTCGCGTGTCAGTCGGCATGTCGCGTGCCAGTCGGCATGTCGCGTGTCAGTCAGCATGTCGCGTGTCAGTCGGCATGTCGCGTGTCAGTCGGCATACCGTGTGTCAGTCGGCATTTCGTGTGTCAGTCGGCATGTCGTGTGTCAGTCGGCATGTCGTGTGTCAGTCGGCATGTCGTGTGTCAGTCAGCATCCCGTGTGTCAGTCGGCATTTCGTGTGTCAGTCGGCATGTCGTGTGTCAGTCGGCATGTCGTGTGTCAGTCAGCATCCCGTGTGTCAGTCGGCATTTCGTGTGTCAGTCGGCATGTCGTGTGTCAGTCGGCATGTCGTGTGTCAGTCGGCATGTCGTGTGTCAGTCAGCATCCCGTGTGTCAGTCGGCATGTCGTGTGTCAGTCAGCATACCGTGTGTCAGTCAGCATGTCGTGTGTCATTCGGCATGTCGTTTGACCAAAGATTGACTCGAACACAAAGTGACGGATATGACATTGACGCGTAGTTTGCCCACGGGGCCTCAAGATATTTAGACTGCGTTGCAACCTCCGTAGATCTTAGTAACCATTTTGATTATTTGATTCATGAACTGGAAAAAAAAGTTTTCAACAAAATATGACACATTAAGAAGAAAGAGCTTGACAGTGTTTCTTCTTTTTCTTAAAATGAAATAAAGCTGCATGCCCTGTGTATTGACGCAATGAGCAGGTTTGTAATCTTGAAACTGTTTCTGTGGGACCTTTTCCACCGACAAAATGTTTACTGCATGTAATCTTGAAACTGTTTCTGTGGGACCTTTTCCACCGACAAAATGTTTACTGCATGTAATCTAGAAACTTTTCTGTGGGACCTTTTCCACCGACAAAATGTTTACTGCAAGCTTACTTGGGTTTTGATTGACTGTGTACTTGTGTTAAGAGGGACTGTGTACATGTGTTTAAATAGACTGTGTACTTGTGTTTAGATGAACTGTGTACATGGGAAAAGATAGACTGATATACTGTATATGTGTTTAGATAGACAAAAAATCCTATTCTGCTACATGTGTGAACCCATATTTTACATTTTTATTAATATTTGTGAGTTTTAGGAAATTAATAAAAATCTAACACTCTGCATATGCGGATGATCCATGTATCTATACTTACTGTTACACGTGTGGACCATCCTTGTATCTAGAGTTACTGTTACATGTGTGGACGATCTAATCTTCGGTTGTTAAAAATAGTATGTTTCTTGTAAAAATAATTATTTTTAAAATAACATATTTATTATTATTATTATTATTATGGGTAGTTTTCTATAGCGTGGTACCCCAGCCTAGGGCTGGGCTCACCACGCTGTACATGCAAATTAAAATGAACTTAAAAATATAAATTAAAAACCAACCATTCCATAACAATTTACATGTGAAGCCATGGACGGCACTCAGCAGCATCGTTTAACTTTCAGAGGGGGAATCAGTCAGGATAGTAAAGTTTAAAGAGGTGTGTTTTGAGTGCAGTTTTGAAGGCTGTGATGGTTGATATATTTCTGATGTGTAGTGGAAGAGAATTCCATTGTTTGGGGGCACAGTAAGAGAAAGATCTTTCACCGTATGTTTTTGTGCGAGTCTTAGGGACAGAAAGAATACGATCGTCTGCGGAGGAGCGAAGCTGTCGAAGGGGTGAATAGACAGAGAGAATTTCGGTTAGATATGAAGGGCAGGAATTCGAGAAAAAGTGGTGGCACAGAACAGAGAGTTTATAATCAATCCGTGCTTGTACAGGGAGCCAATGAAGTGAATGAAGTAGTGGTGTGACGTGATCACGTTTTTTTGCCTTTAAAACTAGCCTAGCAGCTGAGTTTTGAACCTTTTGTAATCTTTCTAAGAAGTGTTTTGGTGAGCCTGACAGAAGAGAGTTGCAGTAGTCAAGACGAGAGAGAACAAGAGCACAGACTAAGGTTTTTGTTGCACTAACTGTGAGGTAGTGGCGGATGGAGCTGATCTGACGGATAGCAGTGTATGCAGAGCGACAAATGTGAGATATATGTTTATCTAGAGACATGTTGTTAGACAGAATATAACCAAGATTCCTAGTTGAGTATGTAAACTGTATGTCTGAGTTACCTACTTGAAATGAGGTGGGGAGAGCTGAGTTAGAGGATGATTTGTGATCATGAATAAGAAGTGCTTCCGTTTTGTCATCGTTAAGTTTCAACTTGCTGAGTATCATCCATGACTTGACATCACCAATACACTCCTGCAAAGTCCGGACAGCTGAATCTACAAGAGAGGGATGGGTATGCTTGTATAGTTGCGTATCATCCGCGAAAGACTGGCTCCCAACAGCATGCCTCTCGAGCAAGAGGAGCAGTGGCCTGGTATACATTGTAAATAGAACCGGGCCCAAAACGGACCCCTGTGGCACTCCATACACCAAGTCAGCACTGCTGGAGATACAGCCATCGACAGCGACTGCCTGCGTTCTATCAGAGAGGAACGACCTAAACCAAGACAAAACAGAACCAGAAATGCCAAAGTAATTTTCAAGCGTTTTGTAAAGGGTTTCATGGTCGACAGTGTCAAAGGCCGCACTGAGGTCCAAGAGGATCAGGAGGGAGACATCACCACTGTCCAATGCAAGCAAGAGGTCATTGGTGACTTTCAAGAGAGCCGTCTCAGTGCTATGGAAAGGTCTATAGGCTGATTGATTAGGACTGAGAAGAGAGTTGTCATTTAAGTAAGCAAAAAGTTGTTTTAGAACTAGTTTTTCAATGACCTTAGACAAAAATGATAAGTGAGATACAGGTCTATAGTTTTTAAAATTATTTTCATCCAGACCAGGCTTCTTAAGCAATGGTTTGATGACAGCTGACTTACAAATAGATGGAACAGTGCCCGATGACAAGCTTTCATTGACTATGTTGGTTATCGTTGGGAGCAAATGATCTAACGACTCAACCAACAGGGGGGTGGGGATGGGGTCCAAAGAACATGACGTAGGCTTAGACTCCAGAATAGTAATTTTGACCTCCTGTTCTGAAACCGGCTTAAAAATTTCGAAATGTGAACTAACACAAGAAAAGGGTGGCAATTCTAAGGGGGGTATGTCAAGACAATCAAGCTCAGCGCGGATGTCAGCAACTTTGCTTGTAAAGAAATTGCAGAACATCTCTGGTTGCTGGGGCAACGGATACACTGAAGGAAGAGCAATTCCTTTGTTAATCCCTCTGAGATTGCTACAAACATCGAACAACTGCTTGCAGGTTTTACCCATAATTATCTTTTGGCTAAAATACAAAGTTTTTGCTCGACAAACAATTTTGGTCACACGTTTCTTGGCAGCATAATACATCTGCCTAAAAACAACAAGACCTGACCTAAGCCACTTCTTTTCCGCGCTACGCCGCTCTTTCTTGGCACTGCGTAGTTCCTCCCTTATGGTTGCATACCAGGGAGCTGACCGTGCTGACCTAACAATACGGCGGGTTAGGGGGGCATGCCGTTCAAGCACAGTGCGCAATGCACTGTGTAGTGTTTCCAAAGTAGGGCAGAGGGCAGGGGACACTTCCAAACTCAGATCACGCTTAAAGGCATCCCTTTTTATAGTACACAAACTGCGGACCTCCCTGGATTGAAGGAGAGGAGAGGATGCATTAACGTTAAGCTCACAAACAACACAGAAGTGGTCTGAATTTACCCTTTTATTGGTAGCATCCATCATCGTCTGAAATTGAAATGATTCAGAAAGACTGAATTTCATTTCAGAGCGTAGTAAAAAAATATATTACTTAATTTCAGCTACAGCACTTCAATAATTGTTGAAACATCCCTTAACACAGTGGTTCTCAACCTTCCCAATGCCGCGAACCCGTTAAAACAGTTCCTTAAGTTGTGGCGACCCCCCACCACAAAATAACTTTCGTTGCTACTTCATAACTGTAGAGCATGTGTGTTTTTCGATGGTCTTAGGCGACCCCTGTGAAAGGATCGTTCGACCCCCAAAGGGATCGCGACCCACAGGTCGAGAACCGCTGCCTTGACATGTAACGTTGTTTTTCCAATCCACTACAGACAGGCAAGTTTATATAAAAAAACCTACCTAAGAATTTGTGAATTTCAAGTAAATTATCTTGCTATAACAATTTTATTGCCATGGAAAATTGAAAAAAGCGGGGAGGGTATTTTCTATACACGAACCGGACTGTAGTTAAGTTACCCTAAGCCATTTAAGATAACAGTGCTACCAGATTTAAGTGCTGAGTTTTCTCCTTTAAATGCTCCGAAGACAATAATATCCGAGAGACAAGTTTCTTGAATTCCAGCCAAGTCACTGTTCAAAATGTAAGAGCACAGAGGCTGGACTTGTTCGCGGTGTTTGGTGACAAGATGTAAGAGCACAGAGGATGGACTTGTTCGCGGTGTTTGGTGACAAGATGTAAGAGCACAGAGGCTGGACTTGTTCGCGGTGTTTGGTGACAAGATGTAAGAGCACAGAGGCTGGACTTGTTCGCGGTGTTTGGTGACAAGATGTAAGAGCACAGAGGCTGGACTTGTTCGCGGTGTTTGGTGACAAGATGTAAGAGCACAGAGGCTGGACTTGTTCGCGGTGTTTGGTGACAAGATGTAAGAGCACAGAGGTTGGACTTGTTCGCGGTGTTTGATGACAAGATGTGAGAGCACAGAGGTTGGACTTGTTCGCTGTGTTTGATGACAAGATGTAAGAGCACAGATGTTCGACTTGCTCGCGGTGTTTGATGACAAGATGTAAGAGCACAGAGGTTGGACTTGTTCACGGTATTTGATGACAAGATGTAAGAGCACAGAGGTTGGACTTGTTCGCGGTGTTTGATGACAAGATGTAAGAGCACAGAGGTTGGACTTGTTCGCGGTGTTTGATGACAAGAGGTAAGAGCACAGAGGTTGGACTTGTTCGCGATGTTTGATGACAAGATGTAAGAGCACAGATGTTGGACTTGTTCACGGTGTTTGATGACAAGATGTAAGAGCACAGAGGTTGGACTTGTTCACGGTGTTTGATGACAAGATGTGAGAGCACAGAGGTTGGACTTGTTCGCGGTGTTTGATGACAAGATGTAAGAGCACAGAGGTTGGACTTGTTCGCGGTGTTTGATGACAAGATGTAAGAGCACAGAGGTTGGACTTGTTCGCTGTGTTTGATGACAAGATGTAAGAGCACAGAGGTTGGACTTGTTCGCGGTGTTTGATGACAAGATGTAAGAGCACAGAGGCTGGACTTGTTCGCTGTGTTTGATGACAAGATGTAAGAGCACAGAGGCTGGACTTGTTCGCGGTGTTTGGTGACAAGATGTAAGAGCACAGAGGCTGGACTTGTTCGCGGTGTTTGGTGACAAGATGTAAGAGCACAGAGGTTGGACTTGTTCGCGGTGTTTGATGACAAGATGTGAGAGCACAGAGGTTGGACTTGTTCGCTGTGTTTGATGACAAGATGTAAGAGCACAGATGTTCGACTTGCTCGCGGTGTTTGATGACAAGATGTAAGAGCACAGAGGTTGGACTTGTTCACGGTATTTGATGACAAGATGTAAGAGCACAGAGGTTGGACTTGTTCGCGGTGTTTGATGACAAAATGTAAGAGCACAGAGGTTGGACTTGTTCGCCGTGTGTTTGATGACAAGAGGTAAGAGCACAGAGGTTGGACTTGTTCGCGATGTTTGATGACAAGATGTAAGAGCACAGATGTTGGACTTGTTCACGGTGTTTGATGACAAGATGTAAGAGCACAGAGGTTGGACTTGTTCACGGTGTTTGATGACAAGATGTGAGAGCACAGAGGTTGGACTTGTTCGCGGTGTTTGATGACAAGATGTAAGAGCACAGAGGTTGGACTTGTTCGCGGTGTTTGATGACAAGATGTAAGAGCACAGAGGTTGGACTTGTTCGCTGTGTTTGATGACAAGATGTAAGAGCACAGAGGTTGGACTTGTTCGCGGTGTTTGATGACAAGATGTAAGAGCACAGAGGCTGGACTTGTTCGCTATGTTTGATGACAAGATGTAAGAGCACAGAGGTTGGACTTGTTCGCGGTGTTTGGTTACAAAATGTAAGAGCACAGAGGCTGGACTTGTTCGCTGTGTTTGATGACAAGATGTAAGAGCACAGAGGTTGGACTTGTTCGTGGTGTTTGGTGACAAAATGTAAGAGCACAGAGGCTGGACCTGTTCGCTGTGTTTGATGACAAGATGTAAGAGCACAGATGTTCGACTTGCTCGCGATGTTTGATGACAAGATGTAAGAGCACAGAGGTTGGACTTGTTCACGGTGTTTGATGACAAGATGTAAGAGCACAGAGTTTGGACTTGTTCGCGGTGTTTGATGACAAGATGTAAGATCACAGAGTTTGGACTTGTTCGCTGTGTTTGATGACAAGATGTAAGAGCACAGAGGCTGGACTTGTTCACGGTGTTTGATGACAAGATGTAAGAGCACAGAGGTTGGACTTGTTCACCGTGTTTGATGACAAGATGTAAGAGCACAGAGGTTGGACTTGTTCGCGGTGTTTAATGACAAAATGTAAGAGCACAGAGGTTGGACTTGTTCGCGGTGTTTGATGACAAGAGGTAAGAGCACAGAGGTTGGACTTGTTCGCGATGTTTGATGACAAGATGTAAGAGCACAGATGTTGGACTTGTTCACGGTGTTTGATGACAAGATGTAAGAGCACAGAGGTTGGACTTGTTCACGGTGTTTGATGACAAGATGTGAGAGCACAGAGGTTGGACTTGTTCGCGGTGTTTGATGACAAGATGTAAGAGCACAGAGGTTGGACTTGTTCGCGGTGTTTGATGACAAGATGTAAGAGCACAGATGTTCGACTTGCTCGCGGTGTTTGATGACAAGATGTAAGAGCACAGAGGTTGGACTTGTTCACGGTATTTGATGACAAGATGTAAGAGCACAGAGGTTGGACTTGTTCGCGGTGTTTGATGACAAAATGTAAGAGCACAGAGGTTGGACTTGTTCGCGGTGTTTGATGACAAGATGTAAGAGCACAGAGGCTGGACTTGTTCACGGTGTTTGATGACAAGATGTAAGAGCACAGAGGTTGGACTTGTTCACCGTGTTTGATGACAAGATGTAAGAGCACAGAGGTTGGACTTGTTCGCGGTTTTTGATGACAAGATGTAAGAGCACAGAGGTTGGACTTGTTCGCGGTGTTTGATGACAAAATGTAAGAGCACAGAGGTTGGACTTGTTCGCGGTGTTTGATGACAAGATGTGAGAGCACAGAGGTTGGACTTGTTCACGGTGTTTGATGACAAGATGTAAGAGCACAGAGGTTGGACTTGTTCGCGGTGTTTGATGACAAAATGTAAGAGCACAGAGGTTGGACTTGTTCGCGGTGTTTGATGACAAGATGTAAGAGCACAGAGGTTGGACTTGTTCGCGGTGTTTGATGACAAGATGTAAGAGCACAGAGGTTGGACTTGTTCACGGTGTTTGATGACAAGATGTAAGAGCACAGAGGTTGGACTTGTTCACGGTGTTTGATGACAAGATGTAAGAGCACAGAGGTTGGACTTGTTCACGGTGTTTGATGACAAAATGTAAGAGCACAGAGGCTGGACTTGTTCGCGGTGTTTGATGACAAGATGTCAATGAATCTTAAACAAATCAATGACATTAAGTGGCGCGTGGGGGGGGGGGGGGGGAGAGGAACACTTTTGTTTTTAAAGTTAAAGTTTAAAAAAAAATATTTTTAAAGTCTTATAATTTCGTAATTCTCCCAAAAGCGCCATCACCTTTTATTGCTTTTAAAACATACCCTTCTAATAAGAGGCGATGGTATTTGGCTGGACTTGTGTGTGGGGGGCGGGATGGGTGTGGGGGGGGGGTGAAGGGAACTATCAAGCTCCCTGAAAACCTTAATACAGTCAATTTTCACAGGAGTCTGTGGCCTTTCATCGGAGTCTATGAGTTTCACCGAATATCAAGCTGTGTAAGACATACACACATTTGGTTTAAACGGATTGTATTCAAACGCGTTGGACCATTACAAAGTCAAGTTATTTCTTAAGATAAAATATCGTTAACTAAAATAATATGACTCGATCCTGTACAGTGTACTCGTACACTTCAGTTATTAAGGTGCGTACTAAACTGTTAGCACAACATTCATGAACCAGAATGTGAGAAGTAATTTTAACTTCTCTGACGTAGTCTCAAGTTAATAATTTTTTTGTTTTGTTTTGGAAAAAAAGGGGGGGGGGGGAATGGGGGGGAATTGGGGGGGGGGTAAGAAAACACACCAGAATCAAGGCGTTAACTCTCTTCATGGCGACTGCTAGTTAAAAACCTTACAACCATATGATATCAATAGCTTTTATGCTTTTATCGATCTCTTCACGGATTATCGATTTTTCCCCAGGTCGACTTTGCGTCAATAAAAAAATTGGGGACACAACTCCCTTGTATGTATGGTGGTTTGAATAGTTCTTAACAGTCATTTTTATACCTACGTCATGTGACTGGCACCAGTGAAAGGGGCGTGCATTCACAATCAGATACCTTATATTTACCTGCTCTTTGACTGACAGAAAAGCGCAAAAGGATATACCCTTTTAAAAAAAAATGTTAAAGAAAGGAAGACAAAAATATCGTTGAAATGTAATAGCGTTGGTCATGGAGGAAAGAAAACGAAACGCAATAGCCGGGCCGTGTAATTTATCAGTATCCGTGCCTTTAATTTAATGGGGCTGCTTCATTTTTTGACAAGCGAGTGTCACCAAAAAAATTCGGGGGGGGGGGGGGGGTATATTGGCGCTAGGTTTTTACGACAAACAAAAACTTGGCTTGGATATTGAAGAGGTCCCGTGTGCTGTGCTGGAGCCAGAGCTTTGTAAACACGGTGGTTTCAGGGCAGTCGAGACTTGGAGTGGGAGTTAATTGAAAGCTGACAAAGTTTTGATATAATTTGTGTGTGGATTTATAATTTATAATAACACAGGACAGGCGAGAGAGAGGGAGAGCAGCGTTAACATATTGTTTTCTTGTAAGTCATGTTCGTGTCGATATACGTGATTAACTTGATGTGTGGTAGGCCTAGGGATTATAGTTTGGTCGGGTATTTACAACCAAAAAACAACTATTCAAATATATATTGTGGTACATTGGATAAAAAAGTCATATTTTAAATATCCATTTACAAAATTTGTTATTTTAACATTCACTTCTATTATACTTTTACTTATAGTAGGCTTAATTATAACATAAGCTTATAGTTCTTGTAGCGTACAATACAATTTTAAAGTTATAATTATATAATAAAAAATTAACTCAAGAGGCCCCCCGTCCCCCATTAATGAGTTCAAGCAGTTGTGCCCATTTTACCCCCCCCCCACCCTCCCACCCCCACATCCCCACAAGTTTAATGTTAAAAATTCGTGACGCACCCCTTTTTTATATTGTAAAAAATATTTTGTAAAGTTTGTCACTTACAGTACTTAGCTACCGTTCTAAATTTAGTTTACTTAGAAAACAGTAATGGTTACTTAAAGAAAAAGTCATGTTTACGTATAGAAAAGCAAGTTTTACTTTCATAAAAGTAATGATTACGTTTTTTGTCTGTCAACTAATAATACTGTAGCGCCTGTGACCTGTAGCACAACTTTACTAATGTGGAAACATACATATCTCACATCAAATAAAGCAATTTAAGAAACTAAATATTTACAGTCATATATATGTAAATGTTGAAGCATTAACTGGGTGCTGAGTGGTCTAAACTGAGCAAATCTCAAGTTAATTGTCTGGAGTTCAATCATCACCAAAGCCCAGTCGAGCAAAAGCACCACCAGCCTCCCAGGTGGATGGGACTCGCTAACCATGGACGGCAACTCATTAAAGAGAAGGAAACTCTGAATTCAAACCCGGAGATGGAGTCCCGATAGGCGGATAACATTGATACAATGAAACATTCCGACAACTCTTGCGACGCCACTGGTGCCAAGCTGTATCATCCACATGATATTCCCTTGGGGTTATCAAGCGGCGTGGAGAGAGGCGATTTGCTGTTGGGAACCAGCTTATAATCCTAGAAGAATAATCCCAGGCCTTGTGGATTCGTCCTGCGAAATTCCACACCAATGTCACCTTGTGACGGACGGATGCCAACAAAAATATATGTAAATATATATTAACAGTAATGCCTGGACTATCGTGCGGGTTGCGTCCCGAGACACCCACTTCCAAGCGAAATATGAAAAACTGTGAAGTAGGGTTTATATCTATTTTAAAGCTTAAAAATCAACCCTTTAAACAAACTTATAAGAAGCTCAATTAAGTTATTATTTTCAATTTTTAAGGCTATGGAATGCTTATTTAACCGAACAAATCATTTTAAAAATATATATTAAAAAGTTCGTGTATCGCATACTGCGAAATTCCCCGCGAAAAAAGCCGCAGAACGTATCCTAGGGGGAAAACTTTCGCAGGAGTGAGGACGCGATATGTCCAGTAGCGAGGTCTTACTGAACGTCATATATGTTTAAAAATAACAGCAAAACACTCGGGCGGTGCATTGGCAAAACGAGACCCCCTGCTTGTTGTACGAGTAACATTAAATTGTAGTAACAGAGTTGGCGAAACTATATTTGATATGAGATATCCGATGTTTCAGGATCAGCCTAACGTGGATTCAGCCGTGTGGGCGGTATGAAACATATGCGCGTATGTTTAATAGAATTTTAATATGGATATCAGTGGAACAAGCAAGTTAAGAATATTGTTAATATTCAAAAGTAAATCTGCCTATGCTATGCAGAATGTGATGAATGTTTTTTTTTATATTATGACGCAGTGTGGGTAACCAGCACCCGGGGCAAGTATTCCACCACCCCCCTCCCCCCAAAAAATAATTGTCAGCTTAATGGGAGGACTGGGAAAGATTCTAGGAGAACTCTTTCATATATGAATGTCTAAACTTCAAATATTGACTAATCGTTCATTTCGTCGAGAAAATTATCTGCTGATTTCTGGCGACTCCGCAGCTTTGATATTTCAATTGTAAGTTCACTTTCAGATAACTCATCATAGAAAGTGGTCACGTTGGGAATGGACACCAGTAAGTCTACTTCAGTTGCCAACAGTTGGCCGTTAGCCCGAACACACTCAAACATATCTGCAACTTCCTTGGTGTCTCTTGATCTGATCTTATGCTGCTCAGAAAGGAAACGATCAATGCACTCAAACATCACTCTCTTCTTTTATTTTTGCAGAGTAAGTTCGGCCCTCTTGATTGCTGGCATGTCAATTTCTTCAACCTCCTTCAGACTTCCCCAGGAACTTCCTTCGAGTCTTCCTACCCTTGTCTGGTGGCACCCTAATCTGGTGGCACCTTTTAGGGGTGGCAACCTGATCTGGTAGCACCCTGTTTTGATGGCATCCTGCTCAGATAACCCTCTGTTGTTATGGCATCTTGTTCTGGTGCCCCTCTTCCCTTTTCCCTGCTCTTGTATTTAATTGAATTCTGTTATGAAATTGACTCAAGCAAAGTGTCAACAATACATTTTCCATTTGGTGACCCCTAGTGACCCCCTATTGACCCCCTAGTGACCCCCACTGTATGTGGGCAGACAATTATTTTTATTTAGACATCTGTAATTTTATTTTTCTGCATATTTATGTAGACATATGTATATCTTGTACAAATGTGTACACTTCTGTACAAATCGGTAAATCTATTCACAAATCTTTTTGGTATAGTCTATTTCTTTATATATCGGTACCTAATAATATATATTTTCTCATCTTTCTCTCTCTTTAAAATGTAGGTTTATCCCGTAATCTCATTTAGGAGCAACCCCAAGAAAGACCCGAACGATATAACAGCTCAACATGTGTGGACCAGCTTCCGGGTGGTCCAAGGTGGCCCTCATCGTGCTGATTGTGGGCACAGCCATCCACATCGCAGGATGGGCCACGACTAACTGGATGACGTACAGCACCACCAACAGCGTGGTGGAGACCAACATCGGCCTGTGGCGCATGAAGTCCTGTGTCTCCGGCACGTGCAAAGACACGACGGTCACATCTCAGTACGAGACAGGTGAACAGAATTGTGATATTATCATGTATTTACAAAGCATCTATTGTACTATCGCAGGGATTCCCAAATTGAAAGCCGCGGCCTCCTCAAGGGGGGGGGGGCCGCGAAATTTTACACAATTTTCACCTAGTTTTATTTTCAAATTCAATTCAATGTGGTAGAGAGCGACATCTAGCGGACGTGGTGGAAACAACTAGCTGACTTAGGAATGTCTGCGTGAAGAAGATTGTACTTAGGGCTAAACACATTTAGAATGAGACATGTTGAAGCTTTAAGAACAAAATAGACACGCCAATGAAATGGGCGGCTCAGGTAAAAATCCTATCCCCGGAGCGATACAAAACAAAAGCAAGGCAAAAACTTCCGGATAATAAATCGGGTTTAGATATATGTGGTCCACGGGATGCCCCTGGAACAATTTGATCTACTAGGTGAAACGCTGCGCTCGCTACCAAGTCTTCTATTTTCTTTCACATAATAGTTTAAATAAAAATAAAAATATTCGCTATTTCATCGTTCAATCGGGAGCGACATCAAGATGTCGGCCACGTTCCTTCAATCTTAAATGGATATTTATTGCACTCTTAACTTTGCACAAATGGGTGGGGTCAAAGTTTTAAATCTGAGGTATAGCAATGGATTGATTTTATAATCTCTTCTCTTGTATAAATTTTGCTTCTGATGTGTCCTGCTTCCTTTTCGAAACCACCCCCCCCCCCTCACCTCCACATGTGTTATATTAATAGTACTGAGAGAAAAAAAGGCTGTCATGCGTGACGTGTGAATTCAGGTAAACAAATTATTTAAGGGGGAGGCGACTATTATATTAACTGATAAAGAACTACGAGTATGGTGCAGGGCTGTCTAACGTAGGACTATTGTTTATAGGCGTGAAGGTAGGGTGTAAGACTGTCTTTAGGACTATTGCTTATATGCGTGAAGGTAGGGTGTAGGGCTGTCTGTAGGACTATTGTTTATAGGCGTGGAGGCAGGGTGTAGGACTGTCTATAAGACTATTGTTTATGAGCGTGGAGGCAGGGTGTAGGACTGTCTGTAGGACTATTGTTTATAGGCGTGGAGGCAGGGTGTAGGACTGTATGTAGGACTATTGTTTATAGGCGTGGAGGCAGGGTGTAGGACTGTCTGTAGGACTATTGTTTATAGGCGTGGAGGTAATGTTTAGGACTGCCTGTAGGACTATTGTTTATAGGCGTGGAGGTAAGGTTTAGGACTGCCTGTAGGACTATTGTTTAAAGGCTGGCAGGTAGGGTGTAGGACAGCCTCTAGAGCTATTGTTTAAAGGCCGGCAGGTAGGGTGTAGGACAGCCTCTAGGACTATTGTTTAAAGGCCGGCAGATAGGATGTAGGACAGCCTCTAGGACTATTGTTTAAAGGCCGGCAGATAGGGTGTAGGACACCCTCTAGGACTATTGTTTAAAGGCCGGCAGATAGGGTGTAGGACAGCCTCTAGGACTATTGTTTAAAGGCCGGCAGGTAGGGTGTAGGACAGCCTCTAGGACTATTGTTTAAAGGCCGGCAGGTAGGGTGTAGGACAGCCTCTAGAGCTATTGTTTAAAGGCCGGCAGGTAGGGTGTAGGACAGCCTCTAGGACTATTGTTTAAAGGCCGGCAGATAGGGTGTAGGACAGCCTCTAGGACTAATGTTTAAAGGCCGGCAGATAGGGTGTAGGACAGACTCTAGGACTATTGTTTAAAGGCCGGCAGGTAGGGTGTAGGACAGCCTCTAGGACTATTGTTTAAAGGCCGGCAGGTAGGGTGTAGGACAGCCTCTAGGACCATTGTTTAAAGGCCGGCAGATAGGGTGTAGGACAGCCTCTAATACTA
Organism: Omphiscola glabra; assembly: GCA_964017045.1. Lineage (NCBI taxonomy): Eukaryota > Metazoa > Mollusca > Gastropoda > Lymnaeidae > Omphiscola > Omphiscola glabra. The sequence continues at coordinate 35,032,774 of OZ024794.1, read as the reverse complement.
TTGTTTAAAGGCCGGCAGATAGGGTGTAAGACTGTCTGCAGGCCCATTTCTTAAAATACCCGGACCCGGTATAAAAAAGCTGCACCCGGTTGAGCCCTAGTAATACACTATTTTCTGTTGCAATTTTTTTTTATATATTTTTTTATTTTTAACCATTTACCCATGAACATATATTTAAACTTCTGTGACGGTTCGTTTTCAAACTCATTCTCACCTGCATGTATACCCCCCCCCCCCAAAAAAAAATCTAACTAACCTAGTCATTTTAAGTCGACATGGTGACAATATGATATGATCCTGTGTTACATACCAGACACCTTCAACGCTGTCCGGGCCATGGAGACGATCACGTTCTGCGTGTCGGTGTTCACGTGCATCCTTCTCATGATCTACATGTGCGCCGAGGCGTTCAGGACGCAAACTGGAGCTGCCGCGATAATGATCATGTGCTACCTGGCAGGTAAACAATGCGGTATTTTTTTTTTTTGTTGGTGGTGAGGGGAGCTGGGAGACAGGAAGACCCTCACAGGGTTCAGATTAACCTTAGGGGTAACGGGATCCAATCATTTAATATGATAACGAGGACGCCCCGTGTCTCGGAACGAGGTTGGAAGAAAAGAGCGTTACGCTTCAGAAACTTTGTTTCAAAACTCGTATCCGAAAATTTGATCGAAAGAAATTTCGTCGACGGATAATTGATCGACGGAAAATTGATCGACGGAAATTTGATCGAACGGAAATTTGGTCGAATCTTTTTTTTAGTTTACATGTTAAAATTTTGCGTCAAATTTCTTTTGGAACGCATTATTTTGTTTTCTCTCTATCCCCCAGAGACTCGCACAAAATCATACGGTGAAAGATCTTTCTCTTACTGTGCCCCCAAACAATGGAATTCTCTTCCACTACACATCCACAATATATCAACCATCACAGCCTTCAAAACTGCACTCAAAACACATCTCTTTAAACTCTACTACCCCGACTGATTCCCCACATCTGACCGATAAACGATGCTGCTGGCCGCCGTCCATGGCTTGTCATGTAAAAGTTCTGGGGTGGGTGGGGTGAATGAATATGCATTTGTTTTTCTTTTGTCTTTATACAGCTGTTCTTTATTACATAAATGTATTTTATGTTATTGTCACGATTATGTCTCTTTTGCTAATATTTTTATGTACAGCGCGGTGAGCCCAGCCCTTGGCGGGGGTACCGCGCTATATAAGACAACAACTTATAATAATAATAATAATAATATATATATATTTATTTATTTAATTTTTTATTATTATTTTTTGTTTTTGATAGGGGCGGAATTTTAGTTCTTACCCTGTGCGCCATCTGTCTTCGGTACGCCTCCGGTAACAACGAATTACTTGGTTTGTTTTGATTCCTTCTTTAGGGAATGTCACAATTAGAAATGGTCTATATTTCTAAAGGGTTGTACACAAATTCGAGCCGAGAAAAGCAGGGCCAAGGGAGGAGCCCTAAAATTCCAACCCTAATAAGATGGAAAAAAAGTGCCGCCCGGGGCGGAACAATTAAAAAAAGAATTTTGGTGCCCCTTGTCTTTGTGAAGTGCATGTGATTGTATCGTTTAATTCCCTATTAAGGTCCCATTTAAAGACGATATGGCACCCCACCTGCGATATTAGCGCCCGGGGCAAGTGCCCCCTTGCTCCATTCCTCTTTCGCACGGCCCTGGCTGTACACCCGTCATATGTCGTCCCCCCCCCCCCCCCACCCCCAAACAACTGACAGATAACTCGTGAAACAACTGCAAAGCTCAGCAGACTTGTAGAAATATTGGTCAATAGAACTAAGAGCTGTAAATTATGTATAGAGTAGTGGAAATAAGGAGCACAGAGTCCGGGGGAGAGGGGGTGGGGTTAAAGACAGCACGAACCAACGAACGTGTCGCCAAAAGAAAAAGACTTCTTCAGTGAACATTTAGACCCTTAAAAATTAAATTTTAAAAAGTTAACTCGTAGCTCATAGACTCACATAAAGAATAGTGCTTCACGGGAGATTTCTTTTATGTCTAACTGGACTAATGGCAATATTTAAAAGACCTTCGTCCAGTATGACATAATTATGACAAGACGTAAGTCCAGTATGACCTAATCATGAACGTTCGCATCCTCACAGGTGGCTGCAGTTTTGTTGGAATGGTGATCTTCATCACTACGATCCCAGACCCCTTCGTCGTGTCCTACTCCCTGGGGCTCACCGTCATCGCCATGACCCTGATCCTCATCGCCGGGACCCTGATGATCCCCGACAGCTTCAACGACAACGACCGGGAGGACGACGACTCGGATGATTACTACGGCACGCGCAGACGCAGCGTCGTGTCCCCCATGCCGCTGCAGAAACGAGGCCCTGCATCGCGCGGGGTGACGCCCATATCCTACCGAGGCGCCGTAGAGGGTTCCAGATGGAGGAGCTACTGAGAGACTTGGGTGTGACATCAACGAAAAATTTAATTGAAAAATATGATCCTTTTTTGTTTTGTCAACAACGAGGCATGCTATTTTAAAAGAATAAAATATAACATTAAAAAAAAAAACGAATTGATGGTAATAAAATGTGCGATACAAAAAAAATAGGTCTGATTAAAAAAGCAAACTTTTAAACACACGAAAGACGCATTACATTATAGCAGCAAATAGCTTCCATATCAGACCAAAGAGATGACATGGTTGAAGTGAAGACAACGTTGAAAATGACAATTTATGTAAATACTCTTGTTGAAAAAAAAAACAATTTTTAAAAGCCAACAAACAAACAAACACAACAACATCAAAAAACCAGATTAAAATCCTAAGTTATTTTCTAAAAATATATTGTATTTTCTACCTTTCAAATGAGCTTCCATAATTCTTCTTCTTGTACAGTTAAAAAATATTGTTTAAGCATTTTTTTTAAAATGATTATGAAAGAGACATTTCATAACAAAGAGTTGTCTTCAAATTGTAAGTTGTCCGCCTCCAAATGTTCGTCTATCCCTTTGTGTGTGTCTGCGTCATGTCACTGTTCGATACGGGGCTATTTTATAACCATAAAATTTCAACAGAGGACATTCTGCATTTTTTAAATTTGCCATTTGGGGTGTTGGGGGGGGGGGGGTAAACAAGGAGTTAACTCTAATAAATAATCCGTACAGAGTTTTACAGACAAAAAAAACAAAACTGTTTTATTGGAGGTACAACCTGTAGCCATGGCAATGACGTCATTGAGCTGTATTTTCTTGTCTTCAACTTTTCCTGTACCACATTCGTTACTCACTTATTCTCAAAGTCTTCTTGATATTTTGGGGAGGTGGGTGCTAGGATGATCAACTAAAAGTTTCAGGACATTTAGTGTTAAATGGAGCATTATTAGAAATATATATAAATATTGTAGGGTCTATTTTTCTAAGCTTATCTATTGCTGAACTTTTTTTTTTCAATTTCTAATTTATTGAAAGTACATTTCTTTATATAACCGGAGCTCTATTTGAAATGGCCCGAGCATTGTATCTCAAAAAACCACAAGAGATTCGTGTTTCACTAAAAGCTGGGAGGGTTACCTAACAACAAACTCATCAAACTATATGTGATTATAGCAAATTTAAAACCATTGAAATTCAATCTTATATAATTGTTTTAATGTTTATTTTTCTGTTACATGGACGAAGACTTTCTGTTGATACAATCTTATTTTTACGACAATGTTTATCACTTTGGTTTAACCCTGTACTAGACATTAAAATGAGTAACTTGTCTTTCTCGACTCATTATTTTACGAGCATAAAATATTGTGTCAAAACACTCAATAGATTGGTAGATGTAGAGACGAACTTTGAAATGTATTTTATCAGCACAACACCAAACGTACTGAAATAACCACAACCATCTGGATTTATTTTAAAAAAAAATAATTTATAGGATTATGATTGAATACTTTTATAGCGCTTGTGTCCATACTATTTATGAATTTAAGATCCACACTCAGTGCCTAGTCTAAATTCCCAAAACGGTTAATCTGTAAGGATAGGTTACCGAAAATTTGATCGAAAGAAATTTCGTCGACAGATAATTGATCGAACGGAAATTTAGTCGAATCTTTTTTTCAGTTCACACGTTAAAATTTACGTCAAATTTCTTTTGGAACGCACTATACTATACAGTAAAACAAAATATTGCGTTCAAAAAGAAATTTGACGCAAAATTTTAACATGTAAACTAAAAAAAAAAGATTCGACCAAATTTCCGTTCGATCAAATTTCCGTCGATCAATTTTCAGTCGACGAAATTTCTTTCGATCAAATTTCCGGATAAGGTAAGGATATGGCGCAGACGTGGGTACAAGTATTGAGATATTTTGGTTATAAGATTCATCAATAACCATATAGATATACATACAGTGAAAATCGTTTAACGCGAAACAGAGGGGACCGAAATATTTCCTCGTGTTAAACGGTGCATACAAAATAATATATTTATACTCGGGACCGCATTATTATGGTTACCGGATATTTGTTTGAAAGAAATTTCGTCGACGGAAATTTGATCGAACAGAAATACTATACGCACTATACTACTACATAGTAAAAGAAAATATTGTGTTCAAAAAGAAATTTGACGCAAAATTTTAGCGTGTGAACTGAAAAAAAGATTCGACCAAATTTCCGTTCGATCAACTTTCAGTCGACGAAATTTCGTTCAAACAAATTTCCGGATACGCATTATTATTTCATGTTAACCGATTTTTCGTGTTAAACGTTATAACAGCAGTGGTGAACCAAAAAAAAAGGGGGGGGGGGATAACCGAACCGGGCGGTACATTGAGTTGTAAAAATTATACAAATAAATTGTGCTTAAGGCAAGGCGCATTTTTTTACCAAGTCCACCCCTGTAACTGACCATAATTGGGTATATCCTATCCTAAATGGTTAAAGCAGATCGTAAATGGTCATATATGATTTATGATCATAAAGTGTTAACTATGAGTTATAAATGGCTGAATATGGACATAGATTTACCACGCTGCCAAAAAGAGAGAGGGGGTGCTTTTTTAGATAGGATTTGGGGTTGGTGTATCTAGGCGCCCTCTGGATTGTTTAACAGCCATGTTGTAAACTTAGCCTGGCCGCATGTATAAAGCTTCAAGGGCCCTGGTTTCTTGATCCTCTCTACCCAAATACAGCCAAGTTGTAAACTTAGCCTGGCCGCATGTATAAAGCTTCAAGGGCCCTGGTTTCTTGATCCTTCTCTCTACCCAAATACAGCCAAGTTGTAAACTTAGCCTGGCCGCATGTATAAAGCTTCAAGGGCCCGGGTTTCTTGATCCTTCTCTCTACCCAAATACAGCCAAGTTGTAAACTTAGCCTGGCCGCATGTATAAAGCTTCAAGGGCCCTGGTTTCTTGATCCTTCTCTCTACCCAAATACAGCCAAGTTGTAAACTTAGCCTGGCCGCATGTATAAAGCTTCAACGGTCCTGGTTTCTTGATCCTTCTTGTCGAAAATTCTTCTTCTTATCTATATATTTCTGGTCCCCCCAAAATGTCGAACTTGGAACTTTTATGGCCACGAATAATACTTTCAGAACAGGGGGTATATATATAGATAAAGGTCCCTAGCGATACGTTGATTACTATTACTATGACTAAGTCTAGGGAATGGTTACTACAATCAACAGTTACACTAAATTAATCCTCACTCACAATAACGTTACTGTTACTAAAAAACACCAGTGGTTCAGCCACAAATAATTATTTTAATTAGTAAAATACTAAATACATAGAAACATACAAATAGAAATACTTAATATCGATACAAATACAACGCTTTACTAATAATACGATATTATGTTGCTGGACGTTCGGTGGAACGTTCGTCTCGGCTTGCTCTCTCTTGCCTGCTTCTCGTCTGCTATACACACTGCCAGACTCTTACAGCACACCACAAAGCCACTGGAAGGGTCGCCACTGGAAGGGTCGCCACTGGTCACTCAGCTGTGCAGGGGGTGGGGAGGAACTGCTCGCCACGCTCTGCTACCTCTACAACACTTCTGTTTGGGTCGTCTGCTGACCTTATCTCTCTAGTGCGTTACTCGCTTGTTATTATCTGCCTTGTGCAATTACTGCGTCAGGGTTAAACTGTTAACCGCTGACGTCTTATACAGTACTGAGTTCTAGTCTACTGAGCTCTGCTATGGCATATGCTTCTATAGCCCTGAGCCTAATCTCATTCAACTGACTGAACTGAACTAACGTACTAACTGTATTAACTTACTAACTAACTACTCTAACTGTACTAACTACTAACTAACTGTACTAACTACTAACTAACTGTACTAACTACTAACTGGCTGTAAAGAGAATAATAGATACAACATAAGCTACAACTAAGAATTACAGTCTTATCACAATATTACTAATCATACATATAACGTAGTATTCTAACAATGACTTGATAACTAACTATAATCCTAACATATCCTCTAACAAAATGCTAACATTACAAACATGTGAAACTAACAACAATAATAATGTTACCAACCCTACGACACTTGATTGGACACACTCCAAAAAGCAAATAGTCATAAGCCAGGCTCATACTTGTCTGTCAATTACACTACCGTAATTACAGGGACGAGAGAGAACGACTAACTGACTTACAACTCTATATATACTCGGATCGAACTAACGCTGACCTAAGTCCAGTTAACGGTGACCTCTGGGTCATACATATGATTAATATACTATATGCTAATTTTTCGTCTGGTCAACCAATGGTTCACCAGCTGACCCTAGGTCACAAGCTTGGTCGCACGCTGACCATTTTTCTGGTTGACCGGGAACTTCCATTGTTTCTGACTATGAGTCATAATTATCATCAGTACTGGCCTAATAGAGTCGATCACGTGACAAGCGACTGACAAGTGACCGGTAGGTTGTGTGAGCCAGCGGGTCTCACACAAGTGAGGACCAGCGGGTCTCAACACTTCTCTCTACCCAAATACTTACTCAGCTTATCTATTAACGCCACCGTAACAAAGCCAGAGCTCGGTGATTTTTTCCCCTTAAAAAATGTCTTGACTATTTCAATTCGTGACGTGCAAGACCTGCGCCATTCATTTAACCCGCCAATGGCATATCAATAACCTGAGGCCTGAGGCCCACCCAACAAATACGCGATGACAATTCGGTCGTTTGGTTTTTAACATCTATCAACTCACAGTACATTAACAGCAGGGCTATGCTTATTTTTACCAATGAACAAAAAGTGTGTTGAAAAGGTGAGCCAGAGTTAGTAGCGTCACTAGGGGGTGCCGACTGCACCTGTCGACTGCCTTTGGGGGTGGGTGTGGCGGCTGAGAAGAAATTCAATTTTGAAAATTTGATAGGTCTCCCTCGGAGTCGGTTTCAACTAAGATTTAAATGATCTAAGTTAAAAACGAGAACCAGAACAGGGGGCCACCATAGCAGGATGCGGTCAAAGCAGGGTGCCACCTTAGGAGGTTGCCTCCAGAAGAGGATATTGCCCTAGCAGGGTGCCATCAGAACGGGGGCCACCATGTTGCCGTCAGAACTGGGTGTCATCATAGCAGGGTGCCACTAGAACAAGGTGCTGCTATAACAGAATGCCATTATATTAGGTTCCCCCATGTGCAAAACAGTATGCCAACAGAATAGGGGGGGCAACAGAACAGTGTGCCAACAGAATAGGGGGGGGGGGCAACAGAACAGTGTGCCAACAGAATAGCAGGGGGGGGGCAACAGAACAGTGTGCCAACAGAATAGGGGGGGCAACAGAACAGCGTGCCAACAGAATAGGGGGTAACAGAACAGTGTGACAACAGAACAGGGTGTCAAATTGCATGATGCCACCATTGCTGACATACTAGGAAACGTGTGGGGGGGGACGACACCATGAGTCTACCGCACTGTTTGACACCAGCCCTTAGTGACGCCACTGGGAAGGAACTAGTAGTTCATACTGTGTGGTTTAAAGTTGACACATGGGGAGACTTTTATTTACCATGTCCTCCAAGTGAACCACATGGTCAAAACTGAGACTTTATATTGACTGTGTCCTCCAAGTAAACCACATGGTCAAAACTGAGACTTTTTATTGACTGTGTCCTCCAAGTAAACCACATGGTCAAAACTGAGACTTTTTATTGACTGTGTCCTCCAAGTAAACCACATGGTCAAAACTGAGACTTTTTATTGACTGTGTCCTACAAGTAAACCACATGGTCAAAACTGAGACTTTTTATTGACTTTGTCCTCCAAGTAAACCACATGGTCAAAACTGAGACTTTTTATTGACTGTGTCCTCCAAGTAAACCACACGGTCAAAACTGAGACTTTTTATTGACTTTGTCCTCCAAGTGAACCACATTATCAAAACTCCTTCAATCCTGGAAATAATATTAATGTAAAAACTTGACAAAAGAATTTTAATTGCAGAAACTTTATTACGAACAACTAAGTTTCCCATTTACGATAAGAAATGATAAGATTATTTTATTGATCCAAATATATTGAAATTTTTTTTTATCACATTGTACATATTCATTTTCAGCACTTAAATGAATACATATTGAAACCCAGACAACATTTTACAATTATAACAATTATTTAAACACAAGACATCTGAAGTATTTGTCTGGCGTAAAAATCAGCCAATATGAACTCCGTTAGTGACAAAAATGATTGAATTAGTGATCACTTAGATTGGGTTAGCCGCTGGGGGAACACACTGGTAAATTCGTACAACCTGTTGAACAACAGAATTTGTATATTTTTCGGTCCCTGATCGAAATCTGAAGAATAAGTTAATATTTTGTTTGTTTAGGTCAAAAGTTTATAGTTTTTTCTAATAGACTTTGGTTGACATTTAAAACAGAATTTGTCCGTGTTCATTTGTCAGCTTATTAACAGTGACACCTAGGTGTCTCTACTTGCTCTATACCGGTGTTTCTAGGTGTCTCTACTTGCTCTATACCGGTGTTACCCAATCTGGAGCTCACGCAATTTGATTGTTTGTGGGGGGGGGGGGGGGGGGCAGTTCGAAAGTAGGCTGTCTAGAATTTGAAACCAACCGTCCACTGTGAATTAACTTGTATTTTAAACGGAGAATGGTTTAAGTCTCAAAATAAGCGTTCGTTAAAATTGTTGTTTTAAAAGCAGTCAATGGTCTCAGTTGGCAAAGAATTTTTATTAGAAAGGATGCCTAGGAAGGTGGCTTTCGAAAGGGAATTGCTTGAAAAGATTTAATGGAAACTATGTGATACTCTTGCGATTTTTTAAAGTGACAAACCTTAACCGAAGTACCTGTTAGCGGTCGATGGTAAAGTATTTGTGAGCTATTTAGCCGATATCCTTGAAAAACTAAATATATTAAATAACCAACTCCAAGGAACAAATAAAACTCTTGTCGATGCAAAAGCTAAGATAGTTGGTTTCATTACCTTTATTGAATTATGTCAGAGAAATATTTACAAAAAAATATTTTGAAAAGTTTCATTGGCTCCAAAAATGTTATAATTGTTATTTTCGATCATCCGAAAATTCCATCGGTTGATTTAAAAGAATGATCTCTGATTTGAAACAAATTGATTTTTCAACATTCATGATGCAGCCAATCATGTTTGTGGATTTGTCTGTTATTTCAAATATGCAATATTGTGAAGAACTCGCAGACATGCAAAATGATATGTCAGTTAAAACTTTATTTAATGTGAAAGGAACGATGGCATCATGGCTTTGTGAGGAAACAGATATCAAATATCCAAACTCAACCAAATGTGCAAGAAAACTTTTGTTACCGTTTCAATGTGCCTGAATGATAAATACGTTGTTTTACACGAACACTTGTTACAATTAGACATTTGGTGTTATCAGTGCACTTAGCCAAACTTTGCCTCGGCTTGTAAAATTTCCAATAAATTTTTTTCTTGTCTTCAGGACTATGGGACATAGCTAAAGAGGAACTGTATTAAAGGATCGCGGCATTAGGAATATGTAGAACCACTGCTCTATACCATTCCAAACAATTTTATTAGTTTAAGAGCCTAGATGTCATGTAGCCATGTAAAATCTATTATGTTTGCCAGCTGCGTCATCCATACGTTCTACTGTTTGACCGCGATACTTACCTGCAGGCTTTACATCAAAACCACGAGGATCCATATGCGTCAACTTCTCGAGCTGAAGAATCCACAGCTTAAACATCAACATGAACAAATGCCTTGTGTGCGCTTTAAGGCTCCAAGTGGAGCAAATCAGTCCCCAAACTGTAATAGAAACATTCATTTATATTTAATTGTGGCCATAGATCTTATAGCGAGGAAGTATGCAATGCCCCTTACGTTGCGTCCAATCTTTTATAATCAGAAAAAATGGTATAAAAATGGATAATGTTCCAAAAGTAATATTGAACAAGTTAGTTAGTACAATGATGTCAAGATCTCACCACAAGTTCCCGCCAGTTGAGTGTACGGGTTTTCATTCCTGAGTGCGACAAAGGACGTGGTGACGCACGCAATATTTTGGTTGTCATCATAAACGTGCTAGACTATGTCTATCACTTGGGCACAACAAAGGGTTTATTGAAAAAAGCCTTATACCAGATCTCAGTGTCCCTGTGTGAGAAGCTTTTGTTGACATTATGAGACATTCCGTGGGATAAAATAAATCTCATTCAGATAAGCTGTAACACAACAGTCTATTGTAACTGGACAATGATTTTTTAAGTGCATGTGAAACACCAAGTGTCAAAAGGACTCTGTAATTGACATAATGCACGTTCAGACTCGTTTTACGCTTTTATTTGTGTATAAGTCAAGTCCATTTGTGTACTAGTATATTCTGTGTCTAAGTCCGAGCAGGCATTATATAGAATAGCAACGTGTACTAGTATATACTGTGTCTAAGTCCTAGCAGGCATTCTATAGAATGGCAATGTGTACTAGTATATACTGTGTCTAAGTCCTAGCAGGAATTTTATAGAATGCCAGACGACTCTAGTCAAAGCGTGAAATACATAAGACATTCTACACTTTAACGAGCCATTCTATAAATGCTTGGATTTCACACTTAGCCTGTAACATGTACACCTTCAAGACTTGGTTTACTGCTGTTTAAAGTATACTTAAAATATGCATCTTTCGGCAGGGTGCCTCGTGGTAAGTCGTTAAACGGACGTTTTGAAAAACCAGATGAGCAAATTGAATGCAATTAGAAAACGGATGCTTAGTTGGGAGAATCGAACCTGCCATGATGCTTATCAAGAAAACTAGGATCACACCGTAAAATTAATTTAAGTTAATTAAGTTGTGTGGTGGTAGGTAGGTATATCAGATGCTATCACACTCTTACTTTAGTGCAGCGGTTCTCAACCTGTGGGTCGCGACCCCTTTGAGGGTCGAACGACCCTTACACAGGGGTCGCCTAAGACCAAACGAAAAACACATATTTATGAAGTTGCAAAGAACATAGTTTTATGGTTGGGGGTCACCACAACACCAGGAACTGTATTATAGGGTCGCGACATTATGAAAGTTGAGAACCACTGCCTTAGTGGCTTCCCTAGACAATCTTTGCCAATAAAATCTAAGAGTGTTTTTTTTTAAATATTCATAGGTCAGATTTAAAGACAGCCTCGATTTGTATTATCTATAAATACTATATTTAACAGCTACTAGAATGATAGGCCAAGGAAATCTCCCACAGACCCTAAATAAATAGGGAAAATTAATGACGTAACACTAATTGTTTCGCCATCAAACTTAAAATCTCCTGCTTACTCCCCGCTTGACTTGTTAACTCTGCATGCCCTGAAAAAAGAATCACACTGAGAAAGAAGACTTCGCGCCATTTTATTATTAAAAATTCCAAAATCTCCTTTGTGAGCATTCTACTTTTAATTGAATTGAAACTTTTATTTTTTGATTAATACCATTTAAAAAAAATTGCACTGGACTCCGTAAACTCTATTTTAATTAAACTTGCCTTTGAAATGACGTCACAGTGAGACTAAACAAACTCTGACTTACATCGTTCTCCATTTGTAAACTAAATAATAATAATAATAAAAAGAACGCTTGTGGAAGATTGGAGAAACGCAGAGCTTTCAAAATGGACCCAGACACGCAGCGCCGCCATTCGCACCCGGTTACCATTAGTCTCAATGCTATTCGGATGTCATTTGTGGTAGTTTTATTTTAGTAAAACTGAAGAATTGAGGTTACAAACGTATAGTACATTCAATTATCTTTCATTTGATACCTCATTTTGTCTTACAAACTTAGCAATAATATTTTAATCGTCTTTTAATCCCAAACTCTCAATTCTGGTACCCGGGTACCAATAGGTGCAGCCTTCAAACATAGCTTACGGAAGTAACACACTGACGACCCAAATACATAAAGTAGCAACATCGTAATATTTCTTGTAAGATGCGAAATTTGTATGTATATGTATTTTTTTAAAGTGAACATAAAGTGCTGTTTCAATTAAAGTGTTTCCTGACTTAGATCACCTTCTTCTTCTTCTATATATCAAGGGCCCACGATCAACTTATTGATCATTATGGCTCCTATGAATGTAGATGAGCTTTGCAATGTTTCTGTGCCTGGTGTTGATGAGGATATTTCACTGGGTACAAATACTTATTTATTATAGAAAAAGTATAGTACATAAATTTAGGCCTACAATGTTCTACTGCTAAAACATATTGCACTATAATGTGTAAAAAAAAAATTACATTAAAATTTGAAAGAATATTTCTTTGTCTTCTGCCCTTTTATTTTCATCTATTGCTATTGATCCAATGTGCAACACTTCCTAGTGTAAATAATAACTACATTTAAAAAAAAGAATAGTATTGACTCTAGAAATGTTGTCCCTTAGCTCAATAGCAATAGGTGAAAATTAATAACTAAAAAAAAAAAAAAAGTTTTAATATTTATTCTTTCACTCTTGTAAAAGAAATGTCAATTTGTTCCACAACAAGCAATACCTTTTTTTTTTAAAGTTCTCAAAAATTTCATTAAAAAATGGTTACTCTGTGTTAAAAAAAATATTCTTTTGTCCAAGGTAACACTTTTAAATAAATATTTCACCTCCACCCCACCCCCACGCAAAAAGAGGAATTCCACAACAGTAATTAAAAATAAATAAATGTAATGTAAGAGAGTAAAGCACGAAAGACATTTGCGGTGACTTAAAATAACCTCAACGCCAACTTTTCTATTTTAAACTCTTTTGTGAAAAGAAATTATAAGGAATCTTCCGCGCGTTGACGTAGTGTTGCTTATGACGTCAGACAAGGCGTCGCCTAGAAACCGCCTTCCTTGTTTTTTTAAAGGAGATTGCACTATAAAGAAATAAGGGAAGACTCGACCCCCAAATACTTGAAACATACACGGTAAATGAATCACTTTTTTTTTTCATAACAAGTGAATTCCCCCATAAAATCGAATCTTTTGGAAATTGAGTCGCACATTGAGAACCGGCCAGAATGCGAGAAGTGATCTCGATTCATCTAGGGCAGGCCGGGGTTCAAATCGGCAATGCTTGTTGGGAGCTCTACTGCTTGGAGCATGGGATACAGCCAGACGGACAGATGCCTTCAGACAAGACGATCGGCGGCGGGGACGATTCGTTCAACACGTTTTTCAGCGAGACGGGGTCGGGGAAGCACGTGCCACGCGCGGCCTTCCTGGACCTGGAGCCGACGGTGGTGGATGAGGTGAGGACGGGGACCTACAGACAATTATTTCACCCGGAACAGCTCATATCGGGTAAGTGGTTTTTAGTTTTAGTTAATCCGTATGGTTTATGTACTGGGACTGCCAGGAAGGCTTCTAAGTAGAAACATGTCCACCAGATTCGCGCTGTTAGGGATTGTTTACATCAAAATGATATACATGATATTCTACTTTTATAATTATTATTAATCTTCGTACATGAAGATGGGTTCTGACCGAAATTAACAAATGATCAAACGCGTTGGCTTCTCTTTGGGTGGACATGTTTACCGCATGTTGGGCTCATGGAAATGGTAGGTACTTGATCGATTCATTTCCTGGATTGCGTCACTATGACATTAGCTTACAGTTGTGTGTTTGATCGGATAGGATGTGCTAAAAAGGTTTGAAAAAAATGAAATTCAAGGGTAACTTTTTGACCAGTCATACATTTTAGATTGCACTATCTATTAGCATATAGCGGCATATGGGGCATCGTAAAGTGATAGCCTTGCTTAGATTGTACAATCTATTTTAGCCTATGGGGCACATAGGTCATCGTGAAGTGATATCCTTGCTTAGATAGTACTATCTATTTTATCACATGGGGCATAATTATGAAACATCGCGAAGTGATATCATGGCCATTACATTTGAGTCCGACGTAAATAAGGCTTACAATTTTCGGTAAATTCGCATAAGAAGTACCTCGCATTTTAATATGGCCGCCATCTTGACGTAAAATTAAGAATAAAACGTTTAAAAATAATGAAAAAACTTCCTAAATGTATCCCTCACCCTAACCTGAACCCTAAATCCATCCCTCACCCTAACCTGAACCCTAAATCTATCCCTCACCCTAACCTGAACCCTAAATCTATCCCTAAAGCTATAAACACGCACATGAATTCAAGGTACTCCTGGTATGAAATAGCCCAATTTTCATTACTTTGGGGGGGGGGGGGGAAGTGGGTTAGTTGGATGCTTCGATGTTGTTGTTTTTATGTAAGTTTAAAAAACTCTTCGCATTTATGGTTTCTATTACCTTTCAAACATTTGCCAGTCCAAGTCCAATCTTGCCATAAACTAAAACACAGATTGACTTGTATATAAACAATTTGAGATCATAGTAAGCGTATTCTTCAGCTTTAAATTAATGTAAAAACTAATGACTATTGTTATTAATCTTAATCACTGTGAATTGATGACATTTGTTAAAGCACCCGAGTATCATTTATTGAACTAAACGTCACTTGTGTAAATTAGAAAAATAGTGTGTGGTATTGAGATGACTGGGAAGGGTTCGTCTTAATATGCAATTTGTTCCATTCAACTCTACTGTATTATTAATTTGTTATAGATTGCTCGTTGTCTCATTATATTTGACTTGTTTGCAAAATTGTGCACTGCGTCACATAAGAGTTATTGCGTGCCGGTAATTAGTCGCATATCTTCATTTCTCGCCATACGCACCAAGTGCGTAAACTTCTGCTATCACCAGCTGTTATGCAAAACAGGGAACTGCTTCCAAATGGATCTGTATAATCTTGTTCAGATTTTCAGTTGTTCAGATGTTCAGTTGTTCAGTTCACCGACGAAGGCTCACTGTCGATATGTTTGGTGTGTTGTTTTTCTTTTTCTTTTGTCAAACTTTCCCCTTCGTGTACTGCTTGTTTCCCTTTATTATAGAAAATCGTAGTGATTATGTTTTGTACCAGTGGTTCTCAACCTTCCTAATGCCGCGGCCCTTTAACACAGTTCCTCGTGTTGTGGCGACCCCTAACCACACAATTATTATCGCTTCTGCTTTATAACTGTAGAGTATATATGTTTTCCGATGGTCTTACACGACCCCCCTGAAAGGGCCGTTTGACCCCCCCCCCCCCAAAGGGGTCGCGACCCACAGGTTGATGATTGCTTCTCACCGGTTACAAATATCGTATGTTAACCTTTATTAATATATAAAAAAACAACATATTTTATCACTTACAGGTAAGGAAGACGCGGCGAACAATTATGCTCGAGGACATTACACTATTGGGAAGGAAGTGGTCGACCTGGTGCTGGACAGGACGAGAAAGCTGGCTGACCTTTGCACTGGACTTCAGGGATTTTTTGTATTTCACAGTTTTGGCGGCGGGACAGGTTCGGGGTTCACGTCGTTGCTCATGGAGAGACTGTCCGTGGACTATGGCAAGAAATCCAAAATTGAATTCTCCATTTACCCTGCCCCGCAGATATCGACAGCCATCGTGGAGCCGTACAACTCCATCTTGGTGACGCACACGACCCTGGAGCACTCGGACTGCTCGTTTCTCGTCGACAACGAGGCCGTGTACGACGTCTGCCGGCGGAATCTGGACATCGAACGTCCGACGTACACGAACCTCAACCGCTTGGTGGCCCAGGTCGTGTCGTCCATCACCGCGTCGCTGCGGTTCGACGGCGCCCTGAACGTGGACCTCCTGGAGTTCCAGACGAACCTGGTGCCGTACCCGCGGATACATTTCCCTCTCGTCATCAACTCGCCCATCATCTCGGCCGAGAAGGCGTACCACGAGCAGCTGAGCGTGGCGGAAATCACCAACGGCTGTTTCGAGCCCGGGAACCAGCTGGTGAAGTGCGACCCGAGGCACGGCAAGTACATGTCCTGCATCCTGCTGTACCGGGGCGACGTAGTCCCCAAGGACGTCAACGCCGCCATCGCCACCATCAAAACGAAGCGGACCATCCAGTTCGTGGACTGGTGTCCGACGGGTTTCAAGGTGGGCATCAACTACCAGCCACCCACCGTCGTACCGGGTGGGGACCTGGCCAAGGTACAGAGAGCCGTGTGCATGCTGAGCAACACCACGGCGATATCGGAGGCCTGGGCACGATTGGATCACAAATTCGATCTGCTGTACGCCAAGAGAGCTTTCGTGCACTGGTAAGTTTGCGAGGATATGCTGGATACTGGGTGCTTGGGCAATGAGACTTTACTGTTAAGATATTTGGTGTTTTTTTAAAGTGTTATCTGTTCACAATGTTGTAATGATCAGGGGTTCTCAAACGTCCATTTGAAAGCGACCCATTTTAATGATGAAGACTGTCAAGGAAAGGGACGTGATCTTCAAAGAGAAAAAAATAAATGTGTCCCCCCTGGCTCTTTCAAAGTTGACCATTTAATGTGGTTAGTTTGCGACAATTGTGGGGAGCCACTGGCAAACATAAAACCAATGCCATCAAGTATAAAAAAATGTATATGAATTGTAAATTTTGAATGATGTGCCGGATTCAACAAACTTTTTTTAGATTATTGTTTTAAAAATTATAACTGCTAAGACGATATTATGATAGCCGCAGTCGAGTTTGTGTGTTTATTTTTATTTATTTTTTTAGTGGGGGGTTTGGGAGGGGGTTGGTTATTTCTAAAAATAGTAATAACAGATAAGTAAAAGTTCCTCATCTATTTCTCCAAATAGCCCATGCGCCTCCAAAGCTACGGGTGTCGACCACTGAGTTGTAGGACTATGAATTATATTGTTACATAAACAGATGGATTGATTTTATTTGAAAAAGTTTCGACAGTACCCAAAGATTTCTAGTTTTGTGACAGTAGTTTTACACTCCACTGTTAACCAGCCAAATCAACGGGATTTGTAACTTCTCTGTTTCTTACAACATCCAGGTATGTCGGTGAAGGCATGGAGGAAGGCGAGTTCTCAGAAGCCCGTGAGGACCTGGCGGCCCTGGAGAAGGACTACGAGGAGGTCGGCCTCGACTCTGTGGCGGAAGAAGGCGAGGGCGAGGGTGAAGAGTACTAAGGGAGACACGCCCCCCCTACCCAGAACTCCATGCTCTGACAGTCGTGTGGATCTAGTCCAATATTCTTTTTTTATGGTGTTTTGAATAATACTTGACCGAAGAGAAACGATGTTGATTTATAGGGACAAACGTTTGGACCCGATATTTCTTTAGAGGTGACGATGTGACTATAGGACTATGTGCGGCGCTTTGAATTTGGGCGCCGTGCGCGGGAAGTACCGTTACCAGCTGTGAGGTACTGAGGTACTGTTGCAGGTAATGTGACATCTGGAGTTATTAAGAAGATAACTTGTACACAGACCAACCACAAAAATGTGACTGCCACATCCTTTCAATTCTTTCCAAGACATTTGTCTGTCTGTGTAATTGGTTAGTTAGGATTTGACTCTTAGTTTACGTTACACTAAGGGGCGGGGTGGGGTCGTGGGGCGGGGCAGAAGCGACGACAAACTCACAAAGACAGCGACAAAATGTTAGCAGTTAATAGGACGGAACTTGGAATTTGCTGGCTTAGAAGGACATTGAGAGGGTAGCGCAATGGTGTAAGACTTGGTCTCGTGACATGGTACACTTATTATACATGTATTGTGTTTAAGACGTTACTTTACTCTTTTATACCAAGTATTTAAGATTTTACTATTTATCGATTAGAATTTTTATTAATTTAAAAAAAAAAAAGAAATGCAGTGGTATGTGAATTTGCGGACCTTTTTTTCTATACACATGAAAGACATTAACTTTTACATAGTGGACAGTTTATAGAACCCATGGATAATCTTGACCCATAACATACCAACGTATATTCTCGTTTTAAAACATAAATACATAAAAGTATTTATTCCAAGAAGTGTCTTTCTTTGAAGTTGTTTAAATGGAAATTTTGCTTTGAAAAGTTTACCGTTAATTTAATATTGTTTTATCATTTTGTTATGAGTGGGTTGAAGATTTCGTAGTGGGGGAAGGGGGGTAGGGGGTAGCACACCGATCGTCTGTACAGCCAGAGCCGTTGGGTGGGCCCTGCGGCCTAGGGGGGAGGGGGGTAGCACACCGATGGTCTGTTGTACAGCCAGAGCCGGTTGGTGGGAACTGTGGCCTCTGAAAAAGGGGGGGGGGGCGGGAATTCTCTGATATTGTGATTCGGGATCTCCCTTTTCTAGTTAATGTATAAATAGGCATAGAGTCTCATATTGCTCCGTGTTCGAGAACTTTTAGACAAATCTTTAGGGAGTTTATTTGTTGACTAATTAGTCTTTACAAGTCTTTCCAACAATAGTAAGATTGCATCCTCCGTACTTCTGGCAGATTTATAAGCTAATTGGTGGAGGGTCACGTTTTTGCTGTACTTCAATGAAAAAATGTCTGAGTATAAGGTTCTCAAACCATTTCATTACCATAGGGGTAATTGCGACAGGACGTAAGTCGTTATTGCAAGTGACTTATTTTTTCTTAGGAATTGCTCTAATCTCTGAAGTTTTCCAAATCTTTGATATGGTATGAGTTTCATTAAGATCAGTGATTCCCAAAGTGGACAACGTGCAAGGGGGTCCATGTCAGCGAAAAGAAAAATTTGGGGTCCATGTAATGAAACTGGAGGTCAACAATTGTGGATCTCATGTAAGCAGGTCGTGACTTCTATTTTGGCATTCCATGAATGGAATCATCCACATCCACAGGTAGTACCCATTTACTTACATCATATTACCTTATAATATAAAGACATATCATATGTTACTACAGAAATGATAAAAGTACCTATGAAGTAAAAATTTTAAAAACCTAAATGTTCATGAAACGTGATGAAGAATCATATGGAAATTTAAGTTCTTGGGTATCTTTTCTGATCTATGAAACTGTGTAAGCATTGCTATAAACTAGCAGGTAATATCAGGTAAGCAAAGGGTCTCCCCAAAACCGAAAAACATGACAAGTGCTCTACGAGGCAAAAAAAGTTTGGGGACCTCTGATTAAGATTGATTAAATATGTAACAAAAATGTAGGAGAGCTGTTCGGAGTTTCACAAAGCGTCCACTTAATTTGTCTGGTCCCAAGGCCTTGGCTGCACTGACTTGTTGACACAACGCCCTGTTCAGTGAACCATCATGGATCACCCTGTTCAGTATTGGTTTCGTGAAATGAATGCTTCATATCGTTATGCACATTTCTAAAATGAACACTGTCAAAAACCGCAATAGAGGTTATTCAAGTTATTAACAAACATTCTCACATTCTCAACACACAGGCATTCACGCTTAGGTACATATTATTATTCATTATTAAAGTTGTCTTATATATATATATATATATATATATATATATCCTGTTATTTGATATTTTTTTTTAGACCAGCCCCGGGATAAGGATTAAGTTTTCAATTTTTTTTGGTCTGTATTGTTTGTTTTTTGCCCTGATTTATTTTTGCCTTCAATCATATTTTTTAAGCTCTTGTGACGTCATTTTGGGTAGTCTTTAACATTTTGTTTCCTTTGGGTTGAATGGCCTCCCTTATTTCTTTGCCCATCCAAGGTATGTTGTTGGTTTTATTTTTTGTATACTTGATTAGTTTGGGTTTTTTTTCGGGAGGGGGGGGAGGGGGGGAATAATGTTATCTCCACAGATCATAATATATTATGATTGACGGTGTTTGTGAGTGCATCTCGAGAAGACTATCACAGATAGTCTACGCTTAATTTCTTCTCTTTTTAAAATATATATATAGCTTTTTTTTTTAGCACTGTTCCAGCTTTGTGCAATTATTTACATAATCAGTGTGCTTAGTGTGCAGCTTAAATTGTGGCAATTTGTCTCCAGGAGCACAAGCAGAGAAACCCTATACAGTAAACCAGGGCCGTATTAGCAGCACCGGGTGGAAATAAAGGGGGGGGGGGCTGGGTAAAATAATGCACTGACGTTGTTATTACCAGTGGTACTTTCATTTTATCCGAGAAAAAAAGGGGAGGGGGCAGGGCAGCTGCAAAATTAGGCATAATGTCGCCCCTGAAGGTATATTTTTGACCATCCATTGAAATGTATATAGTCCAACTCAATATATACCAAACTAAAGGAAAATAATATTTTTCTAACTTCAAGAAGATCATTCAGACTATTCAGAGTTTTTAAAAAAATAATATAATATTTGTTAATGAACGAAACGTGAAATGAGGTTTGTGGAAGGGATTCAATTTCAATAAATTCAAACACTGGGGGGAAAGGAAAAAAAAAAAAAAAAAGTATGGTACGAGGTGGGTGTTGCATTTTGGATCGTACCTGAATTTAGTTTTGCATCATTCTACACTTAATCGGTGAGCAGCAGAATATATGTAAGTGAATCTTTAAGTTTCATTAACCTGGCTGTGTTTGTACAATTCCTTTATTTTGAATTCTATTTATTTGTTTGTCACAATATCATGGGAGCGTTGAATGTCCTAGACGCATTGAGTCAACTCACCCACCCATTTCTTTTTTAAAGAGCGTGAGGCCATTGGCAACTGCACAGCGTGCCCATACCAACTGCACAGTGTGCCCATACCAACTGCACAGTGTGCCCATACCTTAAGACGGCTCTGCTGTCAGCGACTGGTGGCAAAGTTAATATTATCTCCAAACATTTGAAGTCTGATCTAAAATTTGGAACACTCATTATGAAGAAAGGGGAAACAATTTTTATTTTAATCCCTGTAGAATTAAAGTCAGCTTACTTCCCTTATAATAGTCTTTATAACTTGTGTCGAGTTTCAAAATTCCAACTAAATGGATTTCTTTTCTTTTTTTTTCAATCAATTAAAATACACAACAGAGCTAGGAAGAATTTGAAAAAACTATCCTTTATTTACATTGAATAAAAATGTTATCTCTAGAGCAGCGGTTCTCAACCTGTGGGCGGCGACCCCTTTGGGGGGTCGCACGACCCTTTCCCAAGGGTCGCCTAAGACCATCTGAAAACACGTATGCTCTACAGTTATGACGTAGCAACGGAAATAATTTTGTGGCTGGGGGGTCGCCACAACATGAGGAACTGTATTAAAGGGTCGCGGCGTTAGGAAGGTTGAGAACCGCTGCTCTAGAGGCAAAATTTCATATCACCACTTAAATGTCAATGACTACACTGTTCTTATACTTATAATCAGACCTACTCGCACCCCCCCCCCTGAAATGCCCCTCAGCCGTCGCACCCCGTGTGTGTGCGAGCAGCGCAGAGTGGAAACCCTGAATTAAAAGTTCAATGGAAAAAGAGCATTGACCTTTGACTGAAAACAAAAAAGTTGTTCAGAGTCACCCTGCTACAGTTCTTTTCTCGTTATCTTTTAACGATTAAAAAAACAAATTTGTCTCGACGACTTGATGAGCCTTTGACTTTGTTTACAATGTTTGCAGCTGCAAGTTATTTGACAAGGTTTGCAGCTGCCAGACGTCCACATTAGGCCTACACTCTATTTTTACGCCCCCCCCTCCCCCACACACACACCCCCTTTTCACGATACATACAAACTTTGCAGTTGTCCTAAAATGCCGAACCTCTATATAAATAAAACAAATTACACCTGGGTGGACAACCCCATCCGTCCCATTTCTACGTCACTGGCAGGAGCGTACCGTAGTTTGGAGTCGGGGAGAAGATTCATTTTTACGTCCACCCCAACTCTGACACCCCATTATTTTCAACTGTTAAATACCACCAAAACACATTTTTGGCGCCGCCTTTAGTCTGGCGCACGGAGAAGTCTGTCCCATCTGCCATCCCTAATCTACGCCTCTGGTCACTGGTAGTCCCACTCCCCCCCCCCACCCCCACAAATCTGAAATGTCTTCTTCCCCCGGAGGATATTGTCTGAAATAAACAATGTTCTAATGTAAGTGTTGAGACAATGTCTACCTTCTTCTATTAGACTTTAGAGAAGTAGACAGACATAGACAGTCATAAATCCAGTCAATTTCTACCTCCTACCAGTAGACTTTAGAGAAGATGACAGACATAGGCAGTCATAAATCCAGTCAACATCTACCTCTTACCAGTAGACTTTAGAGAAGTAGACAGACATAGAC
Organism: Omphiscola glabra; assembly: GCA_964017045.1. Taxonomy (NCBI): domain Eukaryota; kingdom Metazoa; phylum Mollusca; class Gastropoda; family Lymnaeidae; genus Omphiscola; species Omphiscola glabra. Next base: position 35,010,182 of record OZ024794.1, on the reverse strand, counting down.
ATTCATAAATCCAGTCAATGTCTACCTCCTACCAGTAGACTTTGGAGAAGAAGACAGGCATAAGTCAAAAACGGTTATGATCTTATGTTCCACAAAGTCTTCAGTTTATCCATCAAAATGTAGGCACTACCCCATAATCAGTCGTAATCGTATATGTCTAAAGCACCATCACCTAAGTTAACATGGGGCTGGGAAGGGGAGAGGTTGTTTGTTAAAACACCATCACCAAAGTCAACCTGGGCTTGGAAGGTGAGAGGTTGTTTGTGGTGTCATGAATAGGCCTCCCCCCCCCCCCCCAGGCTACTCGGGGTTGTAAAATTCTTTTATACAATAATTCACCTTAAACGGGCGAAAGGTTATTTATTATTCACTATGAACAGCAATACGCATGGCTGCACACATTTACGTGGATCTTGTGTACGGTAGCTTGTTTACTGGCGTCTTTGGTCATATTAAACGGTCACTTGGTTTTGTTTTTGTAACTCTTTTTTTAGTAACTTTTTTTGGGGGTAACTTTAAAGTTAAAAAAACAAACTTTTATAATTGTTTACGAAACTAATTTCCTACGAGTCCTATAAAGTGGGAAAAGTCACGACCTACTAAATCTCTAGTGGGCCATGGAAAAGTACGTCCTATAATGTGGGATCACTACGAGTCCTATAATGTGGGATCACTACGAGTCCTATAATGTGGGATCACTACGAGTCCTATAATGTGGGATCACTACGAGTCCTATAATGTGGGATCACTACAATTGATCAAGGTAATGTAGTATGGCTGAATTTTGTATAACCTTACTAAAAAACGGATTTTAAAAAAAAACTGATTTTTTAAAACATATTTTTTTAAATTGTTTCCATCCATCCTTCTGAAATGTAGATGAGGCTAATCCTGACCATCCTATGATAGGACCTATCTATGCAGCAGAGTACTTCTGAAATGTAGATGACGTTAATCCTGACCATCCTATGATAGGACCTATCTATGCAGCAGAGTACTTCTGAAATGTGGATGACGTTAATTCTGACCATCCTATGATTCATGATAGGACCTATCTATGCAGCAGAGTACTTCTGAAATGTAGATGAGGTCTATACTGACCATCCTATGATAGGACCTATCTATGCAGCAGAGTAGGCTACTCAAGAAATGTGGATGAGGCTTATGATCATCATCCCATCTATCCAGTCTTGTTACAATACATCTGAAACGTGGATAAGGCTAATACTATCCATACTATCCAACTTAGTAACACTACTTCTGAAAAGTGGATGAGGTCTATACTGACCATCCTATGATAGGACCTATCTATGCCGCAGAGTACTTCTCAAATGTGGATGAGGCTAATACCATCCAATTTATCCAGCCTGGTTACACCACTTCTGAGATGGGGATGGGGCTAACACTAACCGTCCTATTGATCCCGCTGAGCGTGTCCAAGTTATAATCTGAACATTTGACCATGTTGGAATTTGAAAAACTGACCACGTTGGAATCTGAACAAATAAACATTTTGGAATCTGAACAACTGACCAAGTTGGAATCTGACCAAATAAACACGTTGGAATCTGAACAAGTTGGAATCTGAACAACTGAACAAGTTGGAATCTGAACAACTCTCTTGATTTCTTCATTGCGTGAACAGACGAATTGACTAACAGTGGACGTTTGTTTCATGACATGGACAATATAATGGACAAGATTGAGCCCATTATGGAATCAATTGTTTATCGGTACAACAATTTTACACTGGAATCTTATTAGACCGCCCCCGGCGCTTTTTCCAACATAATATATAACTATGGCTCAACCGGGTCCGGGTATTTTCAGAAAATATCTGGTGGGTCAAAAAAAAAATAATAATCAACTTCCCATTTTCTATAAATAATATCCCTACACCCTGCCTGCCGGCCTTTAAACAATAGTCCTACAGTCAGTCCTACACACTACCCGCCGGTAAGAGTTAATAATACTTAAAATATTTAAAAAATCAGTCATCTCATTCCGTTGAGTCACTACTGATTTACCACTTGAGAAAGGTTGGGGAAGGGAGGTATATTTGGATTGGGTGCACGATAACTCGGTCACTGGGAAGGACTAAAGAAGCCCTTGCCCTTGTGTGAACGGCATTCTTACACACACACGCACAGATACCAAGACACACAAACACAACCACCTTCCAACGTTCCGGTTGAGCAAGTGTAACTTTGTGGCTCGGCTGATCTGAGATCACGGTTGACCTGGATGTGTATCGAGCGAGGTAATAGTGCAAGGGTTCTGACGATGTGTCTTGAAGAGGGTTCCGTCAGTAGAGCTGCTTGTGATGAGATTAGCCGATGTGTGGACGAGTCTTAGAGCTCGGAGTCTTAAATTGTTAAAATAATTATTAATCAATCATTTTTATTTTATTTTATGAAGTCCAACGGTTCTCATCAGAACTTTGTAGACTTCAATAAATCCTCATACTTCGTTCCTCTTTATTCTATATCATCTCTCTCCCTCTCTCCCTCCCTCTCTTACACTTTCAATTTCTGCACTAGGTAATTGCTCTATCTCACCATGGGCACACTATGTAAATTGTGTATAACCTCACCATTTTTCAGCTAGAAAAAATATTTAATTGTTAAGTTACCCCAGCTTGCCCTACTCGTGGTATCCAATGATCGGGTGGCCGGCGGGCCGTATAAGGTACCACACTGACACATGCCAAAGTCCGACCACTCCTTTGACGTGGAACGCATAAAGAGCACAAGGAAACACACACATACACACACACACACATATACATACACAAAACACTGCTTGTCATCAACTCCATCCTGGTCTATTTCCAGTCAGTCATTTTGACTAAGTCTTGCACTAAGTCTTGCACTGAGTCTTGCCCTGAGTCTTGCACTAAGTCTTGCCCTAAGTCTTGCACTAAGTCTTGCACTGAGTCTTGCCCTGAGTTTTGCACTAAGTCTTGCACTAAGTCTTGCACTGAGTCTTGCCCTGAGTCTTGCACTAAGTCTTGCACTAAGTCTTGCACTATGCCTTGCACTAAGTCTCGCCATTGGATTAAATAGTCAAGGACGAGAGAGTGATGCTGACGAATCGAACACCTCTCCCTCACTACAAAATACAGCCTGTGTCATCTTTGCACAGGAAGGGCGATCAATAATAACAGCAATAATAATAATCTGAAGATGTAACCGTGGACTCCAGTTACCAATAATAATTACCATCGTGTTTTAGCATTATCTTTTAATTGCATTTCGGGTTAGGTTTTTTTTCCCTCTTCATTTGTCATTTTTAAAAAAAAATATTATTGTTTATGATGTTTGTTGGGTTTTTATTAAGGTCGTAATTCAGTAGCCGTCTGTTCCATGACATAGGAATTATTTCACATTTTATATTTTAAAAAAAACCCAACTATTTTAAACGTTTAAGGACCCCTGATTATTGTAGCACTGTCAAAACTCTTACCAATGTTTGCTTAAAACACTGATTTTGAATTAGTAAAGGACAAATGACAATTGTAATTGTAGATTAGTTGTAGGCCTATAATCGCAGATATTTCAAACGTTTGATCTTAGAGCAATTGGGCCGAAAGTCACGCGTCCAAATGGCTGCTGAATCTGAATGATAAGGATGATTTTAGGATAACATAAGACGGGGGTTTTCTTTGGGGTCCAATCACGGACAGTGCTTGGGGTCAGGCGGCGGTTTTCTTTGGGGCCCATTCACGGACAGTGCTTGAGGTCCCCCGTCCGCTGAATAGTACTGATATTGTCCGTGATATTCGGGCAGACGTTATCACAGGATGTGTCTGTTGTAAGCCAATACCTGGTATATGGCTCATGTCCTGGGGTGTCAAGATTCACTCAGGCAGATCAATGGTATCAAGTTGGCCGAAATGTGGCTTAGTTTACGGACAACACTTGGAGGAAGAAAAAAAAACAACGTTGTCTTTTATTTTGAGAAAACATTTTTTTTTCCTTTTAATTTAGTGTACGCAAATCAAACTGCTACAAAGCGAGAATGGGGTTAAGGAAGAATGTGGTTAAGGGAGAATGGGGTTAAGGGAGAATGGGATTAAGGGAGAATGGGATTAAGGGAGAATTAGGTTAAGGGAGAATGGGATTAAGGGAGAATGGGGTTAAGGGATAATGGGATTAAGGGAGAATGGGGTTAAGGGAGAATGGGATTAAGGGAGAATGGGGTTAAGGGAGAATGGGATTAAGGGAGAATGGGATTAAGGGCGAATGGGGTTAAGGGAGAATGGGGTTAAGGGAGAATGGGGTTAAAGGAGAATGGGGTTAAAGGAGAATGGGGTTAAGGGTGAATGGGGTTAAAGGAGAATGGGATTTAGGGAGAATGTGGTGAAGGCAGTGGTTCGAAAGCGCGGCTCACGAGCCGCATGCGGCTTTTAGCGACCTGAGTGCGGCTCGACAAGACGGTCACGGGTTCGGTTTTGACTTCGAAAACCGTGGTTCTTGAAAGGTTCTTGAAAAGAAATTTGGCTCTCAAAAAATTTTTAATCGTCGTGCTGCTGATTTTTTGGCTCTTTTGACTAATGAGTTTGCCGACCACTGGGTTAATGTAAGGGTTTAAGGGAAAAGGTGTAAAGGGAGAAGGGGTTAATGGGTAACGAGAGAAGATGTTAGGGAGGAGGGGTAAGGTAAAGGGAGGGGGTTTGAGAGGAGGGTTTAAGGGAGGAACGTTGATTAAAAAATTAAAACTTTATAGAAAGAATATCATTTGCTTAAGTAGCATGATAATGGTTCGGTCCTGGGTAGCATTGTTAGGCCGTTGGGTAGTGGGTGTACATCGGGAGATAGGTGTAACTTACAACATCTAAACCTACAGTTCCTCTAGGTCGTGATAACCTCCCAAAGATTTATTGCGGCACTGTCTACAGTGAAACATGCGCGTGGGGCATTGTAAAAGTAGTGCCGGTTAAAACAGAAGCATAAAACAATAAATAAGTGACAAAGGGTTAATGCAATAGACTTTTATTTTGTGTTCAACGTTTGTAAAGCTTCAGATTTTGCAGTCAGAAGTATTAAACTCATGCTTACATACACTGTGGCTATTTGCACACTTAAACCATAACCATTACACAACTTTGTTGGGCTAACGCGGGGCAGAGGCGTGGTTAGAGTGTTTGGCGCCGGGGGGGGGGGGCCTACCTTTCTTTTTTCAACTCTTAAACCCATTATTTTCATCAATAAAATAATATCAAAGCCCATTTTGGCACCCCTAACTAGTCTGGCGCCCAGGGTCAGTGACATATGTACCTCCCCGTCCCCCTTAGCAACGCCTCTGACGCTGGGAGCTCCATGTTTACACTATGCAGTGCCGTAGCGAGCTTAACTCGCGCCCGGGGCACAATACCTTTTTAGCGCCCCCCACAATACCTTTTTAGCGCCCCCCCCCTATTCGAAAACTATACAATATTATAGTAAAATATACCATTTGGCGCCCCCTTGTGAGTAGCGCCCGGGTCATGATGCCCCCCCCCCTTGCCTCCCCTCACTACGCCACTGACACTATGGCTGTTTTACACACTTACAAATTGCAGGGGTTTCTGACTGAAGTTGCCAGCTCACTGCTTACACAGAAGCCATTAAAACACAAGAAACCTGCAGAACTTTTAGGGTGAAGCTGCTAGCTCAATCATTCCATGTTACATTGCAGAATTGCAGCTATTCACATACTAGTTGTTTTCCTCCTGTTTACAAAACCATTTTTGTCCACTCATCGGGTGAAATAACGCCCTACATCTGAAATAGCTCCCAATACACAAAAAATATTACATACAGCAGCAATAATTAATTTTAATTAAAATATAAAAAGTTGAAAAGTTACGCGCTTATAATGAAGAATACCCTTAGACTGATGACGTTCGCGGCAAAGATTTGAAAATCCAGAAAATGACGTCACCTAGTTACTGACAGGAGCTCTTGGCTGCTGTGTGAGTGGACTACGGACTGAGAACTGGATTGTTTGACACGGTCTATCTTGACAAAAGACAAGTAAGAAATGTCCTTTTTTCCTGCCATTTAAAAAGTCCAACGTTAATCAATAAAATTCGTATCAAACAGCTGGCAAATTAAATGTATAAATTAAAAATAATAACATTGTGTATTTATTATTTTAAAATTAGGCTAGCAACAATATTTATTTGTTTAAAAAAGGAATTATATTTTATGTCACATGATATCGAACACGTGGAACAATAAATATAAATAATATGACTGTTAAATTCATTCTTCCCTTATAATTACCATCTTTTTTTTTAATTAGTATTTTTTTAATGGGGCATCAAAGTGAAATAATTCTTAAAGTGAAAGACCTTAACTGTTGAATTATTACGGCCGTCATGTTTGACATTTAGCATCCATGCATCCCGTGTTGGGATTTGGCATGCCTCATCACTTCCATGCATCCATCCATGCATCCCGTGTTGGGATTTGGCATGCCTCATCACTTCCATGCATCCATCCATGCATCCCGTGTTGGGATTTGGCATGCCTCATCACTTCCATGCATCCATCCATGCATCCCGTGTTGGGATTTGGCATGCCTCATCACTTCCATGCATCCATCCATGCATCCCGTGTTGCGATTTGGCATGCCTCATCACTTCCATGCATCCATCCATGCATCCCGTGTTGGGATTTGGCATGCCTCATCACTTCCATGCATCCATCCATGCATCCCGTGTTGGGATTTGGCATGCCTCATCACTTCCATGCATCCATCCATCCATCCCGTTTTGGGATTTGGCATGCCTCATCACTTCCATGCATCCATCCATCCATCCCGTTTTGGGATTTGGCATGCCTCATCACTTCCATGCATCCATCCATCCATCCCGTTTTGGGATTTGGCATGCCTCATCACTTCCATGCATCCATCCATCCATCCCGTTTTGGGATTTGGCATGCCTCATCACTTCCATGCATCCATTCCGTGTTGGGATTTGGCATGCCTTATCACTTCCATCCATCCACCCATCCATCCCGTTTTGGGATTTGGCATGCCTCATCACTTCCATGCATCCATCCATCCATCCCGTGTTGGGATGTGGCATGCCTCATCACTTCCATGCATCCATCCATCCATCCCGTTTTGGGATTTGGCATGCCTCATCACTTCCATGCATCCATCCATCCATCCCGTTTTGGGATTTGGCATGCCTTATCACTTCCATCCATCCACCCATCCATCCCGTGTTGGGATGTGGCATGCCTCATCACTTCCATCCATCCACCCATCCATCCCATGTTGGGATTTGGCATGCCTTATCACTTCCATCCATCCACCCATCCATCCCGTGTTGGGATGTGGCATGCCTCATCACTTCCATGCATCCATCCCGTGTTGGGATTTGGCATGTCTCATCACTTCCATCCATCCATCCATACCGTGTTGGGCTTTGTCATGCCTCATCTCTTCCCTCCATCCAGCCATCACATGTTGGTCTTTGGAATGTAACACCACTTCCATCCATCCATCCCGTGTTGGGCTTTAGCCTGCCTCATCACTTCCACCAATCCATCCCTAAAGTGCTACAGCTCATGTAGGGATTCGGCCTGCCTCACAACATTCTTCCACTGAGACCTAACTGATGCTTTTATTTTCCATGCTTGGATTCCCAGTGGTTGTAGATCCCTCTCCACATCATCCATCCATCTAAGCTTAGGTCTGCCTTTGATCCTTTTTCCTCTGGGCTTTTGGTGATGATCCTATTCACGTTTCTGTCATTTTGGCATTCTTTCGAAGTGACTCACTCAGGGCAGGCGGGCCCCTTTTTCTTCTGCCTTGGATCCCGGTATAGTCCACAGAACTCATTTACGTTCGTGATGTTGATTTAATTTTTCATTTTTAAAACATTTGTGACTGGCGCTGCCATGTCTTATTTTACACGTTTTAATGGTTTTTCGATTGTTCATTATAATTATCTATTTATGCCATCGATTATTTGACACGATTATGGTACTGAAGTTGCGTTATTATTAAATCATGGGCAGGTAGCTCGTGACAGACAGAATGCAGGATGTCTTGGCTAGCAGCTCAGACACCCTCATCACCTGCACACCTGCCCGCCAGTGCCCCTGCACCCCGAACCTTCAGTGCAACAGGAAGGGCAGCATGTCTCCGGACTCGGTCTGCTGTAAGAGAAAGTTGGCTGATTATCTAGACGCGGCATGCACCCCGTTACAATGCCACGGTGGACCACACAACAGGTAACATTTAGGACTATTTAGGTGCAGTAGATTCCCAGAGTATAGGTTAAGGTCATTTTGTTGCGGGGTAAGTGTGGAGTTTCAACAGAGCGTCGATTATCCGAACGCCGATTGTCAGAAATTTTGGTTATACGGCTCAAACTTAAAAAAAACGTATTATTATTATCTTAAAAATATATTTCCATCGTAGAATGGCGTAGAGCATAAACATAAATAAATTCCGAACACTGTCGCACAAATCAGGAAAAATCCAAATACGTATTGTATTAGCAGTGGCCCTGACTAAGGTGATGCGATCTACAAACGTGTTCATTAATATACATCGCAGAATACAAACCTGCAAAGCGACCATTATTTTCACTGCCGTTCACCTATTTTTTGGGGACAACTTCTCTTCGTTGCAAATTGCTGCACATACTACCATAAACACACCGTATAATAAAGCACCATTGTGCATACGCTAAGAATAGATTGCGTTCTATGCACTACTGTTTTAAGAAGCAACCATTCCGTGTGAATGTTTGGCTAACCGAAAAATAAGTTATCCGAAACACCCCCGCGGTTTAAAATAGTTCGGATAATTGACGCTCTACCAGTCTACTGCAAAAGGATGTCGTGAAGACATCACAGACACGCCCACTGAGTGGCATAAACCTCCCATTAATTAGTTGATGTGTCGGAGGTAAGAGTGGGTTGGACAAACGTCTTTAACCGGTTGTTGATATTTAGGGTGGGACGCCAGTCTTGAACATATTTAGCCCCACCACCACCCCAAACAGAAACCGAAAGCGTGTTTCTATAGTCCAGTGGTCGGAAAACCCATTAGTCAAAAGAGCCAAAAAATCAGCAGCGGGACGATTAAAAAATGTTTGGGAGCCAAATTTCAATTCCAAGAACCTGTCAAAGAACGATGTTTTTCGGAGTCAAGACCGATGTGTGGCCGGCTGGCCGAGCCGCCCTCGGTTTGCCGACCACTGCCATAGCCAGCAGCCATGTTTGGCATCGCACGTCAGCATGTCCACACTCTGAGGTTTGAAAATGAGTTTGATAGATGCATTTAAAAAAAAAAAGAAAGAAATATTTAACAAAGCAAAGCAATAGCACATGTAAAAAAAAAATGCTATTTAAAGAATGGACTACGATGAGTCACTTCCTTGTTTTGTCACGTGATACGTACCAGCCATTAGTAGGCTTTCTGCTACACATAACAACAGATAAACAGCTGATCAGCCATTGCCATTATCATTAATTCTAAAGCAAAATGTTTGTCTCCATCAGCGCTTCCCCGGTGTTTATTAAAATTTTACTTTTCAAAATACTCTTGAATACACGCGTTTTTTTAAATGGCATTCATTAAATGTGACAATAATTATAATTCAGTTATGATTAAAGGAAGAAAGTTGTTTGAAGAAAAATTTGTGAGCGACTAGTGTGTTGCAGACAGCCTACCGGAAGTCTTACTCGTACTTACGCTTATCACGTGACAAAACAATCGACTCATCGTAGTCCATTGTACGTTTAAAAAAAGACGCCTGAAATGTATTTTGAAGTCCTTAAAATAGCAATCTCGTATCCATTAATAAAATGTAAGAACATCATTTTTTTTCCTCAAGGGCGCCAGAAACTATTTCTGCTTTTGGAGAGTGCGTCGAGTTGTGTGAGAGCTGCTCTTCCGATAAGGACGTGGAGTCCTTTGATGGGGAGGTAACCGTTGTCATGCGTTGTCACTGTTGTCTCGAGCCACATGGTAGATACACCCACCGCGCTTATACGTCACACGTAGCATATGTTCGTCGCTGGCTGTTATTTTGATGTGTGTATGTGTTTTGAAGTGGATGCGAATTTCGTGCGGCAAACGAACCGCCGACTAGATGACACACAGCAGATGCCAACCAGGCCGAACACGAAGTATCCACATCACGAGGACTGACTGACCCATCAGACCAATGTCATACTGACCCATCAGACCAATATCTAAACTGACCCATCAGACCAAAGTCAAACTGACCCATTAGACCAAAGTCAAACTGACCCATCAGACCAAAGTCAAACTGACCCATCAGACCAATGTCAAACTGACCCATCAGACCAAAGTCAAACTGACCCATCAGACCAATGTCAAATTGACCCATCAGACCAATGTCAAACGGACCCATCAGACCAATGTCAAACTGACCCATCAGACCAATGTTAAACTGACCCATCAGACCAATGTCAAACTGACCCATCAGACCAATGTTATTTTTTGTTTACACGTCACAACGATAACAACCTGACACATCAGACCATAACACGATGACGCAAAAATCCACAACAAACGATTTAAAGGCGTTCATATTTTATTATACAGCTGTGTCTTTCACATTGACTTCATGTATCCTACAACTACCTGCAACTCTACCTGCAACTCTACCTGCAACTCTACCTGCAACTCTACCTGCAACTCTACCTGCAACTCTACCTGCAACTCTACCTGCAACTCTACCTGCAACTCTACCTGCAGCTCTACCTGCAACTCTACCTGCAGCTCTACCTGCAACTCTACCTGCAACTCTACCTGCAACTCTACCTGCAACTCTACCTGCAACTCTACCTGCAACTCTACCTGCAACTCTACCTGCAACTCTACCTGCAACTCTACCTGCAACTCTACCTGCAACTCTACCGCTCTCATTGCAACAACTACCTGCAACTCTACCTCTCTCATTGTAACAACTACCTGCAACTCTACCGCTCTCATTGTAACAACTACCTGCAGCTCTACCGCTCTCATTGTAACAACTACTTGCAACTCTACCGCTCTCATTGTAACAACTACCTGCAGCTCTACCGCTCTCATTGTAACAACTACCTGCAACTCTACCGCTCTCATTGTAACAACTACCTGCAGCTCTACCGCTCTCATTGTAACAACTACCTGCAACTCTACCGCTCTCATTGCAACAACTACTTGCAGCTCTACCGATCTCATTGTAACAACTACCTGCAGCTCTACCGCTCTCATTGTAACAACTACCTGCAACTCTACCGCTCTCATTGTAACAACTACCTGCAACTCTACCGCTCTCATTGTAACAACTACCTGCAACTCTACCGCTCTCATTGCAACAACTACCTGCAGCTCTACCTGCAACTCTACCTGCAACTCTACCTGCAACTCTACCGCTCTCATTGCAACAACTACCTGCAACTCTACCGCTCTCATTGCAACAACTACCTGCAGCTCTACCGCTCTCATTGCAACAACTACCTGCAACTCTACCGCTCTCATTGTAGCAACTACCTGCAGCTCTACCGCTCTCATTGTAGCAACTACCTGCAGCTCTACCGCTCTCATTGTAACAACTACCTGCAGCTCTACCGCTCTCATTGTAGCAACTACCTGCAACTCTACCGCTCTCATTGTAGCAACTACCTGCAGCTCTACCGCTCTCATTGTAGCAACTACCTGCAACTCTACCGCTCTCATTGTAGCAACTACCTGCAGCTCTACCGCTCTCATTGTAGCAACTACCTGCAGCTCTACCGCTCTCATTGTAACAACTACCTGCAGCTCTACCGCTCTCATTGTAACAACTACCTGCAGCTCTACCGCTCTCATTGTAGCAACTACCTGCAGCTCTACCGCTCTCATTGTAACAACTACCTGCAGCTCTACCGCTCTCATTGTAACAACTACCTGCAACTCTACCGCTCTCATTGTAACAACTACCTGCAACTCTACCGCTCTCATTGTAACAACTACCTGCAACTCTACCGCTCTCATTGTAACAACTACTTGCAACTCTACCGATCTCATTCTCTCTTTCAGCAAGGGCTCTCAAAATATTTTAATACAAATATATATGTATATTAAAAAAAAATTACATCTGCAGTCGACGGATGTGAGCATTTCTCACCTGGCATCCATGAACTTGAATACAAACGGCAAGAAGAGTCACGCCCCCAACCAGATCAGTAAGATCGACACGGACGAGATGATCGACACGGACGAGATGATCGGGCGGGACTCGAGCCTGAAGAAGATCAAGAAGATCAACATGGATGACATCCCGATGAAACCCGTGGGGCTGTCGCTGTCTGGGTCGGGGATGGATCTGTACGTCAGAGTTGACCACAAGCTGCACAAGGTAGGTCTGCGTCAAGTCGCTGTCTGGGTCCGGGATGGATCTGTACGTCAGAGTTGACCACAAGCTGCACAAGGTAGGTCTGCGTCAAGTCGCTGTCTGAGTCGGGGATGGATCTGTACGTCAGAGTTGACCACAAGCTGCACAAGGTAGGTCTGCGTCAAGTCGCTGTCTGGGTCCGGGATGGATCTGTACGTCAGAGTTGACCACAAGCTGCACAAGGTAGGTCTGCGTCAAGTCGCTGTCTGAGTCGGGGATGGATCTGTACGTCAGAGTTGACCACAAGCTGCACAAGGTAGGTCTGCGTCAAGACAATGGCGTGGGGGTTTCTTTTACGTTGAGACCTAGAGACCAGCTTTGACCCTCAACTCTATCGTGTTAGTTATATTATTGTCGACAAAGATTTAAGAAGATGTTTGTGAATATCTCGTACTAATGTAAGGTGTTAGCTAGGATGGTGGATCTAAGCCATTGGTTTGTGAATCCCATCAAAGGAAATGTAGCTTAGCAAAGTCAATGTATCTTTATAAAGCCATTGAAGCTTAACAAAGTCAATGTATCTTAGCAAAGCAAATGATTCTTAGCCATATCACTGTATCTCTCCCAAGCCAATGTATTTTAGCCAAGTCAATTTCCCTAACTTCTTCCATACTCGCGTTTATTTATGTCTTTTAAATTATTTTTATTATTATTAGTTTTGAATATTTTTTTTTGGGGGGGGGGGGGGGGGAGGAGGGGTGGTTGTAAATCGGTCCTTATGTTTTTGGAACATTCTATAACTAAAGACCATTATTTTAAAATAAACGCTTTTATACTCTGTGTCGCCTCATCGCTTGACAACATCACGTAACCGGAAGTATGTCGTCACTTTTCAATTCACGCTATCGCCCCCCTGGGCCAGTCCCACACCTGCTTAGAGCACTTAAAAAAAAAAAACCCAGCAGATGCTCACTTATAATTCCTGGCTCTAAGACTTTCGTCAATAAAATGTCCGGTCACAGTAAGGGTTGAATTTTTTTTTAACTGTAATCCTTCGTTAAATTATTTTTTTTCGTAAGCCTTTGCGTTCGACGTCTAATATCTTTTTTTTTTTTTTTTTTTTTGTGGGGGGTGGGTGGGGGGGGTTATATTTTAAAAATAACAATAAAATAGCAACAGTGTGGCCTCCCTGTCACAGCTGACATCTCCGTTCATTGACTCCTGTTGATCAACTGATCATTTCAATAATTTGCAGGGTCAAGTTGTCCCATTGATTTTCTTGCCCGTGATTGAGAAATGGGGAATTATTTTTGTTTTCTTCTGATAAACCATTTTGAGAGGCCTAAAGGGTCAGACTGATATTAAAAACAGAGAGAGGGGGGAGGGCTAGGTTGGGGTGGGTGGGATGACTTTGACGCCAGGTTTATGAACTGGCTAATGGCGGAGATATGACTCTGACTCCTGGTTTATGAACTAGTTCATGGCGGATATATTTTGTGCCTCTTTTCTTCGCAACTAGTTTGAAATTATTTGTTATTTTACTACTTTATGATGCAATGTCAGCGTCAGCTCCTATCATAATGTTAACGTCACTTCCTATCATTTATGTCAACGTCACTTCCTATCATTTATGTCGACGTCACTTCCTATCATTTATGTCAACGTCACTTCCTATCATAATGTCGACGTCACTTCCTATCATAATGTCAACGTCACTTCCTTAGATAATCTGCCTTACTGTATCTGTTTTTAGACATTAAAACCAGGGACGTCATTTGGGTAGGGCTGGGTGGGACATTCCCCCCTTCCCTGAATTTGCAGGTTTGATTTAAATTGCTATGTACTGTCGCGCCTCCAGTAATAAACAACTTAACAAGCCGACCAAGTTTAAAACTTTAATTCCTTCCAAAAAAATCTACATAAACATGTTCATTATTCGTTTTTCAATGTTATTCTTTGCAAAGTCTCCACTGTCATGTCCCTTTGCCGATTAAAAAGGAATTTCCTGTCCATTATAATTGACATGTATGTTAAAAAATATTTGTGTTAGTGGTCATAGGAAATATCATCCCAAACTGATATTTTGTTAAGTGCTCTGTTTCCTGTCCTATATAGTAAAGCTTTGCAGCCCCCCCCCCCTTTCCACACACACTTTTTACCCCCACACTTTTTTTCCATACAAAATTTCCGACATACTTTGTTTAGCAGACGTTATACAAAAAGTCAAGGACGGGGAATAACAAAAAGCCCAAGAAGAGTCGTGGTGGAAAACTCCAAGCTGCGTGTAAAAGGAATGCCAACAGCGCGAGCCAGCAGGCGACCAACTTGTCCAAGCCCCTGGAAAAGGCCGTCCGGGAGACAGTCATGACAGAGCTGAACGAAGATGACGTGGCGAGTTCTGTTAGCAAAAGGTACATCCCAGAGGTTGTTTTTTTCAATGTCACCAAATGCATGAAAGAAAAAGAAAAAAACGAAATATATTAATTTGAAACGCAACTTTGCAACATATGGCACAGATACACCCACAGGAGTAAGAATATTGTTAGTACTAGGGCTGTTAAAAATCGGAGAAAAAAACCACCTGCCTGGGTACCTGGCCAATCAACTAGTATAAATCTCTAAACAGAAGGCAGTGTCGTGGGGAAGGGGGTGCTGTGGGGAAGGGGGTGCGGAGGGGGCGGGCCGGCCAGTGCGGCACTTTTTTCTCTCTTTTTTCCACTGTCTGTAGCAATCATTACTTTGTGTGAGTTTGCATCGCCAACTCTTCTGTAGCAATCATTGCTTTGTGAGAGTTTGCATCGTCCACTCTCTGTAGCAATCATTACTTTGTGAGAGTTTGTCGAGTGGAAACGTATTTTATAGACGATGACTTTAGAAATGAATAGACTTAGGTGCGTGCCACGTGATTCTTGAGTCATGCGGACTGTGAGATTTTGATTTTTGTTCTTTGGAACTGTTACCAGAAGTATGAATGAAATAAACTTGTTCGAAAGGACTTCTTTTTCGAAATGTAATTTGGGGGTGTTTGGGGGGGTTGATACTAAATCACAACTTCCCTTAAAGAACATTTTAAAAATAAATAAATAAATATCCGGTTAACATACACATTTCTTTCGTCCAAATTTCCGGAAAAGCTTTTGAACGTTGATCGCCGCTCTCTCGTAATCGGAAATCTCTCGTGGTCTGTATTGGTTGAAGAACTTCAGTCACTCAGTGAAGTACACCAGATTTAACTTGGTCATCTCTTCTCGTGTCGGCCAAAGTGCTTTCATAATCAGAAGCAAAGACTGTGCTGTCTGTGTGACATGTTTACAACGTCGTCTTCACGTTGCAGGTGTGGACTTGACAAAGTGCGATAACTGTCCCAAAATGAACACGGGTTTCCACTTCTTAAGTCTGGAGAAATAACCACTGGGTGGGGGGACCCCCCAGGCTCTACTGAATCATTTTATTTTATATTTCCCGCACATCAAGTATTATAAAGTACATAATGATGATCAATTAATGCAGGGCCGTCACGTGACTTTTGGAGGCCACCCTGCCTAATTTTCGTTTTTGTGCCCTTCATTTATAGTTTGTAGTTTCTCCCCCCCCCCCACATGACCTTGGAGCCCCTTAAATATCATAGGCCCACTACAGCCATGGGGCCTACGCAACGGCTCTGCTTGGATGAGGTTTGGGGGTGGGGGTGCTGAGTCTGATGAACAGTTTGATACTTTAAACATCCAAACACCTTCTAAACAGGAAAAATCCAATCCTCTTTATGTCCCATTCTTTTGTGATACATAGGGAAAAAAAAGAACATAGTTTTTTTGATGAGGTTCTAGGCCCCAATGAATAAATAAATAGCCACGCGCAAAACCTGCTGTTCCCCCACAAATAGCATTCATTTTATTTGTATCAAATTACTCTGTTGGCTTAAATTGTGATTTTTTTTTTCAGAAGTGTAGCAGACGATCGCGGAGAAGACCCTTCGTGTAACAATAATGGTCGTTTTATCAAGGTCTGTGGCTGGGACGGAAACAAGCGAGAAATAGACAGCGTCAAACCTCAGGTATAAACTCTTACCCTAACCCATGTATAAGCTATTCCCTGACCCTAAATCGGGAATAAGCTCTAACCTAACCCTAAATCAGTTATAAGCTCTTACCCTAACCCTAATTCAGGTATAAACTCTTATCCTAACCCTAATTCAGGTATAAGCTCTTATCCTAACCCATTAAGCTCTTACCCTAACCCAGGTATAAGCTCTTACCCTAACCCTAATTCAGGTATAAGCTCTTATCCTAACCCATTAAGCTCTTACCCTAACCCAGGTATAAGCTCTTACCCTAACCCTAATTCACGTATAAGCTCTTACCCTAACACTAATTCACGTATAAGCTCTTACCCTAACCATAATTCAGGTATACGCTCTTATGAGGAACATTATCCGATACTGCGACAATGACTCATTCAAATGACGTAACATGACCTGTGAGATTGTTATTTTAAAAGAGGAAGTCAAAAACAATTTAAGACTCAAAGTCGCCTTCTTAAGAAAACGAAAAAAGTTATAGAAGTGACGAATGCCACTATGGTCAGCTTTGTAGCGCAGAGTAGCAGATGTGCGTTGAGCCATGGTTGATGCCGCCTTGTGTTGTTGTTGTTTTTTTTTTGATGGTTTAAGCCACCAACACGGCTGTTTCATATAGCTTTAATCAAATGAGGTCGTATTCAAGAAATTTCAGTAACAAAGACCAGTGCATAATAATGTAAGTCCGATCAATGATACAGCGCCTAGAATGGGAGATGGCAAGTGGCGTAGCAAGTGTTGGTGTGCGGTAAACTCATGGTAAAACCACTCCTCCCCCCCCCCCCCCACACACACCGCCTTCCACGATGGATTTCTTCTTGTTAAAATAAGTTCACAGTATAACAATGACAAGAAAAATAAACTGATTAATTGAAGGCCAGGAAGTAAATGCATTTAAAACCTACCACATCGTATTTTGTATCAATGGATAGCTTTATTCATCAGAATTTAGATAAATATAGTTTCCTGTTACTTACGATAGTTACCAAATACTTCAGTTGACGTTGAATCATTGCCAAAATGGTGATTTTCTGACCTAGTTATAGGGTCACCTCAATCTGACGCATCAACCTTGAACTTTTAATTTAAAAAAGCATTTGGATTGGTTAAATTTGTGGAAAAGTTACGTTTGATAGGTTATCTTTTTATGAAATTCGGTTAGACCGTGCGGTGTGTGATCTGTAAATATGTAATATTTCAATTTGGTGTCACCCCCCCTGAGATGGTGTCACCCGGTGCGGTCCGCACCACTGTAGCTACGCCACTGCTGCCGGACCATGCTCTAGTAATGTCCGCCAGCATAACTTTCATTTTAGATTAAACGCCTGTACAAATGCAGTGAACTGTTATTTAAATAATCTAGTAATTGTGTTCGCATGTAGGAAAGATAATGAAAAAATAATAAAAGAATGTGCTCTGTATATGTGTAGTCAGTCAAAATTGGGCACTTAAAGACCGCTTGTCGCCCCCCCCCCCCCACACACACAACCCTTGGTTTAGCCAGATTGCGTCGGAGCGATCTGTGTCATTACAACAGAAATAAGAGCTTGTAACGCTCTGCCACTTAAATGGCGCTGTGCCATTGAGTCATGGCAGTTTATGGCAGGCAATAACTAATGTTGTTTCCTGTTGGGTTCAGCCTTATTTGACGTAGAACTTGGGAAGTCTTTTACCACTCTAACTTTACCTTCTTACGGGCTTTTTCTTACGCCAATATGCATTAAGTTATAAGAATGGGTAGAAATGGACACGAGTCATCGACCCCATAACCCCTTGAGTTGAGAACCATCTCTATAAAAAAACAAAATTGGTGTCTGAGAGCAACGTCCCATCGCGTTCACAAAAGAAAAGTTTCGATAACAAAAAGAGTCTAGGAATTTACGCAAGTTTGAAAAAAAAATTGCACCATCTTTGAGGAGAAACTTTTTTTAAAAATTGTTTTTTATTTTGCTGTCAGACGTTTATGCTAAACAACACAAGGTCACTTCTGCCAAGTCATCGTTGGTACACGTTGTGACGGAATCGATATGTTCCAGATGTCGGAGCTGCATGGCTCAACGCGTCGGCTGAGTCTATATATTGACATGTCAACGTGTACATCAAGCGCGGTTGGGGAGGTGGGGGTGTTGGGGTGGGTTGTCACGTTTTGCTGCACAGGTCGATCATTTAAGGCGCAGCGATCTGTACTATGGCGGTGGAGTCTCCATGAGTGGGACACGAAAGTCGACCATCCATAGTGTCTGTCCTGCTCCACAGACTTCGCTCTAAGTTGTTTTGGTACCATGGACATACCCCTGGCGATGAATGGACGAAACCAATGGTTTAATGGTGACGTGGCCAAATGCTCCACTATGCTAATTTAAAATTTTATGAAACAAATATATGTGTGTACTATTATTTAGTAATTTTCACCCGTCTTTAGTGTAGCCAGCTACATTTACAATGAACGCTATATATCATACTAACAAAGAACAAAGTTGTGTAGCAAGGATATACTATCTTGAAGACGGCAATGGAGCAAAACCAGTGGTTTTATGGCGAAGTGGCCTCCCTTAAGGCAAACAGAATATTGGAAGAACAAACAAAAAGAAGATATATTTACAATGAAAGTCCGCTATAAGTTGTATTCGGATGTAACGTAACTCGTAGCATAACTCCTGAAATTCCGTATATTCATTCGCACATATACTATTATTTAGTATCCCTCCCCTCATTCGCCTTTCGTGCTTGCTCGGCCCAATTTGTGCTTTCCCGCCCCCTCAGTGCTTGTCCGCATTCAGTTGCTGCACCCCGAATGTATACTATACCAAAGTGATGTCAAGCATAAATCGTACCAAAATAGAACCAAACTTGGCATTCTTATTTCACAACAATTGTTACGATTGGAAATTTTTAATCCAAATACAAGTTGGCTGCAGTCATACCACATCAAGACATGAGTTGCCAACCATCAGTAATTTTTCGGATCATCATCAGTGGCGCTGCAGCTCATGTACGGCCCTGGCCTGATCCACAACTACAGCCCATGTAAGGCCCTGGCCTGCTCCACCACACCCTTCAATTTTAATCGATCCATAGCTTTGCGCCTTCATTGTCGGACACCAATGAAAGTCCTCTACATTGTCAATCCATCTCAGTCTTGGTCGACCGGTGAGCCGTCTGCCCCTAGGTGTCTTCCAGTAGATCACTTTTGCTGCTCTACCATCCGACATCCTCTCAATGTGTCCC
This sequence comes from Omphiscola glabra, assembly GCA_964017045.1. NCBI lineage: Eukaryota > Metazoa > Mollusca > Gastropoda > Lymnaeidae > Omphiscola > Omphiscola glabra. The sequence goes on along the minus strand of OZ024794.1, from coordinate 34,990,539 downwards.
ATCCAGCGTAGTCTGACTTCGTTAAAATTGTTTACGACTTTGGTTTGGTCGTTTTCTTTCATCTTACTTGTACGAGCATAACGGGGAGAAATAATTAAACACTGAAGTCATGCACAGATATAATATAATGGCATGGATATTAACACACAAGAAATAGCCGCGTAAGTTTGTTTTCAAAATATATTCGTAAAAATATCTGCACATTTAAAATATTTGTCCACAAATTGCATGTTTTAGAACTGGTGACCCTGATAGAAATAATATGTCATCCAACTTGCTGGTATACCTGTTTAACTTGTCGAGATTTCCCACTGAACTCTGTCATTCACCTGTTTAACTTGTCGAGATTTCCCACTGAACTCTGTCATTCACCTGTTTAACTTGTCGAGATTTCCCGTTCAACTCTGTCATTCACCTGTTTAACTTGTCGAGATTTCCCACTGAACTCTGTCATTCACCTGTTTAACTTGTCGAGATTCCCCACTGAACTCTGTCATTCACCTGTTTAGCTTGTCGAGATTTCCCGTTGAACTCTGTCATTCACCTGTTTAACTTGTCGAGATTTTTCGTTGAACTCTGTCATTCACCTGTTTAACTTGTCGAGATTTCCCGTTCAACTCTGTCATTCACCTGTTTAACTTGTCGAGATTTCCCGTTGAACTCTGTCATTCACCTGTTTAACTTGTCGAGATTTCCCGTTGAACTCTGTCATTCACCTGTTTAACTGGTCGAGATTTCCCGTTGAACTCTGTAATTCACCTGTTTAACTTGTCGAGATTTCCCGTTGAACTCTGTCATTCACCTGTTTAACTTGTCGAGATTTCTCGTTGAACTCTGTCATTCACCTGTTTAACTTGTCGAGATTTCCCGTTCAACTCTGTCATTCACCTGTTTAACTTGTCGAGATTTCCCGTTGAACTCTGTCATTCACCTGTTTAACTTGTCGAGATTTCCCGTTGAACTCTGTCATTCACCTGTTTAACTTGTCGAGATTTTCCGTTGAACTCTGTCATTCGCCTGTTTAACTTGTCGACTCATTTGTTGAACTTAATATAACTAGAGCTATTCTGTTTCTGCATATTATAAAAAAATATACTCTTCTCACCATTTCCAGTTTCAAAATTCTCAGTCCAACCAACGGACTCTCAGCAAACCCACAAACGGCCGACCACGCCAGAAACCTGCCCCAGTTTTTAGCCCAGACCAACAAAGACTCCAAGCGACGGGAAAGTTCGTGTCTGCTTTGAACAGACACAGACTTGAGCCGGAAGATAACGACGACGATCGCGCGACGCCTCCCGTTCCAAGCAGGCGGTGTCACAACCCCGACCTTGAACCCGCATCCAGACTTCACCCAGACGATTTTATCGACGACGGTGACTCTCCGGACGGAAAGCATACGATCTTCACCTCAAACCACCTGCCACTGAAGAGCCTGGAGCAGCCACAGACGCGACAGGAACAGCCGCCGCTGCGCCTGAAACAGACGCTGCCGTGTTCGAAACAGCAGCTGCCGCGTCTGGAGCAGCCTGTGGCGGGCCTGGAACACCCGCAGGCGCGTCTGGAACAGCCACAGGCGAATAGGTACAGCGAGGACAGCTACCACCTTACCCACCATCAGAACATCAACGACAACATGGCGCGCAACGCCGCGTCCAGCAGTAACAGCTCGAGGAAACAGCCGCGGGGCAGCAGCGACAGCTCGAGGAAACAGCCTCGGGGCAGCGGCGAGACGACTGACGACAACCTCTACGAGACCGACCTACGGGGCAAGGGGCGACAGGGAGCGTCCGGATACGCCAGCCGCGAGAAACAAAGAAACAACTCCCACGACAGCAGTCCCGGGCCCCCGGGTCACCGGGACAACGGCCCGGCGGAGGACCGTTTCGAGAAAGAGGAATGCCTTGAACAGACTGCGTTTCCCACAACTTCACAGCCCCTGACCACTTCCTGTATCGCTGAATTCGACCTGACGCATATCCCGCAGACATCCCTGGACGCCGTCACCGTGGCCAAGTTCACCGAGTACACGCAAACCATGAGGCGGGACCTGAAGCAGAACTTCAAGAACCTGAGCACGTTGATTAAAAACTTCAACCAGGAGGTCGTTGAACGAAGCAAGTCAACCCAGAGCTTGCCCGACAGCGAATCGAAGGAAAGCGGAAGTTCAGACAATGACAGCAAGCGTGTATGTGCTATTATGTAATTGCCAAGCATAGTTTATGTGTGATCATGTGAAGGCCAGACATGTTATTTGTCTGATAATATAAATGCCCGACATGGTATTTGTCTGATTATATAAATGCCAGACATGGTATTTGTCTGATTATATAAATGCCAGACATGGTATTTGTCTGATTAATAAATGCCAGACATGGTATTTGATCATGTGCCTGTCATGCTGCAACCATTGGTTTATGTGATCATGTAATTGCCAGCCATGTCATTTGATTATATAAATACCAGACATGGTATTTGATCATGTAAATGCTCACAATGGGTTTATGTGATCATGTGATTGCCAACCATGGTATTTGTGTGATCAGGACAATGCCAATAGACCCGAAAGTCATTATTAGTCAATTCATCTTAAGTCACAAGACATTTGGAATAAACTAATTTACGAAATACAAAGTGATCCTTACCATTTCTTAAGACAACGTTTGTAAATGTTGAGCTAAATTAAGACTACGTTTGTAAATGTTCAGCCAAATTTAGACTACGTTACTAAATGTTGAGCTAAATTGAGACTACGTTACTAAATGTTGAGCTAAATTGAGACTACGTTACTAAATGTTCAGCTAAATTGAGACTACGTTACTAAATGTTGAGCTAAATTGAGACTACGTTACTAAATGTTGAGCTAAATTGAGACTAAGTTACTAAATGTTGAGCTAAATTGAGACTACGTTACTAAATGTTGAGCTAAATTGAGACTACGTTCGTAAATGTTCAGCCAAATTGAGACTACGTTCGTAAATGTTCAGCTAAATTGAGACTACGTTCGTAAATGTTCAGCTAAATCGAGACTACGTTCGTAAATGTTCAGCCAAATTGAGACTACGTTCGTAAATGTTCAGCTAAATTGAGACTACGTTAGTAAATGTTCAAATAAATCTTAGACAACGTTGGTAGTAAATAAATCCGAGACATTATAATAGTTTTAAAAAGTAATTGAAAAAAATTTCATTTTTAGCGTATATTTTGAGTGATTGAATTTAAATATGTAGAATATTAGAGCATAAGTTATCATTTTAAAAAAAAATAATAATTTTAAAAAAACTTCCCCGAAGAGCCATTAGATAATAAAAACCTATATATTTGACTTAAGGATAATTTTTACGAGAACTGTTTAAAAAATAGGACTTATTAAATGTGAAAAGTAGGCCGCATGCGTCCCCAGTTCCTCGGGTGAGGGAACCTCTGATCAGCAACAGTATTAAATAAGGATCCTCAGTAAAATATCTTAATGTACAGATTGCTATTGTCCATGTAAATTACTGGAAATGGGTCAATGGTTCTCAAACAACGGAGCCCATTGTTAAACGGAAGGACTTGACAGTGGTCCAAACCATACCGGCGTGCCACAGTGATCACAGTCACATTGCAAGAAAAATATATATTTTTTACTTTCTTTTTTTTAAACTTTATTTCTTAATCTTATTTTAATTTTCGTGGGGTTAAGGTTGGAATAGTTTTTTATAAAAAGATCTTAATTATATGGATTGTCTCCTCTCCCCCCCCCCCCCCAACGCGTCATCAATCGTCGGGTGACTGGCAAAATCATCTGACGGCTAAATGACCCACTTTCCGTGAACCTATCGACCTGAAACTTGGCACATAGACTAGTTGGAGATGACAATACGTTCTATCAAATTTTCAGCCCCACATCTCCAACCCCGCCCCCCCCCCCATGGAGTTTTTCAAAGGGAATGTTTAAGAAATATGATGACACTGATTTCATGAAATAAAATTCCCGATAACTGCGCTAAATGAGATTATTTAAAAAAAAAAAATTCGCAGTGCATTTGATGCGCAATATTTTCTTATGTTTTTCTGAAATAGTTGGTGAAATAAATCTGCAGTGTGAAAGCGTATGGGTCATTAAAATATTAATATAAAATAAAATGACTAAAAATGCATATAAAGGATTGATAGGAAAAACTTTGTTTTTAGGGGTCGTTTAATTTCCCTTCAAATTATTTGATTGATGACTCGTAAACATCAATAGTGTGCTGAGGCCGGTCTAACAAATGTAGTGTGTTAAGGCCGGTCTACCAAACATATTGTGTTGAGGCCGGTCTAACAAATGTAGTGTGTTGAGGCCGGTCTACCAAACATATTGTGCTGAGGCCGGTCTACCAAACATAGTGTGTTGAGGCCGGTCTACCCAGCTTAGTGTGTTGAGGCCGGTCTAACAAATGTAGTGTGTTGAGGCCGGTCTAACAAATGTAAGTGTGTTGAGGCCGGTTTACCGAACACTAGTGTGCTGAGGCCGGTCCGTTTCTTTTCTTTTTCTTTACCCCAAAATTTCTAAATATATGACTGAATGACATGCCCTTAAGTTGGTCTAATCTTGAGTCCCGTGGTGTACCACCCTGACATTGCATCTCCTTGCTGCAACCACCGTGCCAGGCACAACACCAGCAGTGTCGTCACAAAACTCTGGCCCAAATTAGACAGCCACAGGTCAATGTTCCATAACTCCAGTTTCTTGAACGGAAGAGTAGTTTTCTTTTTAATCTCCGGATACCTGGATTAAACACACACCCACCCACTCACCCCGAGTTCTACGATTAACTGTAGGGCATCTGATCTAATGATGGTATACGTAATTGCATTGCGTGCAGTTGTAGAAAACGAACTTTTTGCAGATTTCTATTCGAGAGAGCGGGAACCCAAGCCCAACAGTCATCAGTTTGATTTAAACGCATGGGGAAAAATCTGCTGGTTGGGTTCAAAAAATATAATTAAAAAAAATGTCATTGGTAAGAGATTTACCGGCAATATGTTAAAACTACCATGACATATGACGCCAGTCAGTGGTTTGTTATTAAAAAAAACAAAAAAAAACAAACAATTAATTGATTAATGAAAATAAGAAGAAACGAAAAGTTGATTTTGATAAGTTATTGATGTTTTTTACCCTGCCCGGTCTCACAACACATTTAAATCAATTTCTTGAATCGATTGCCCCACATATCAACTAATCAATAGCGGCGATCAAAGTCACATCATTCGCAGTGGCGATGATCCGTGTTACTCTGTATTTCGGCTGGCGTCTGCTTTAGGCCTAGAGATGGCAATACACAATGAATAGCTTTATGACTTTATGTCTCCTGTATTTCGGCTGGCGTCTGTTATAGGCCGATAGATGGCAATACACAATAAATAGCTTCATGTCCCGTATGGACTCTATTCCCAATACACTTCATGGATTGGTATGAACATCTGCCTGCCCCAACTAGAAATGTACCGGGAAAATATCAACTAGAAATGTACCGGGAAAATATCAACTAGAAATGTACCGGGAAAATATCAACTAGAAATGTACCGGGAAAATATCAACTAGAAATGTACCGGGAAAATATCAACTAGAAATGTACCGGGAAAAGATCAACTAGAAATGTACCGGGAAAATATTAACTAGGGGCACATGCACTTTAGTGTATTTTACATGGCGCATTGAAAAAACGAAATAAAAATGTGCTTTGGAAGTGTGTGTGTGTGTGTTGGGTTTTATTGTGTAGTTACGTGTGTGTGTGTGTGTTTAACGAGTAGAAGGCAATGATTAAAAAACAAACACACGAACAAACAAACAAACAAACGAGCGCCAATGTTTTAAGAAGGAAACTTATTTCTAAAAAAAGTAACACTTTAAGGCAGTGGTTCTCAGCCTTCCTAACGCCACGACCCTGTAATACAGTTCCTCCTGTTGTAGCGACCCCCCAACCACAAAATTATTTTCGTTGCTACTTCATAACTGTTTGAGTGTATGTGTTTTCCGATGGTCTTAGGTGACCCCTGTGATAGGGTCGTTCGATCCCAAAAGGGGTCATGACCCACAGGTTGAGAACCGCTGCTGTAAGGGAAGGAGTCGTCTAGTGATTGTGTTACTTCCAGCCTACTATTTGCACAACCATTGCTCAACGCTAAATGTGGAATAAAAAAATGTTATAACTGATCTAGTCTGCACTTATACGCCGCCATGGAATTACTTTCACGTAAGGTCTTCGTAATAAGTTTGTTTTGAGCGTGTGTTATAATAATTATGCCATGCTCAGAACACCTGAACCAGAATCAGTGGCGTAGCTAGAGTTAGGACCACCCGGGGCGAGCCAATATCCACCCCCCACCCATTTTTTTCCGACGAAATAAAAACTCTGCAGTTAGCCGCAAATGCCGCCCCTATGGTGGACTACCTCATCCAGCCCGCTCCTACGTCACTGTGAATCAGGCCTGCCTTAGGCCACTGCAACCTATGCGGCCGCAGTGGGTCCCGCACTTTCATAGGCCCCGCGCTAATTCTAGGTGTAAATTATTAAATTAAACCATTATAACTGATAATCATGTGTAGGTCAGCGTGTTTATTCTGTTTTTATGTTTTTACAGTGTTTTTTAATCTATTACGTCTGTTGTTTCAAGTGATTACGACAAGTAAATAAAATTGAAAAAAAATTGTAGCTGCTCGGGTGCATTATCTCTAAACTCATCATTTAGGGGAACTTGGGGTAAAATGCAACAGACAACTTTACAGTCCAAGCCTATTCAGCCTTGTCTACTCCCAGCGACCAAGCAAAGGGACATAACTCCATTTTAAATGAAGGTTCTTTATCTAATTAATTTACAGAAAATAATCTTTAAGCAAGAAAATAAAATAACAAATACCTAAATACAAAGATATGATTAAAGCAAAAGTTGCAACAAAAAACAGTTTCAGGGACCCTCCCACTTTGATTTGAGAAAAATTCCCAGACCACTCATGATCTTGCTGATCAGTTGGAGTGGAATTGATAGGTCCGTTGTTATCGATTTCGCCACTATTACTATTATCCTCATCACTTGAATCGCTATTACTAGTAGCATCATTTAAATTAATGTCTCTATCAGATTCTTCACTATCGCTGCTAGATTTATGAAATAGTGAAGCTTCATTAGGCCTAAGTTATTTCAAAATTGTATCCATGGCTTCGAAAGCCATTTTTTTACAGCGAAAAAATCGCAACTTTTAAAAGAACGTAGAAAATCACTTGATGTCAACAATTCACGAAGATAGATTGAACAATTTGGCAATTCTTGCTATTGAGCGTGATCTATGTAGGAAACAGAATTTTGATGATATACTGTATGACTTCGCTATTCGCAAGGCTCGTAAAGTCAAGTTAATTTGATCGTGATTTTGTACTTAGTCAAGAATGAATAAAATGCAAAGACGAATTTATTTTCTAATACAAAATCTTAATTTTCACTTATTATCCTTATCCCTACCCAGACTGGGCCCCACGCAATCCGTATGGCATAGGGCCCCGCAATTGTTAGGGCCGGCCCTGCTGTGAATCACTGACTCCTGACCCCGCACTGACTCCTGACCCCGCAATTAAGTTGTTTAATTGTTATTATTTTAATGCTCAACGTCTACAAACCCTAAATTGATATCGTTGCACTAGGATAGGATATCAATGTAATCATGTGTAAGCATGAGTCGTGGTTAAATCTAGACATTTTCCCACCACTTTACGTCACATCGGTGCGTACGGGTCACTATTTTTTACCCATTACATGGCCTCTGTGAGTAGTGGAGATTATATAATATGCAGAAGGTTGATCCATTTCAGGCATCCATCTGGATAACCTGAACGTCCTACTCTTTTTTTTTCAGTTTGGGTTGGCTCCGAAATCGTGCTTGTTGTTTCTAAACTGGACTCCAGTATGTTGAGTAAGTCGAATTAAAGTAAAAAGGATGCCGTAATATATGTAGGCCTATAAATGTATTATTTTAATCTGAATATTTTCTTTTATTTCAAGTCACGGTATCGTCATCCAATACATGTTTACTTAGCCAAACCATGGCAGCCGCAAATGATATAAAAGAGGATTTTCTTTTGCTATTTTCTCTCCGAAAATAAGGGTTTTTTTTTCCTCTTACGTGATCGGACCCCATAACGAAGTGACGTACCCTTGCCGAAAATGTCGGTAATAGATCATTTACCTGTCCCTACGCTGTACTGTAGTGCCCTCTTATGTTATCTCTCGGTGGGGCAAAGGGTCTAACGTGGCCACCGCGGACAAACACATTTTTAAAAAATCATTCAAAAAAGACTATGGTCCATTTTGACAACTGTAGATTAGTTGGTTTTTTTCTCCCCCATCATATCTCACAGATGTCGCATTAAACAATTTAGTTTGAGGCTAAAGATGAATTCGTTTGTTTGGTACGACCCGTGATCCTGGACGCAAGATTCCCAAATAAACCTGTTTGTCCTAGGCAATGGTGTTATGACATAATAATATTTGAGACGGTCACACTATGTTGTGGAATGGTCTAAAAGTCGTGCAGTCTGTCACAGTGAGATGTTCAAACATCTCTGGGACAATGGGTACTGTCACGGCCAGCTCCATGGAAATAAAAAGACAGAACAGTACAAGAAGATCGTTTCGACTAAGAGCCTTCCTCAGAAGATGGGACAGATGAAGAAATTTTGGAACCGACAGGAATTAAAAAAATAAATGAAAAATTTCGCATAATGTGTTGTGTGACAAATTGATCGTGTCATAATGTGTTGTGTGACAAAATGATAGTGTCATAATCTGTTGTGTGACAAAATGATAGTGTCATAATGTGTTATGTAACAAAATGATAGTGTCATAATGTGCTGTGTGACAAATTGAAAGTGTCATAATATGTTGTGTGACAAAATGATAGTGTTACAGTTCTTAAAAGATCATCACATGTTTTAATTGTGGTTGTGCGTTGATCACCGGACAAGTATATTGAAACCTTAAGGGAAACAGTTGTATTATTCATTCATTAAAAAAGTTCAACGAATTTAACGGCTATGAGAAGAATAACAACAGACAAATCCACATATTTGGCTCAGCGCTGACGCTCAAACATATAGATGTGTCTTAATGATGTAATTTGAACCCAAAACCAATCAACGTGTGTCAATAGGTCCGTGTTGATACATGGCCCCAGGTCAATGTTGCCCGTTCAAGCTCTTCTCTTACAGACATACACCCAGACCCGGGATTGAACATTCCTCTCCCGACATTTTTGGACCATAGAACTCGATGGCGACCTCTAGTCACTATTCCCGATAGAACTGTCTAATTTCAGCAAGCACTGTACCAGTGGTGTAGTAAAGGGGGGGGGGGGCAGAAGGGCGGCACTTTTTTCTTTATAGTGATGGGCAGCACTTCCAGGCAACTTCAGAGTTTTATTTCGTGGAGGGTTGGTGGCAAAAATATGCGCCCTAACCCTAGCTACGCCTCTGCACTGTACGCAGTGAAGAGGGAATGGGGGGAGGGGGTTAGTAAGCCAAACAAGTCTATCAGTGGGCACATGCCCAAAAGATGGTGTTTAAACAAGGGAAAGCACTTTCGACAATTACAGATGATCCTCAAATGAAGCCCTATTTAAATATTTGGATTTTAAAACGTCTATGAAACGTTCACGTCTGCCTACCTTTCGATGCAACGTTGACCATTTGAGACGTTTCTACGCCCTGCCATTTAATGGGATGCAGAGTTAAGCCTGTGTGGACTTACTTTTTTAGGATGTGCTTAATGATTTATTTCAAATTAAAACAGCAGTTACTTGGAACGCATGTGTGGATTAATTTGCAAGTCAAGTCATATTATTAATCATTTTCATAGTAATTGATACTGCAGGAACATTAACGAGATTTTTACTTCAGGTAAAAAAAACAAAAAAACAACAACAACTTATAATTAGAAAGAATTTAGCCTCTAACCTTACAATAAAAACCAGAGCCAATAAAACCAACTGCAGCTTAAATACTCGTACCGGTACAGGCTAAGTTAGTGAGCCAATTATTACGGTACATAATTTAACAGGGTTCGTTGTGAAACTGGACGTTAAGATTTTAAAATTATTTCAACCAGCACCGGCTTGTGCTTCATTGGCGCATTTGCAGAGGCGTAGCTAAAGGGGGGGTGTCAGAGGGGGGGCAGATGTCTATGGGCACCAGTTTAGTTAAGGGCGCCAAAATGTGCTTTGGTGTTATTTTATCGATGACAATAATGGGTTTTAGAGTTGTAAATAGAAAGGGAGGCTCTTTAAGATGAATCTTGTCCCCGGGCGCCAAACACTCTAGCTACGCCTCTGTGCCCCTGGTTTGAGTTTTTTAGAGCGCCGATTTCAAACTGACTAATTCAAAATGGATCTTAAAAAAATATTTTAAAAGAAAAAAAAAAATTCATTTGAGTGCAAAATAATACATTACGCCCCCTTCCCATATCTCTATACATCAGACCGCGTCACGGCCAATGACATCATCGAGTTGAATATCACGATTTAAACAATATTTCCGGTTGAAATGTTCAGCACAATGAGTCGGTCAACATTTCATATACGGGAACGTTGGGGCTGTAAATTAAACAATGTGACGTGAAGCGGATGCGGTAACGTGACGTCACAAAGGAGGGGAAGGCACTCCTAAATCCTTAAAAAAATATGTTTAAGATCTGTGCCAAAGTATTTAGTATTATTAGAATAGAATGAAGAGCATTTAGGTAGAGATATATAGAGAGAGAGAGAGAGAGAGAGAGATAGAGAAGACGGCAGAGATAGGGGAAAAGATAGAGAGATAGATAAAAGGGGAGAGAGAGTATTATTATTATTATTAGAATGGCAGTGTGTGTGGGGTGGGTGGGAAGGGGTGGGGGTGGGCTAGGGTTGAGTAAATGTTGCTTCAAAATTTCGCCAAGAAGTTTCTGGCACACATTGAAGCTGGATCCAGTGTGTAGATGAGAATCACCTCATTTTACAATCGGTTAGCTTCCCCCAGGACGTTGTTATTCTAGTTAACAAAAACGTTACGCCGACCTGTGGTTTATTATTTAATGCAGCGGATATTTTAATAGAACACTAAAAAAAATTATTCTTTTAAAAAAGACCCAGGAAATGAGTAAAACAAAATATGGGAAAACCTGAAAAAAAAGGAACGCAACAAAACTAGATTATGTTTTAAAAAATCGCTTTAAAATATAAAATGACAAATATATAATTAATACTTGGCTGAATAAATAAAACTGTTTTTTTAAGGTTTTTCCACATTGATATCCTGAACCCAGATTTAATTAAGGCCATTACTGGCGACATTTAACAACCGGTTCGCCAAACTCGAATTTTTTTTTAAAAAATGCCATTGGTTCTGTCGAACAGGTTGAATCAGGCGTGGCCACAACTGCCCGCAAGAACAGTTTGAATTGTTGGTTCAATAACAATTCATGAAACTGACACACCGTCAAAACTGATTTCCAACATGATTTTCCCCCCAAATTAATATAAAGGCTATAACCAGTGGCGTAGCTAGTGGGGGTTCGGGGAGTGGGGACCGCAGCGGGTGACACCATCTCAAGGGGGTAACACCAAATTGAAAAATTGCACATTTACAGAGCACACACGGCTCGGTCTAACCGAATTTCATAAAGGGATAACCGATCACACGTCAATTTTCCACAAATGTAACCTTATAATTAAGTCAGAAAAACACCGTTTTGACTATGATTTAACGCCGACTGAAGTGTTGGGTAACTTTCGTAAGTGACATGAAATCTAAATATCTGAGAAATAAAGCTTTCCCTTGATACCAAATACGATGTGGTCGGGCGATTCCAAATACATGTCACAGTCACAGTTGTTAAATGCATTCACCTCCTGACCCTCAAATTAATGTGTTTGTTTTTGTTGTCATTATTATACCGAGGACTTATTTTTAACAAGAGAAATCCATCGTGGAAGTCGTGGGGGGGGGGGGGGGAGGGTTTTACCATGAGTTTACCGCACCGGGTGACACCAACCCTTGCTTGCTACGCCACTGGCTGTAACCAAATGCAGGATATTTTGGCAAGTAAACACTAATGCTAAAATTACTACTCAATTATATCGCAAAGCGTTCCTTATCTGAGTCTAAAATTATCTTATTCGGGGATACGATAATTACGAATCGGAATGACTTCGAATTACCGATAATAATAATCCCACTTCCGTTTTATATGGCACACCCCCCCCCCCCCACCAAAAAAAAAAAAAGGGCCGCTAGCAGACATGTCTTCTAGTGTCGTAATATTTTCAGCAAGCTAGAGAAATATTTCACGTCAACTGCTTCAACTTCAGAACTGCCGGTGTATGCTAAACCAGCAAAGTTGGCATAGTTATTATTATTACCTTTTTTTAACCCATTAAAAGAAAAGAAAGCTCAGCTCCTAATATGGCGAGGTTTAAGTTAGTCTTTCCACTAAGACAACGTACATAAAAATCCTTCTATCATCGCTTGACCACTTTTCACTTATGACTTAGCTTTTTTTAAAAAAAAGAACTCCCCCTTACCCCTTGTTCTATTTTTAAAAACAGCGCATTCCGTAAAAGGAGATCCCTCTTTTTTTAGTGACGTGTGCAGTGAACACATTTTGTTTGATAAGGAGGCTCGATTTAATATCGCAGGTCGTTTAACAACCTCTCAAAATGACATTTTATGTTATCGATTAGGTGTTTCGTGTTTCACTTCGGGTTGATTAAGTGTAACTCTCTCAAACCAACTCTAAATCTACAGTGCATGATGGGTAGGAAGTGGTTTTGTGTGTGTGTGTGTGTGACGTCATTGTGTTTCCAACAGCAGACGAGTGAGGTGTGTTGTGTGACTGATAGGCGGCTACGCTTAAAACCATGTAGGGTGTGCTGTCTAAATTAAACACATAATAAACGTGTGCCGTCATTTAAAAAACAACAACAGGTCAATGGTAATCACAGCAACAAGAAAACTACCGAGATTTGATTAGGACTTTCAAAAAATTAATATTTTTTTCCAATTAATGTATTAAATGATTATATGTTTATTAAAATCTAGGCAAATCTAAGCGCAGTGCATTCAACATTAAGTACCTAAATATATAAGAGTGCAAACGCGTGTTTGTATCCTTGCAGCACTCAACAAAAAAAAATCAGGGTGTGGCGAAATGTACTTTGGTCCAGTAATTCCACCGTCTTACTTCACCTCGGGGAAGAGAAGAAGAAGAGAAAAAAATCGAAGTCACCCGCTTGCTGGTCCGTCTCCCTCTCACCTGCCACGACACCGTGATGACCGTTTAGCTCCCTTGCATAAGACTCCCGTCTTACAACACGCGCGTTTTAAAGATTCAACCGTTCCATAGACATAGCACCCGAAGAATCGTGCTTCGGATTCTGGTGCGACACGCCTCTAATATGGGTAATGTTGAAATGCTACATATTGTTTATACTATTTATACTGTTGAGTAAATAGAAATCGATCAAGTCTAAAGCCCCCCTTTTTTTTTATAAATAGTGGTGTGGTCCGGGAATATCCGATTTTTATGAGGTGAGCAACTTTTATGTTTTTTTAAAGTTTTTTAACTGGTGTAATGAAAACGAACAATCCTATCGTGTTCATAATTCGCTATGTAACAATGTCACTAACTCCACCAGATGGCGCTTAGTTCTCTAAATAAAAAATTCCCGATAACTGCGCCAAGTGAGATTCTTAAAGGTATCGCAGGTGCGTTGGTTTCGCGTGTTATTTTATTTTGTTGAACGGAAATAGTTCTCAATTTAAATGTGGTGTTAAAACGTTTGGCACATATTAGAATATTAATTTAATTCAGGGGCGTGGCAAAAAGTGTTCGGTTGCGAACCTGTGGGGGCCCGGGGGGGGGCGGAGGGGGGAGTGCGAACTAATTGGGATTCTTATAAAGTGCGTTACAAGAAGCATGCATGTTTTGTCAAGTAACTTGAGCAGATGGGAAGTTCATGCACTTCCACCGACATTGTTAGGTGGGTCATAGTTAGTCCTATCATACGGATTGATAGTGCATTTTACGATAAGCCTCGCGGCTGTTGTTATAGTTACTTCCTTACAGACCACAGAAGGCTGTTGTTATACAGGGTGGGCCAATAAAAGTGAGAACATCTTGTAGCATATGAGTTATTTCAAAATATAATTTAATTTTAATTAAAAAGAATTATAATTCTTCATACATTTTTTTTTTGCGAAATGTTTAGCTAATCAGAAATCATGTTCAATCTGTAAGTAAGTAAATCAGTAAACTATTTAATCTAGTATGGGTTATAGTTAAACTACTTTTATGTGATTAAATCACATTTTACGAGATGTTCTCACTTTTATTGGCCCACCCTGTAGATACTTCCTTACAGACCCCCCAGAAGGCTGATGTTATAGATCAACGGTGGCCCAACCGCGGCTCGCGAGCCGCATGTGGCTCTTATGTGTTCACATTGCGGCTCGCAACCAATTTATGAAATTAATTTGAAAGAAATCTGACAGAACTTCTTCGCACCACAACTACTAGCTACCAACCAGATTTAAAGAAGCTTGCTAGTTCAAAGGCTTCTCAGCAGAATCATAACAATTAATGTTCACTATAATTATGAGTATATATTCAGTGTGTTTCTATTCATAAATTTAACATATTTAAATATTTGTTAATTGTGTAACTGTAACGCATATATATATCTTCAATTGTGTAAAAATGGCTCTCAGTTACTACAGGTCTGGCCACCCCTGTTACAGATACTTCCTTACAGACCCCATAAGGCTGTTGTCCCCCACCCAGGAATGTCATTTCATTTTTTTTCAAATGGGTTTGGGGGTGGGGGGGGGGGGGGGTGTGGAGATCAAAACTTGGTCGGCTTGTTCAGTTGTTTATTACTGGAGCGCCACAGTACACATGAATTTAATTAAAACCTGCCAATTCGAGGGGGGGGGGGGAGGGTGCCCCCTTGCCAGTGTTTCTTTCAGAAATTTTCCCCCGAGGGGGCACTTTTGATGTTCGGGGGGGGCAGTGCCAGTTTTTCAGTGGCCAGAGGCGTAGCTAAGGGGTGGCAGATGGGACATATGTCCCCGGGCGCCAGACTAGCGTGGGCATCTAATGGGCTATAGTGTTAATGGATGAAAATAATAGGTTTCAGAGTTTAGCCGGGGGGGGGGGGGGGTGGGGTGGGGTGTAAAATGAATCTTGTCCCCTGTCATCAAACTCACGTCAGTGACGTAGATGTGGGGGGGGGGGAAACATTTGGTCTTCCCAGGTGTCATTTTTTCTTTAGATAGAGCGGCGGGATTTTCGAACATCTGCAGAGTTTCTATCGAGAAAGGTAGCGTGGCAAAAAAGTTAACACACCTAGGGTGGCGCTAACACTCGGCACGCCGCTGGGCAGTGTATATATAAGCACCAAATTTGGCTGTCATGGCAAGTAATTTGTATCGGGAAGTAGGGCAGCAGAAAATGTGTGATTATTTAACAATCAAGAGGTGCATTTTGGAGTATACATGCAGAGGCGTAGCAACGGCTTGGCATTGGGGCAGTTGCCAAGGGCGCCGGCCTGCGCCTGTTTAAAAGGGCGCCGCTAAATGTCTAATTTTTTAATTTTTATTTAAATAAATATTTCACTTTTATCCTCGATAACAAAAAAAGTGAATAATGAATGATATTTAAATATATTTCATTTACCTCTCAAAAGACGAGAGATTGAAAAATCGGTAGCTATTTGTCGCCAACAATCCAGAATGAATTTATTTATTTGTTATCAGCGAAAGTACAAAGTGAATTAATAAAAGAAATTCAAGAAGCTAAATATTATAGTATAATATTTGATAGTACTCCGGATGTATCGCACAAAGACCAATTAACTGAAATTATTCGGTATGTGAAATTGTCAGATAAAGAATATACCATTTAAGAGAGGTTCGTTGGTTTCATAAACACAACAGAAAAAACAGGAGAAGGAATTGCCTTGGAAATTAAAGCAGCATTAATTCAAAATGGTTTATCACTTGAAGATGTACGTGGCCAAGGTTACGATAATGGGGCCAACATGGCAGGGAAGTACAAGTGAGTTCAAGCCATACTTCAAAAAGAGAATCCACTTGCTTGGTATATCCCGTGTTGTGCATATAGTCTTAATTTGGTAGGTGGGCACGCGGCCAGCATTGATGAAGATGTTGTGGCATTTTCCGGAACTATACAGGCATTGTACAATTTTTTCTCTCGTCAACTAGTAGATGGGAAAAATATCCTCAGTCACTGAAATCAGCCTAAAGAAGCATACGGACACAAGATGGAGCAAATTATTTTAGTATAATTGAAATGAAGGATAATCACGTACTTGGTGACGCATTATTTGTTGCTAAATCATTGCACCGTCAAATCAATAGTTACAAGTTCATTGGGTTTATAATTATTTGGAATTTGATATTTGAAAAAATAAACAAAGTCAATTTAGCCCTACAAAAAAAACAACAAAAAAAAAACAGGATATTTATCAATCATCGTTGTTAATAAATAGACTTTTAAATTACTTTGAAGATCTAAGAACTAACGAAATCTATAACATTTTTGCCAAAATTGAGGAAGCGTGTATTAAAATGAAAATCGAGCCAGTTCAAAAAAGGAAAGCAAAACGAAAACGAATGCCAGGAGAGCATGCTGAAAATGAAAGACCTAATTTGGATACATTCAAAATTTCTTGTTTTGCATTGAAAACAATTTTTTTTACCAATTCCATATAATTTTTTTTTAACTACTACCAAAAATGGCATTTACAAGATAATCGAAAATGCTCGATTTTTTTTTGTTGTTTAAATATATATTATATTCTTTCTACTGGATTCTCATCTTAAAATATTTATTTTTAAATAGTTCAAACAGCTGGGGAAGATTGTTTATTATTATTATATTAACAGAGAAAAGTCATTTGGGATTTAATAAAAGATTTATTTTTTTTAATTATTTTACTCTGTTCCCGAAACTGTGTTAAAAAATTAGAAACGCACTCGATTTAATAATTATTGATGAAATGTCCACTATTTGTATGTAACCGGTAAATTCCTAATTTTTTGTTTTAAAATTATTATTATTATTATTTTAATTTTCATTTTATCTAAGTCAGCATACATCTATGGAATCTACTACATTAAAATGTTTTCTAAAAATTATTTTTTAAAACAAGATGCTATTATACAATATAATTTGAAAACAAATTGCACATGTTTATTACTTAGTAATAACTATATTCAATTCATAGACATTTATATCGATGTAAAGGTAGTTTAATAAAGGGTTATTAAAAAGTCTTCAACTTGTGCAGCTGCAAAATGTAATTAAATAAAAGATACCGATATCTGCGAATAAGAAAAAAGTTAGATTTTAGCTTATGATCAGGAGCGGCCAATTTTCAAAACAATACCATATTTATAATCGATTTCTGCGATCCTGTAACAAGATTAACCTGAACGATATGGATCATCAATATATATCGAACAAAGCGATATTTTATTTGTTCCAATCATTGCAATCGATGAAAGGCACACATTTCAATAACTTTTATAAATGTTATAAAAATTAAATTTAGAGTAGTTTTTTTTTTTTTTAAATTAATTTTTTTAACACATTTTCCCCCGGGGGGGCACTTGACTTGCTCCGGGGGGGCATTGCCCCCCCCCCCGGAGGTATGCCTGAAAGAAACCCTGCCCCTTGCCCTACCAAAATGACGTCTCTTTCCCTACCATTTAAAAAAAAAAAAATTATTTACGTCTTATTTAAACCGGTGACCGGAAATTTGTTTGAAAGAAATTTTGTCGATAGAATTTTTCGTCAAATTTCTTTTTGAACGCACTATACTATATAGTAAAAAAAACATAATGCGTCCAAAATGAAATTAGACACAAAATTTGACGTGTGAACTGAAAATAAATTCTATAAAATTTCTGTTAGACCAAACTTCCGTCGATCAATTTTCCGTCGACGAAATTTCCTTCAAACAAATTTACGATTTAAACCTTAGCGTGCACGTCTGCAGCATTACGTAGAACAGCGGTTCTCAACCTGTGGTTTGCGACCCCTTTGTGGGTCGCATGACCCTTTCACGGGGGTCGCCTAGGACCATCGGAAAACATATAAGTCTACAGTTATGAAGTTGCAACTAAAATAATTTTGTTGTTGGGGGTCGCCACAACATGAGGAACTGTATGTAAGGGTTGAGACATTAGGAAGGTCGAGAACCACTGACGTAGAAGAACACTTGGCCATTGAATTAAACTTCAAAAGATATGACGTCACGTTATTGATACACAATTTTAGACGCCCTCATAATAGAAATTTCTTAAATTCCTACTCGAGGCGTAGGAAAGGAGGGTGCTGAGGCGATACGTCCCGGTGGGCACCTTTTTCTTTAAATGGAGTGGCGAATAATTTGGCAAATTTTTTTCATGGTAGAAGGCGGCAAAAATCTTGGCCTACCCCAGGCGGCACTAAGCCCAGATACGCCACTGACCCCCTTTTATTTTAGATGTGGGACGCCATTTATGGGTGCTCCCTGTTACAAATGTTCCAGCTCTGCCCTAACGATTGCAATGATTCAACAAATATATAGATGATAACTTCCACGATCTTTAGGAAATTAGGGACCCCCCCCCCCCCCCCCCCACTCCTTTATCTCAAAACTTAACCAAAGTTCATAAACGTTAGAGATAAACGAAGCCATTTTTATGATATTAAAAAACAAACAAACCGGTAATGGAAAAAAAAAAAACAAACGTTAAGGTCATAGGCTTACATAGCGCAGTAACATGGTGTGATAAATGCAGTGATAAGGCTTACAATCTCGAATTCGGTTATATCATGTGTGACTTCTGCTGAATAACACCATAAAGATAAGAAAAGAGTACTAGAGTAAGCCTGTACGCCATAAACAAACAAATCTATATGGAGGGAGAAGACGGCGGGGGAAAAAAAAGAGGAAATAATCGAAATGGGGGACTGACCTAGATTAAACCAGCCCGCTCACCCCCCCCCCCCCAAATCCGAGTCACTATATGGAACTTTGAAATCCTACAAATTTATTGGCAAGTGCTATAAAAAGAAGCGTGTATGTGTGTGTCAAAAGCACGACCCAGTCACAGCAATCGTTAAAAGTGTAAACCAGTGATTCTCAAACGTTGTCCTGACCCCCCCCCCCCCTTTCAACTTTGGGGTTCTTTGTCCATTCTAAACATTCTCAGAATAATAGTTTGCCCGCTCCTCTACTGAAGATATTTGCACAAGAAATCTAAAGTTGTAACATTAAACTATGGCATTTGATCTAATCAAAATACAAATAGATGCATGTAGGCCTACATGAATAAACTCGATACTCAACTGACTAATTTGATCAAGCGATGCCGATGCCTCACCCCTTTGTTAGATATCTGGCGTCTTCACTGTCCAATTATTCTTAAGTTTTGTTATGGGCTTGGTATATTTATATCAGTTTGTCAATGTCTGGTGTTTAGTATCATTGCGAAACAGAAACTTAATTCACTATTTAGTGCTATGCTAATTCTTTATTCTTTGAATGGAGCAAAGTTGGACGGCCCTACGCAAACCACTTTCCAACCGTATCCGGAAATTTGATCGAAAGAAATTTCGTCGACGGAAAATTGATCGACGGAAATTTGATGGAACGGAAATTTGGTCGAATCTTTTTTTTAGTTGATACGTTAAAATTGTGCGCCAAATTTCTTTTTCAACGCATTATTTTGTTTTACTATATAGTATAGTGCGTTCAAAAAGAAATTTGACGAAAATTTTAACGTCTGAACTGAAAAAAAGATTCGACCAAATTTCCGTTCGATCAAATTTCCGTCGACGAAATTTCTTTCGATCAAATTTCCGGTAACCCTTTCCAACTAATACAATGTTAGGATGCAATAAGGTGCTTCGTACCAACCTTCCTCTATACCAGTGATTCCCAAAGTGGACCATACCGCCCCTTGGGGGCGAGGGAGGGGCGCTGGATCGATCAAAGGGGGTGGGGCGATAGTGGACTCGGGTGCATTTAGGGGGCGTTGAATAAAAATAAAGCATATAGAGAAGGAAGAGAAGATAGGAAGAATTAGAAAAAACTGTTCGTACATATTACATCTGTTGTGTAACATAGTGTGACATTATTTTTCCAAATAATCACACAAAAATGCAAGTTATAACCGATTGGCCGTCAAGTCTGCTGGACAGGTCTTAGGAAACATTTGTTGGAAGGCGAACGTGTCGCGTATTGTTAGAGAAGTTCATCGTGAAAGAGAAACCGACAGCAAGTAGTTAATCACGGTGATTTAAAGAGTACTGCTGACAAAAATAGAGCCGAGGATTGATACATTGATAGCAGCCCACCAGGTTCACCCTTCTCATTTGGGATTATTTTTAATGTTATTCGTAAAATTTATTTTTATATAATCCTTCATTAAATACATTTTCTGTGTTTTTAATAAATAATTTTATACTTTCAAGCTTCAAAGTGTCTTATTTACAACATTTTTCTTGGCTATATTTTAGGATGTAGGTAGAAATATAAATACAAATATCGTTCTGTTTGTTCGCTTAAAGAATGAATCTTTCAGGGGGCACTGAGCAATTTTTATTCTGAAAAGGGGGGCGGTGGGCCAAAAACGTTTGGGAACCTCTGCTCTATGCAGAATAAGGATCTAAATTTACGTTTGATCTGCAGTCTAAACTCTTCACTTTATAGCCTACGCTCAATATACTTAAGCTGAAATAGCCCTTCCCAAACTCCACATCTGCCTCACACGTCAAATTGATATTATACTAAATCTGTTATTTCCATAAAAATAAAATACTAAATTAATTTAGACCATATATATGTATACCTATAGCATATCAAAATAATCGCAAAAATACTTGTACCTAATCTTCCTCTCATAATTCAAACGGCTCGAAAACAAGTCTAATTCGAGAGGGATAAGAAAAAAAAAGCGATTGAAAAAAAGTTAATTATGATATAAATTTCATTTTTGTTGCAAATTAGATAATATTTCTAATAAATCATCAATGTCGCGTCGGAGGTCTTTTGGGTTCAGCACCAAGGAAAAACTTGTGTGGCTTCAAAAATCTCAACATTGTCGATTAGCTTATGAAGTTTTAATTATCTTTACGTCTATATTATTGGCAACGGAATTCATGAGTCTGAATCAGAGAATAGGAAAAATCTTCTTAGTTCTCCGGAGCATCCAATCATTTAGAGCGTGGGGCTAAAATTAAACTCAGTGCAAGGACGATGTTTAATCGTGTGATCACTGAGCTTTTTAGTCACCAAATATTGCAATGAACGAAACAGGGTTGGTTGGGTCTTGGAGCAATGTTCTTATCTCTAACAGTCAACAAACCACGGTGTTCTTTTCACTAACAGTCAACAAACCACGGTGTTCTTTTCACTAACAGGCAACAAACCACGGTGTTCTTATCTATAACAGTCAACAAACCAAGCTTGTAGTCTGTTATTGGTGACGTGACACCCGTTGCTATCGTCTATGTTACTAAGCTGTGACACCCGTTGCTATCGTCTATGTTACTAAGCTGTGACACCCGTTGCTATCGTCTATTTTACTAAGCTGTGACACCCGTGGCTGTCGTCTATGTTACTAAGCTGTGACACCCGTTGCTATCGTCTATGTTACTAAGCTGTGACACCCGTTGCTATCATCTATGTTACTAAGCTGTGACACCCGTTGCTATCGTCTATGTTACTAAGCTGTGACACCCGTTGCTATCGTCTATGTTACTAAGCTGAGTTTCCTTGTAGTTGAGGACCTGTTCAACAGCAACAACAAAAATAAATAGACAACCTCCTCGAATCTGTTGCTAGCCGTCTTGCATATGATAAACCTAAAACCAAAGATTAGTTATCTGGCCATTAAACCAATCCAGCTTTAAATCACAACTCTGGTATGCTGCACAAATAATCCTCAATCTTCTCGGCCTTGTGTTCGCGAACTTAGAACAGCACTAATTTGTGGTAGGATGCGTTGCTCGCCGATTTATTAAAACGTTCATTCACAATTTAGAAACCAGCAATGCCAGGTTATAGCACATGATGTTCAGTTATAGCACATGATGTTCAGTTGTAGCACACGATGTTCAGTTGTAGCCCATGATGTTCAGTTATAGCATATGGGGGTTCAGTTATAGCATATGATGTTCAGTTAAAGCATATGATGTTCAGTTATAGCATAGGATGCACAGTTATAGCATATGCACACAAGCCATGGATGTTTTGTTGAGAAGCGTTTAGAAGCATGCTTGAAAGTATGCGGCCAATTTTCAAAGGGAATGCATTTAATACTACCAAGTCAGTGTGTGTTGCACTGCGTCTCACTATGAATAAAATATGTGAATTGTTCATGGCTGCTGGTACTTCCATAAAAGTTGGATCAGAGAGAGCGAGATAGTCATTTCCCGGAACGTGTAATGTTTAAATATTTCCAGTGTTTAATTAAACAGTTTGTGTGTGTGTGAGCGCATTTTAAACGATGTTTCCCCCAAATTCTATGTTCTCTTTTCATATCTTTTATTTCTCCATGACTTAATTTACAAATAATACTAAAAACGGTTTGGTAAGATTTGGTTTAGAATTATTCAATGCAGGTCGGGGGAGGGAGCGGGGGTAGGGACATCATGAGTGACGCCGCTGCCCCCCTACGAATAATTCGACTTAATCTTTCACCTTCTACAATGTTTTTTAAAATATAAAGATACCTTAAATTATATTATATTTATTGAATTAAACAGAGAACCGTAGAACTTAGAAAGTAATCTAGTGACATTATAAGTAAATTATAACATAAAGTAAAATGCTTTGAAGACATTTAATTTTTTTTTTTGTTAATGAACATTTAGGCCTATATCATTACTTGAAAGTTAACGGCTCATCTGTTCATCAAATTTCCGCACCTCTTATATATATATTTTTTATATACTACTCCCAATTTTGGGGCCCCTTATTTCGCGGGGCCCCTAGGCCACGGCCTAGTCGGCCTGTCTGTAAATCTGGCCCTGGGTGGGAGGACCCTAGGTTAGGAAACCCTGTTCTAGCCTAGACTTTGTCAACTCATTCCTTCATCTTCCAATTCATTTCATTTACAGAAAGACTGCACAACGCCACGCTTTATTGATATATAAACTAGTGTAATATTAATATGTAATCTTGAATTGTTGTCACATCAGGAATAAGGTATTATTGTAAATACAATTATTTTAGAGTGCTTATTCACAAGGAGTAACTGAATGAGAAAGCATAATTATTATAATTTATAAATTCAGGTAAAATATTTTTAATTTTAAAAAAGGTTTTCCATTCTCCTCCGGGCAGTCCCCAATTACCTCTCCCCCTACCCATACAAGTTAAATTTAGAAATGATGAAAAAATCGTATTCCAAAATTCTCGGTCGTTGAATTTTAAATCTGCACTGTTACTGATATCACAAAACGATTTCCCCCCCCCCCCCCAACTCTCTCTCTCTCTTCTCACCCCCCCCTCCCTCCCCCCCCCCCTCCCTATTTGATCAACGCTGCCTTAAGGCCTTGCTTAAAAAAAGTTGAGATAAAATTTGCAGTATCGATACGAATTCCGCGCCGCTCGCTGATTCACTACTTTCCTGCCGGTGCGGGGTTCACAATGTGTAACTCTTGCTTGAGTTGACGCAAGGTACGGTGGTGGTTTCAGCTTGCCTGTAATACAAATCCTAAAAAAGAAGCAGTCTTGATAAAAAGATCAGGGATAGGACTGTCAGCTGTAGAGTAAGTTGTGTTAACCGGACTGATTAAATGGTTTGAAAGAATGGCGGAGCTACGTAACTATTCTCAAAAGAATCCAGATAGGTCATCAACAGGTACTTTTGCTTACTAAGACAGGACTAAAACGAAAACTAAAGTTAATTTAGCACATAAGTTAGTAGTTAATTAAACGTTTTTTTCGGCATAGGCATAGGCCAGTGGCTTTTTATTAATTTTATTTAATTTAACTACTTATTTATCGACCCTAAGCCTCGGCGCTAATTTGTCTAATTTTAAAAGCATTTTCATTTCATTTGTCATTAATGAATTGAATGACTAGTTTAATACTATTTAATATTACATTCATTACATTATATTTAAAAATATTTATATTTATAGACCATATTATAAATTATATTAAATTAATAATTAGGGTAGGGGGGGGGGGCATTAAAGCACCATGTGTTCAAGAACATTTTGTTTTTCCATTTGAAATAATAATAAATTACATTCAAACTGTAAATGTTTTTAAGTAACTTTTAGTAACAGACCACACATCTTTCTTTAACTTTAAGTACAAAAGCTTAAATGACTCAATGAGCAAAATTTAAAGCCATATAATATAGTGAAAAAAAGTTAAAACTAATCTATTATGATTTAAATTTAACAAAATGGGGGAAATATTTGGTTGTTTTAACAGTTGGGGGGGGGGGGGGTATTTAGCCTCTCCTGCTAATTAAAATATTTCTTTTTATCAACTTTTTAAATAAGTAAATAATCTACAGAACCATTTGTCTTAAAAATGCTTTCTATTCCGATATTATATATTTGACCAATTCACGTGACCGCTGTAACAAAGTCGCTTGAGATATTATGCGTGAGTTATATGTCCATCAGACTTGTCACATGACTGCTAATAGTCGATCAGAGTTTACTTCATTTAAAAAATATATATTTTGAAAGTCTTTTTCCCAATTTATTTAGATTTAAAAATATTTCTAGTTTGCATTCTTTCTTCTATGTTTTGTCATGTCTCTTTCCAACAAATCAAATTAGTTATCTTTTTTAGGATTGACACAGAAAGTGAACTAAAGAAATTTGCTTTCAAAAGTAAAAAAAAATATAACATTCACAAGTTAAGAAAGAGCATACAATTTATTATTTAAGATTTCATCCAAATTCTTGGGTGGATTTTCTTTATTTAAAAAAATTACTTTTATAATAAGCCTATAGACCTAATTTTTAACAATATAACCAACACACTACAACAGGCTGTAAACTACCAATTTTTTGGTCAAGGTAAAAAAATAAAATTTTATAATTACCCTAGTCCCAATCGCATTAGATTATTAGCAATAGCTTTCAATAGCAGAAAGTTTCATTCTGATACCAAGTATCAATAATTACCCATAGATATAACTTGTTGCCAATGGCATGCTCTGAACAATCACAATGTTATTGACAAATTAATTTAAAAGAAAAAGAGAAAGCACCTATTTTTAGACTTTAATTTTAAAATTCAGGGTATAAGTGTGGGAAGTGTTCAGATAGTGCATCATTACACAAAACTTACCTGTTATTTAATAACCATTAAATAATTTTGTTTTCTAGAATTCAAAAACGGTTTATATGATAAACCAGTACACACAAACGGAAATTTTACAGAGATGACATCTGTTGATGTAAAAGATAAAAAATCAGAAGATGCAAAGAAAAAGGAAAAAGAAAAACTGCCAATGGTTGGAGTTTTTGAAGTGGTGAGCTATTGCATACATTTTTTAAATTTAAAGTACTGATACTCTCAATTTAAAAACAAATAAATTATATGATATTTAAGTAACATATCCTCCTTTACACTCTATAAAACAGTGGTTCTCAACCTGTGGGTCGCGACCCCTTTGGGGTTTGCACGACCCTTTCCCAGGGGTCTCCTAAGACCATCTGAAAACACATATGCTCTACAGTTATGAAGTAGCAACAAAAGTAATTTGTGGCTGGGGGTCGCCACAACGTGAGGAACTGTATTAAAGGGTTGCGGCAATAGGAAGGTTGAGAACCACTGCTATAAAATATTAAAGAAGTCATGTACAAAAGTAATACTAATTCTTTAATGGGGAGGGAAGAGTTTGCTTACAATGGCTAACAAAACGATGGAAACACACAGCATATTCAGATTTCAAATCAGGGTTATACTCAACAAGTCAACTAGCCACAGTCCTCCCAACATGTTCCTGCCAAATAGAAGACCTGAAAAGTAAGAGGCAACTTCATACAGAGAGAATCCAAATAAAAATAAAATTTTTACAACTGTTATCATTCCAAAGTTGCTTTGTTAAATTTCTGTGTTCTTGGGTAGCTGATAGGGATCTTGTCAAGCAGTGCAAGCCAGGTATCCCGAGTACTTTGTTTTGACTTGATGGTTTCAAACACTTAAAACTATTTTTTATCTAGCAATGGACATTTCAATACATATTTCTTGTTATTGAAATAGAAATTTAAAAAAACTTTTTGCATTATCTGGAAAAATTTGAGCCTGAAGCATTATTTTCGTTAACAACCAATGTGCAGTTTTAGCTTCACTATGTAGTTCCTGATGATAAAGTGAGAATAATTTGCAAAACAATTTTCCGCAGTTTCGATTTTCTGATTGGAAGGACAAGCTCATGATGTTTGTTGGTATCTTTAGTGCAGCCGTGGCTGGAGCTGCACTTCCTGTCATGATCATTGTCTTTGGAGAAATGATAAACCTGTTTGTTGGTTCCGGAAGTGTAATCATGTTAATGAAAAAAATCCCTGAGTTTATGACGTTTATTAATTTAACCCAGCAGCAAGTTATTGATGACACCACTCTTCTGTTGTAAGTTTCGCATTAAGTATTTTTACCTTTTGTCTTACTTACTTACTGGATGCATGCATAGTCTTAAAAACAATTGAGAGATTGCGGGTCACTGGAACTTGTACATGCCCATTATTTCATTTTGTAGATAATCTCAGACAAGTTTTTTTTTTAAAGAATCTGTTAAGAGTTTTTGCTAAGTTTTTATTCTTCTTGCTTTGCCACAGCTTTAGAATAAATTGTTGTTATAATGAATTCTTGTGGATCTCATTGCCATGTATTGTGGTGACTTTTGGCTATTTTAACTACAAAATATTATCTTGCATGTCTTGTTTACTTCTAAATCTTGCATTGCATTACATAATATTTAGTGCCAGATGTCCTGAACTTAAAACTTACTACAATGGCAGTAAGTCATGTGATCTGCTAACAGACCCAATTCTGGATGAAATGACCACCTATGCTATTTATTATTGCAGTAAGCCTCATATAACAATTTAAATGGACTAAAACTTAAAGATATTTTGTTATTGTTTGACCATCATTATTGTTGGTTTCAGATTTTTTTACCCTGTCCATCACACAATTTTGATTGTAGTGCCTCAATTTATTTAAGGTTGTAATTTTTATCTTTAAAATGTACTTGTAAAAGCTAAGTTGTAATCACACCGTTTTTTTAAAATATTTACAAAATCTAAATATCAAATTATTTTGAAACTCAATTCCAGTAATTGGAGGAGGGATGATGTTAGCATCTTATCTACAAGTGGCTATGTGGATGGAAGCTGCTGAGCGCCAGGCTCATCGCATTCGTCAGGAATTTTTAAAAAATGTGATGAGACAAGACATCGGCTGGTTTGACACACACGAAGCTGCAGAATTAAACACAAGATTGGCCGAGTGAGTAAACAGAATGCTACAATAATGAACAAGACATCCTTAGATAAACATTTACCTGTAACATTTAATACCATTGTTTTAGCTTGTGCAAAGAAATTTAACTCTCTCCAATAACAAAGAATTGTTTGAATTTCTGTCGTTATAGTGACATTGCCAAAATTCAAGATGGTATTGGGGATAAGATGGGCACCTTCATGCAGTGGTTTTCTTCATTTGTTACTGGCTTTGTCATTGGATTTGTAAACGGCTGGAAGCTGACCTTGGTTATATTGTCAGTGAGTCCATTCTTAGTTGGAGCTGCAGGACTTTTCAGCAAGGTGAGGGACTTTATTTACAACATTAACTTCTAATTTGAGAAGTTTGAACAAAATATCTTAAAGTTTTGAACATTCTCTTTAAATGTTGTCTACTCATTTTTACTAAATTTATTTTCTTTACGAATGTCTAAACCTAAGAATCCATTCCATTGGCTAAAATCAGATACACAGGATTCGGATCATAGTGGAGGAAACAACTATTTGTATGTTTTATATTATCAGCTGGCTTCATCTATGACATCAAAAGAGCTGCAAGCCTATGCTAAGGCTGGGGGTGTTGCTGAGGAAGTGTTTGGAGCCATCAGGACTGTGGTTGCCTTTGGGGGTCAAGAGAAAGAAGCACAGAGGTAAACATAGAATAGAAAGTAAATTTGATGCTGATTGAATGGCGTCTAGGCACAAAAACACAAACATATTGAAGAATATTCTTCCACCACAAGTATATTTATTTGTGATTGTGTAGCATCAGGCTTTCAATGGCCTTGTCCTGATTTGTTTTTTTTACCATTTTAGTTTCAATTTTAGCCTA
Organism: Omphiscola glabra; assembly: GCA_964017045.1. Taxonomy (NCBI): domain Eukaryota; kingdom Metazoa; phylum Mollusca; class Gastropoda; family Lymnaeidae; genus Omphiscola; species Omphiscola glabra. The sequence goes on along the minus strand of OZ024794.1, from coordinate 34,962,140 downwards.
GTAGACACCATAAATCAACTGAAATTCAATTTAGTGCTCCGCTTATTTTATATGAATGAATTTACTATACTTGATATATTATGCCATTGACTCCCTGAGTAGTATTTCATAGCTTTAGGGTTAGGGTGTGGAATTTCAGAGAATTTTCTTTGCATTTGTATTTCTTATAAAATATGAATTTTGTTAGCTATTTCATGGTGATATTATTTAATTTCCTTTGTTGTATGAAATAAGCATCTGCCGCTAGATCAGAAAGCTCTGTTTGAAGTTCTAAATTTCTTTTCATTTTGGACATATTCTGCTTTAAATAGAACTTAGTAAATTCTAAGGGATCTTTTAACTTGTTCCTCTTTATAATTGATGAAGTATGGCAGTTGTCCCATTAGATACTCTGGCTAATTTCCTGCTCTTTTCAAAGTTATGATTGAATTTATCTAGATGTTGCACCTGCATTGGAGTTCGTGTCTCATTCACAGATAAGTTAAGCTTTTTAACAGTCCAATCACGTTATAAAGGTATAATGCATCTTTAACTGTCCTGCATGGCCTGTTACTAATTTTTTTCTCAATCTCTAGAGCATGTGAGCTTGTTTTCCCCCTTTTTATTATGTCTAAAAATAAAATACACCTATTCTGAGTCACAATTTCAATGAATAATTGTTTTAAACCTTTTTTTAAAATCTGCTTTGTTTATTCACACTGTCAAAGTTGTCCATTATTAAATTTTAAAAGCTCTATATGCAACCTTGAGCAAGCTTATTCAAAATTATGTATATTTTTTTATTCTTTGATTTTAAATTTTATCACTGGCAGCATGCGACATTTGGCACTGACCATCATTCAAATATAATCCTGTTAAAGTTTAAAATATCTATTAAGCTTGTATTGAAAGCTAAAATGTGCTAAATAAACAATGAAATTGCCATGGTTAATAGCATACAATTTAATTTTTTTGTAGTGGTAGAATATTAGTGGGTCTTAATCTTTGAATTTCATAAATGGTTCTAAAGAATTTTTTTTACTGTTGCATCGTAGATTCATTTTTGAGAACTTTGTGAAATGTTTTCAATTTACTGAAATTTGTTTTATTGCAACAAGTATTTGGGGCGTTGATACATTGAAAACATCATTAAAATTAACTGTTTGATCAGAAATACATTATTGTGCTCATTTATTGAATTAGTTTTTTTTTTTAAAAATCTTTAACAAAATGATTGCAATAAATTTCTGTTGACTTGTAAAATTGTCATTTTCATGACCAGCTTTTTTTCTGTTTTGCAGGTATGTAGTTAACCTTAAAGATGCACAAAAATTTGGTGTAAAAAAAGGCTTCACTAATGGAGCATCGATGGGCTTTATCTGGCTGGTCATATTTAGCTGCTATGCCCTGGGATTTTGGTATGGTGGAGTACTTGTCAGAGAAGAGAAAGGCCATTACACTGTTGGAACCATGATCATAGTAAGTTTTATTATTAATTTAAATGTATCATATAGGATGGCTTTGCTTTAAATTCATTTCTTTATTTATGTGTATTAACAGCTTTCATTAATTTAGTTTTAACGTATGCACCTTTTAATGTATTTAAAATAATTACAATCCATTATTTCCCTGAAAACAGGTTTTCTTCTCAGTTTTGATTGGTGCATTTTCTTTGGGTAATGCTGCCCCAAGTCTTCAAGCCCTTGCAACAGCACGTGGTGCCGCTTACATTATTTATCAGTTAATTGACTTGGTGAGTTGAAGATTTTTGAGATTGGATAATTGTGTGAAGGGAAAAATTAATTTTTAATGACATTTCATGATTATTCAAACCGAAGCATTTAAGTTTTGTGTTCCATTTATATCAAAAGTGTATTGGTATCGACTTCAGGTTGCTAGAGTTTACCTTTTTTTAAGTTTAAGTTCAAAGGAATCTTGTGTTTTAAAAAATTTCAAATGCTAGTAGATTTTAAATACCTAGGACACACATTTTTAATGATCCAACTGTTGACTCTTTTGATTTTATTTCTTTAGTATAGAAGATATATCAATTTGGAGATGAAACTAAAGTTGACTTTGACTTGTTGATGTTTATAACTTTGTGAAATTTTTTATTTAAAAAAATTTGACATGACTCAAATAGTTTTATGGTATTTTTATTTTAAATATATATAGAAATCTGCAATTGATAGCAGCTCAGAAGCAGGCGAAAAACCAAAGTCTCTAACAGGGACAATATCTTTTAAGAACATTCACTTCAGTTATCCATCACGACCAGATGTTAAGGTAAGAAGAGTTCTGCTTGATGTATTTATATATCTTTATTTAATAGTTTTGTATAAGAAAAAATGCATCATGCTTCAGTAGTTAGGTTTCTGTTGCGGGCTACTTTCGTTGTCTAGGGGGTCACAGATGTTAAGGCCTTCTCACAATTTAACAAAACCTGCAGTAGTTACGTTTACTGCACGGTCAGTGGATTCCACGTGATCTAGGGTTTACAACACTATCCCAGGATATAAATCACAAACTCCAGGATGAAAATACAACAGTTCTTTAATAGTTATTTACACAGACGAGCTACCAATTCAAGAAAACATCCTCTGCTCAAACATCACTACAATGGCACTGATCTTACTCTCGACTACCTCCTGGCTCTACTAATCTCAACTGTTCTCAACTCTTATCCACCTAACAGCTCACAACCAACGATCATTTCACACACTTTCTTTTGTATCTGTCCACACCCACCCAGCATACACTAAAGCTCAACACGAACCAACCTCACCTCTGACCTCACGATCAACCACTCGCCCTACCAAACATTCATAACAAATCCAGTTCACAACATTTTCCGATGATAAGATTGTCTCTGAGAATTGTTAACATCAAAGTAAACATTTATTTTTTAGAGAGAAGTTAAAATTCAATTACAAAGGATTTATATGAACTTTTACAGGTCTTAAATGGGCTAAATCTAAATGCTAAACCTGGTCAGACTGTAGCTTTAGTGGGTTCCAGTGGTTGTGGCAAGAGTACAACAGTCCAGCTTTTATTGAGATTTTATGATCCTCTTGCGGGTCAGGTGAGTAACTGAAATGTTTCTATCTCTATTTGATCTATTTTATTATATTTTGTTCAATTAAATCAGAAGTAAACATATTTGAAAATGTTTAAGTACTTGTATGAGGTTCCTATAAGTTCATTAGTGTAGACAGATTACCATTGATATCTCTTTCTAATGGAAAAATTGACTGTTCATTTCTTTAAATCAGGTCCTGTTAGACGGCAAGGATGTGAAAGAGCTTAATATTAAATGGTTACGTCAGCACATAGGTCTAGTCAGTCAGGAACCCATTCTCTTTGCAACAACCATTGCTGAAAACATTCGCTATGGAAGAGATAATGTGACCATGGAGGAAATTATTCAAGCCACTAAAAATGCCAATGCCTATGACTTTATCATGAAACTACCTGAGGTAAGTGACTATGTTGAAATAAAAAATAGTTTATGTACAAAAGTACTCTTTTTTTAAAGATGCATATGTGCATACTGGTATTATTATTTGCAAATTATTTTCATTCTTTGTAAATTAAAACTGCTTTATAATTTTTTTAAGAAATTTGAAACTCTTGTTGGAGAAAGAGGTGCCCAACTTAGTGGAGGTCAGAAGCAAAGAATTGCCATAGCTCGTGCCCTTGTCAGAGATCCCAAAATTCTTTTGCTGGATGAAGCTACATCGGCCCTGGACACAGAGAGTGAGTCTGTTGTACAAGATGCTCTGGACAAGGTATTGGAAATATGTTTTCTTTATCAATATTACCGGACACTTAGGTTTTTCAAATGTTTGTCTTTCAAACTTAATGCTACTCATCTAGATTAATATATATGCTAATATTTTTAAAATGTTGTTTAAAATACTTTGGATTGGTGTGTCTGCAAATTAACATTGATAAAATATTATTACACACTTCAACTGAATTGATCAGACTTAAAATAACTAACAAGTATAATTCAACACATGAGTTCCATTCTTTTTTTTTACAAAAGTTTTCTTTTGTTAAGAATGCATTGCTTTTACCGTAAATATTGATTTACTTTGTTTGTTTCAAAGCAAATATAATCAAAAGAAGATAAATTATTCAGCAAAGAAGCATTTCACTAAATACAATTTACAACTGTTGTGCTCTTTGAAGAACATTAATAATAATTTAATGATCAAGTGTAAGGAAAGCTCAAATTTCAGCAAGCAACAACTTGTGCTCTGTTCACTTTCAATATTGCAGGAGTTCATATTTTGCAATCACATCAAACTTTTTTCTTGTTTAAGCTGACTTGATACAGTTAATTATCCTAAATTTAATCAATCCATTTGTGGAAGATTACCCCCATTTATACTTGTATTTGAGTAAAATTACTAATTTCTTTAATTTGTAAAATTCCATATTGATATTTAAGAAAACAATTTTCTGCATTTCAGGCCAGACAGGGCAGGACCACACTTGTGATTGCTCACCGTCTCTCAACAATAAAAAATGCAGATATTATTGTTGGGTTCAGTGGTGGACAGGTTGTGGAAATGGGCACCCATGATGAACTTATGGCCCATAATGGAATTTATTACCAGCTGGTCACTAACCAGGTGAGATAGCTTCAATAACTTTTTAAACTGTCTAATTCTTAGTAGAAAATAGCTCTGAATTTGGTATTTTCAGCATAACATTTTAAAAAAAAAGAACTTTAAAATTCCCAAAGCATTTTTTAACATAGTGCCTTATTAATATTATTATATCCAACTTTTGCTGGTTATTCTCTGAAATATGATACTTAATCACTTGCAAGTTCTAGTTTACTCAGATTATGATGTTTTTAATTATATTCTTAAAAACTATATCTCAACCCTTGTTTTATTTTTCCTTTAACAGACAAACGCCAAGAAAGAAGGTATGCTAAGACAATTAAAGTCAACGTCACACATAATGTTACACTTTAATGAAAATATGTTGAGAAATTTAAATTTTAGCAGTATTCTTGTTTGAAACATATATTTTACTAAATAAATAAATTTGATTTCTATTACTTTATTAAATTGATGTATATTTATCAGATAAATATCAGTCACAGCAATTCATAAGCTTTATAGCACATGAAATACTTGATGCTATCATGATTGAACAGTTGATATACGTAAGGCTCTAAGCCGACAGCATATAGTTGAATAATTCTAGGAATGCTACAAATGACTTGAAATGTGCCACTTTTATTATATTTTGTTTTTATCATCAGATGAAGAGGGTGAAACTTTTGATGAAGTCGTCAGTGTAAATAATAAAGTTGCACATGTGGCCACCAAGGATATTCACAGACAAGCTTCTGTTGTAGAAGAGAAAGCTGCTGATGTAAGCATTTGAAAATGTGTGTGAAGTCAGAAAAATTTGCAAGAATTATTTTTTTAATTAACTGGCCACATTATTATAGACAGTCTCCACCTGTTTAACATTTTGTAAAACCATGTGAGTCATACTGTATCATATTTAAACATTAATGAACTCTGTTCAATTAGGGCACAGCTAGGGAGAGTTCTGGCTCATCTATTTTTTTTTATTAATATAAAAAGATTATTCCAAATCAAATCCTGCATAACCCTTAGTCTTTACAACTTTCCCAATATCTTTTTCTTTTAAAATATTGCTTGCAATATATAGGAAGTGAATGAAGTGGAGGTAAGAATCTATGATAAATATTATTGTTAATCTAAATGTTGTATTTCTTGGCACAAAATTTTTAAAAATAAAACAAAAGTACAATTTAATTTTGTTGGCTACTTATAAAAAGCTTTTTTGTTTAACGGCCACCTAAAAAATCAGGAGAAAAAAAAGAAATTTTGTTCTTAGATAATTTCATTATAAAATGACATTACTATTTACTGAATGCAAACATATTGAGTAACAAATCACTTTCCTTTGTTCTTTACAATTTTTAAAAATTGTTAGGTGTTATTTTTGTTTTGGTTAACACTTTTCTTGTTTAAAAAAATTGACCTGTCTCGTTTTTTTTTTTTTTTAAAACCGAAAGTTAAACATTTGAATACAAACATTTGAATACAAACATTTGAATACAAACATTTGAATACAAACATTTGAATACAAACATTTGAATACAAACATTTGAATACAAACATTTGAATACAAACATTTGAATACAAACATTTGAATACAAACATTTGAATACAAACATTTTAATACAAACATTTTAATACAAACATTTTAATACAAACATTTTAATACAAACATTTTAATACAAACATTTTAATACAAACATTTTAAAATTCAGTGCTTTAAAGAAATTTTATTTTATTTAAATTATGGAAGTCATTTTGTTGAGTAATTTAATGTGGAACACCACCTAGTTCGGAAATTTCAGTCTCTTACAATTTAATCTTTTTAATTTTACGAAATAATTAAGGTAAAAGTTAACAATCATTTTTTTGTACATAACCAATTTTCTTACTTTAAATTTTTCTGAAATATGTATCTCCCATACATCCTGGAAAGAAAAGTTAATGTTGTATATTTATTTGTTGAAACCATTAATAGTAATTTCTTTTATTGTTCATTCTCTCCAGGAAGAACTGAAATTACCAAATGCCCCATTTACACGATTGCTTGTCTTGAATTCCCCGGAGTGGTATTTCATCTTGTTGGGTTGTTTTGGAAGTCTTGTCAATGGTGGAGTACAACCCGCTTTTGCTGTTATTTTTAGTAAAATTCTTGGGGTAAGTTGATCAGTTTGTTTGGCTTTTACAGCTCCAAGGAAGTGGGTGGGAATAATTTTCAAACTAAATAATGAAACTATTTTAATAAAACAATAGTCAGTAGTGTCTGACTTCTTGGTAAAAAAGTTTCATTGTGCATTTTGTGAGATAATATTATATACAGAAGTCCTCAAGACTGCATGTGTGCATAATTTCAATGACATTTTCAATTTTAATAGGTGTTTGCGGAGGATGATAATAAACAGGAAGAGATGATTCGAATTTACAGTTTAATATTGGTCGGACTAGGACTAGTAAGCATGGTGACCATGTTTTTACAGGTAGGAACTGCGGTGTGGAACAAATGTTTTAAAACTATATACTTCACCCAAGGAGTTTATATAATCGAGTGGATCTGAGAATACAATGGATTATACTCTGATCAACATTTTCAAGAAAAGCAACTCCATAATTTGTTCTGTTAAATCTTAATCATTGTTTAATACATTTATGCTCGCACAAACTTAAAAATATTTCTGATGTTCATGCTTGATTCAATATCTTGTATTTCCAGGGTTATATGTTTGGCAGATCTGGTGAAGCCTTAACTACAAGACTCAGAGACATGACTTTCAGATCTATGCTGCGACAGGTAAATGGTCACAAGCTACAATAAATAAAACAGTTAGTACTTTGATATGCCTTAAGAAAATATATTTGTGTTTAATCAGATTTCAAGCCCACAACATAAATGTGGACATTAACCCTTTACAGTCCGATGCGCCCGAAATGCGCCGATTTTTTCCTTAACTCATTCCCGACGGATGCGACTAAATGCGTCCTTTGGGGGTTCCGACGGATGCGTCCAAATGCGTCCCGGCGCATAGCGACACACCTCTCTCGTTTCTAGTTAAAAATAGCAATGAAATCTCGCATCCATCGAGACTTCCGGCGATGGCGTGATTCTGCGTGATTTCAATTTAGAAACCGGATGTTTTTATCTTGTTTCACTTTTAAACTACGTGTGCTTTAGTACGACGCATCTATATCTTGCATGTATTCGACCGAGGTGCCAAAAATCGATTTTTTGGCCATTGTTCATTATTTTTTCGCCGCTAATGTTATATTTTTATTAAACCTTATTCATTCTTTGATGCATTCGCCCTTAATTCATTAACATTTATTAATATTTAGCAGCTTAAAAAATATTTTTAAAATGTAAATCAATTTCAAAACCGAGTTACTTCCCTTTTCTCAGGAAAATAAATTAAGTACGGAAGTAGCACTGACGGAGGGAATGAGTTAAGCCTACAGTCCGTTGCGGCCAAACCCGCCCACTTCGAGGTTGTTTACTTTCGTTCTTAGCACAGCGGAAATCCATTGCGCATTACTATTTATAGTTCTACCAGAAGAAAGCCTCGTTGTCGGCATTTATTTTGATACTAGTTTGACCGCGGTGTCTTTAGGGGCTGATTTTCTACGATTTTTTTAAAAGTTGCGATTTTTTCGCTGTAAAAAATGGCTATTGAAGCCTTGGATACAATTTTGAAAGAACTTAGGACTAATGAATCTTCACTATTTCATAAATCTAGTGTCCCTGAAACTGTTTTTTGGTGCAACTTTTGCTTTAATCATTTCTTTGTATTTAGGTATTTTTTATTTTATTTTCTTGCTTATAGTTTATTTTCTGTAAATTAATTAGATAAAGAACCTTCATTTAGAATGGAGTTATGACCCTTTGCTTGGTCGCTAGGATTAGACAAGGCTGAATAGGCTTGGACTGTAAAGGGTTAAACATACTCGAGACCAGATGTTCACTACCTGTGGTCTCAGGACCATGTCTGCAAGAATGATTTCAGGTTGTCCATGACTTTGGTGCAAATATATAAAAATACATTAATCTTTAAATACAAACTAACTCTTTCACACATATTCTGATCAGGGTTTGATAATACAAATCCATCTGCTGGGCTGTGCCAGCTAGTACATTGGCAATTAACTCCATCTGCTGGGCTGTGCCAGCTAGTACATTGGCAATTAACTCCATCTGCTGGGCTGTGCCAGCTAGTACATTGGCAATTAACTCCATCTGCTGGGCTGTTCCAGCTAGTACATTGGCAATTAACTCCATCTGCTGGGCTGTTCCAGCTAGTACATTGGCAATTAACTCCATCTGCTGAGCCGTGCCATGTAACATTTTCCTCGTGTATGGCTCTTCCGCCACCCTGGCCTCCCCTGAATCATCTAGTGATGGGCATTTGGTCAACAGATGCGCTGTTTCCAGGACCAGGCTGCAATGCTGGCATGTCTTCCTCTGGTGTAAAATGTTAGGGACCCACTGCCATAGACACTGCTCAGTATTTGTTAAATAAATATTATAGCAAGATATGTTAAGACTTGAAAATAAAAGAAAAGATAAGCAAATGTTTCGGCTTGACACCTTCTTCAGCAGATGATACAGCACAATAAACACATACATTTTAATTAAAAATAAAACTTTGTTGTTCAAAACAGGAAGCGCTCTATGATATTGTTAGAAACTGAAGTGGCGTTATTTAAAACCAAAATGTGGGTCCCACATTATTTTGTGGTAGCATAGTCACTGTAAAAGAATTTTAGCATTATTAATATAAAATTTTAAAAGCAAAAACTGAGAATAGAATTGGAGGGATGTGAAGGATCGGTAGTGAGTATTTGATAGATTCCATATGGTTTAGTCCCAATGTGAGGGGTTCAACTCGAAGGTGACTGAACCAGAATGTCAGATAGATTTTCATCCCGTCTAATACAATAAATGGAAGGGATGCGAATATCCTGTTGGTTCAGGATGTAATACCTTGTTAGTTCAGAATGAGAATACCCTCTTAGTTCAGGATGAGAATACCCTGTTAGTTCAGGGTCAGCAAGGAATATATGATCATTCTTCAGGAATATTCTTTTTGGCACTCGCATCGTGAGCGTAGATAAGGATGAGTTTGTTGGACCCTCATTTTTGTTTAAACTAGATTTAAAGTCTCATTATGTGTGATTGTAATGACACGTTTTAGTACTGAAGTAAGGTCAATCTCAGGATAAAATCAGGAATGGAAGAAGTCAATCATTTGACTCCTCTAAAAAGTCATCATGTGACTGGCAGAGGTGACGTAGCCTAAGAAGTTCCAAAAAGGGTATGGGGACTTTGCATGATCTAGGGTGAGAAGATACAATAAGTAACTATGGCTGTCAGTTGACTGTTAGTAGGCATAGGTGAATAATCCATCTTCTTTTAAGACAAGGTAATGTCCAGAAGGCTTACAAAATTCTCAGAGATTTTTGAAGTAAATTTTATAAATTGGCATGAGTTTAGAAAATCAATAAATTGTTGGAGTTTGCTTGTTTGCATGGTTATCATGCCAATGCCATCACCAATGTAATATTCTGGGATAAGTCCTGTACATGCCTTCTCCACCATGTATTCAAAGTGACCCATAAAAAGGCAGGCATAACTAGGGACCATTTTGGTACCCATGGCCGCCTCAACACAAATTTGGTCAAAGAAATTACCATTGAATTCAAAAGAGTTGGTACATTATCAGTATTAATTAACATTGCCGTTGGATGTTATTTAATCAGCTTGTGAAAATTTGTATAAGGACATGCTGGTATTATCTATGTATAAAGTTGTGAGTAAATGTAATACTGCCATTCATTTTCTTGCCAGCTAAAATATCACTTCTATTACAGGACATAGGCTGGTTTGATGACCACAAGAACAGTGTAGGTGCACTGACCACAAGACTTGCCACCGATGCCTCTTTAGTTCAAGGTGTAAGTTAACCTTTCTATTGCCTCTCTGAACATGCACACACTTTTAGTTGTTTTCATCATAATTTATTATAGAGATCAGCAGTTGGTCCAATAATTTGTAATTATTGATGGGCTTCATGTGTACATCCTTAGGTTACTGGTGTCAGACTTGGAACTGTGCTGATGAGTTTTGCCAACATGGGAGTAGCTATAATCATATCATTTGTTTATGGCTGGAAGTTGACTCTGTGTATCCTGGCCTTCATGCCATTCATTGCCCTGGGAGGAGCCATGCAGATCAAACTACTTTCTGGACAAGCTGGTAAAAACAAAGAGGCTTTGGAAGGTGCTGGCAAGGTACATGGCTGTTTGAATTCTTGAAAATTGATCTCATTTTTGCTTTCAATGTAATCCCGAAGATTGGCAAATAGTCTTTAAATATGCTTAAATATTCCTAGCTTTCTATTTAATTGATAATTCAAAAAAAAAAATAATAATGTATAGAAGCTTAATAAATAAAATCCATTATGTGATATTGTTAAAAATATAAGACAGAAAAATCACAAAGTATACACATATTATTCAAGCTGATTATATTATTCGTTGTGCTTGAGAATTATTAATTATATTATTCCACCAGGTTGCAGTAGAAAGCATTGAAAATATCCGGACTGTGGCTTCACTGTCTAAAGAAAATGCCTTTTTCCAACTGTATATGGATAAATTGGCCCAACCTTACAAACAGGCTTTGCTAAGAGCTCACCTTGTTGGACTGACATATGCCTTTTCTCAAGCCATCATCTACTTTGCTTATGCCGCTGCCTTTGTGTTGGGAGCATATTTGATTAGAGAGAAAGAGATGGAATTTGAAAAAGTGTTTTTGTAAGTTGATGAAACCTATTTCTACAAATCTCTTTAACATATTTGAAGAAGAAAAAAAAATGAGGAATAAAAAGTTTAATTTAATTACACCAATTTATTTATAATTGTTTAAAGAAAAAACAATGTGATAACTAGTCTGGTCTTTTGTAAATTGCAATATAATTATTTTTTGGACTAAAAAAAATACCAAAACATTTTATGAATAAAAGAATTTAATTTTTCTTTTAATTTATGCAAAATCATTTTTTAAAAATTCAAAACAGTGACACTTTATTTTCCTTGTTTAACTTTAAGGGTCTTTGGTGCAATTGTGTTTGGAGCAATGGGTATGGGCAACGCCTCAGCCTTTGCACCAGATGTTGGCAAAGCACAAAATGCTGCCAAACATATCATCTATATGTTGGACTCCAAACCAACTTTGGATTACACAACATCCGATGGTCTGAAACTACCAGTAAGCAATATAACACTCTCCTATCATTTGGTGTAAAGCAAATGACTAACATAAACTTCAAATTATGTGAAAAAGCACATTACTTACAAAGATAGCAACTTATTGAGAAAATAAGATTTACTAAAGATAGCAACTTGTTGAGAATTTAAGATTTACTATACATAATAGCAACCTATGTAGAACTTCAGACTTATTGCTAAACATATAAATTTATTTTTGAATCGAAGAATACCGACCATTATTTTGTAGATTTTAAAAATAATGTTTAGACTTTGCAACAACCAATTGCAAATATTCTCAAATCCTATTTAAATATGTTTCAATTGACAGGAAAATTTCAATGCAGAATTGAAGTTCAATGAGGTGACCTTTAGGTATCCAACAAGGCCAACAGTACAGGTGGCCCAAGGTCTGACCTTTTCTGTGTCTCCAGGTGAAACTTTGGCCTTGGTGGGGAGCAGTGGTTGTGGCAAGAGTACCTCAGTTCAGTTGATAGAACGTTTCTATGATGTGGAGACAGGGAGTGTGGTAAATCATTTGATTTTTAAAATAAACCTGACTTTGAGTTGTGGCAAGTTTTATTTTCATGTTTTTATACAGTGGCCACCCCCTGACTCATTGGTCAACATGGGCAGGTTACTTTAAAAAATGAACACAAAATTAAATGTGTCTTGAAACATGATCTCTAGAAATATTACTTTGTACCTGGGAATTCCAATGAGGTGAAATCCCCCAAAATGTTGTCAAGAACCACGTTTTTTGGAGTCAAAACCGGTTTGTGGCCGGCCGACCGAGCCGCACTTAGGTCGCTAAAGAGCTGCGTGTGGCTCACAAGTTGCGGTTAGCCGACCACTCTATTACGGCAACAACAAAAAAATGGTAATAAATATATAAAATGACACAATTCGCTGCAAATATTAAGATTTATTTGTTAGATTTTCATTTGTCCTCAAATTGAGTATAATGTTCACTATATATTTCAGAACTTGGATGACAAGGATTTGAAGATACTTAATTTACAATGGTTGAGAGCACAGATTGGCATTGTCTCCCAGGAACCAATCCTGTTTGACCGAAGTATAGCAGAAAATATTGCCTATGGGGACAATTCACGTGTAGTGTCCATGGATGAAATTATCAGGGCTGCTCGTGGAGCCAATATTCATGATTTTATTTCTAGTTTACCTCAAGTAAGTCAAAGGGCCAAGACAATTTAGAATGATTATAGAATTGAGACTGTTGATCAACAAAAATCATTCAGCTAAAACTGTTCTTTTATTTATTAAGTTCTGAGGCTCTTTGAATTACAAATTTGTTTAATAGGGATAGTGGCTGTCTGTTTACTTCTTATTGAGATACAGGCTTTGGAAAACTTTTTAACCCTTTGAACTCTTGGCTCCTGATCCTAAAATATCCATGCTCCTGGGGGAAAATTCTAGAAACTAAAACACAAGCAAACAAAATGAAATGATTATGAAATTAAATAAATTTTATTTATTTCAATCTTAATTTGTCTGTTACATATAAAATTATCTTAGAAGTGGTGTAATATAGCACAGTAAAATGTCATTTATACGACTCTAATTTTTCATAAAAGCCTTGGCTTGAACTAGAGGGTAGACCTTGTTTATTTCGTTCCCAAAGCACACATCAATAGCACTAGAAGTTGAAGTCAATGGATCATCACTATCATTGTCTATTTGCTTTATTTCAATCCTTTTTCAAAACACAATAATAATCCTTTGAATTATGTAAATTATCATAAAATCAATCTAGTTTGAGTCCTTTAGAATATAATTTTTTATATTTTTGTCACCTCTATACAATGAAAAACATTAGTGAAACATAACAAAAAATGATGCATTCATGGGCGTGGCCATTACTTTGACCTTTGGCAAGTCATGTGATGAACTCAGTATTTACAACACTTTTTATATACAGACTGTCGATCTATGTTAAGATATGGGAGACCGATATATCGGTCTGGCAGGGTGTGAATTTTTAAAGCGCAGACCGATAAAGCGGGGTCCAAGGGTTAAAGAGCTTTATGCTCTTGACTTCAAAGTCAACAGTAGTTAGATAGAATTAAATAACCATTTAATAGAATCTTTCTAATAATAATATCAATTTTTAATGCTCAATTATACTATTTAAAAAAAAAAATTCTACAGGGTTATGACACAAATGTTGGTTCCAGAGGGACACAACTCAGTGGTGGTCAGAAACAGAGAGTAGCCATAGCAAGAGCTCTAGTCCGTAACCCCAAAATTCTTCTGTTAGATGAAGCTACATCAGCACTTGATACAGAGAGTGAGAAGGTAAACATTCATATATTAATCCACGAATTTAAAAAACTGGTGTGATACTAAGGGGCGGGGAAAGGTTGGTTGACAATCCTGGATTTCAAGTGATCTGTCTCTCAGCTGCCCCTGATTAGCACAAGGCAAAGGAGATAATCCTGCTGCCCCTGATTAGCACAAGGCAAAGGAGATAATCCTGCTGCCCCTGATTAGCACAAGGCAAATGAGATAATCACCTTCCTTCAGGATTGCTTCCCCCACACTTGTTTCAAAGCAACGCATGTCTTTCCCCAGGTTGTACAAGAGGCATTGGATAAAGCCAGAGAAGGTCGCACTTGTGTCGTTATAGCCCATCGCCTATCTACTATTAAAAATGCTGACAAAATCTGTGTGGTGAGTCATGGGAAAGTTGCAGAAACCGGTACACACAATGAACTGATGAGCAAGCAAGGCCTCTACTACAAATTAGTCAAAAGTTCCATGAGGCCTTGAGAAAGGGCATCTGTAAGAGTGTTAATTTTTTAATGCGTTCAGGTCTTCATTTTTTATCAGCAGTCTTTAAGTTTATACAAATAGATAAGGTTGATCATTCTTAAAATGTTGTCAAGGATGATTATTGTTGGTGGTGTTCTCATCTTTAGATCTTTTACATTTTGTTTTAAGTGACTTCATTTTAAGCATCGCTTTAGAGAGAGAAAATGTCAGCACCATTCTTGTAAATAAAAAACTGGCATACAAACAGCTACTGTTGAATAATACAAACGGTGACCAAATTTTGTCCTGCTAAGTCCAATAATATCTACACCAATGAAGTGCCTCAAATGAAAGTTTTTTTTTTCTAGGCTAAATAAAAGTGCTGATATATTCTATCAAATTTAAATAACTATTAACAAATGTATTAAATAACTATTAACAAATGTAAAGTTCTAAAATGAACATGATTATGAAGATGGAACATTTCTGCACTTGTCTAAGCACCTGTTTATTTTCTAGCAATATCATGACTTTCTTTCAATCCTGGTTACACTTATCATGTTCTATGGAAATTGTATGTTTGACACATTTGGGCCATCTAAAGTTTCTATGTTTATAAAACTGTTTAAAGTAATTGACAATTGGGTTGATTTTGGTTTCTCTCCTCAACTAAGTTTTGTTTTTATACTTATCAAGCAAGCATCACACCAGGACCAGCAACTGTTTCAACAGCACTCACAATATTTCGGCTAATGTTATAGATGTGCATAATTCAATTCAATGTCATGGTGCCAAATATCAACTCTTTTATTTTTTCAAATTGTTTTTGATGTACATAATTTGAAATTAAAAATGCAAGTTATCTGGCTACAGTTATGATGTATTCATGTTCCAGAGGTTAAATTTACAATAACTTAAAACTTTGATAAATGTCTATTTTTGCCTGCCTTTTAATCTTAACGTTTACATTATATACATAAACATGACTTCAACTGTTTGAAGGTTAATTTTTTTCAATCTATGAACCATTACAGCTCAGCAGTGATCACGTTTACTTAAAAGGAATTCAAAAGTTCATTTTTCCAAGACTTGTGGGTTTCTCTTTGTTACAAGAAATATATTTTTTTTAGTATGAATGTTAATTTAACTTGTTTTTTTTTAGCACGCAAGTGTCACACTAACATGTTTTTTTAATTATTTATTATGAATTTGTTACAGTAACATATTTGATAAGAAAGAACTTAAACGCCTTTATTTGAATTTTGTTCCTGATATTTTAGAGTTTATATTAATTTTTTTTAAACTCCATATCCATCACCTCATGTTATTTATAAATTTTGTAAATAACTGTACAATATATGTTGATTATACTTTTTTTTTTTTTTTTACAGATTGTGTGCATAACCTAACTACATTATACTTAATGTGAATGTTCTAATGTGAATGTTCTAATTTGAATGTCCTACTACAAAATATTCTGATCATTTTATATCAGGATCATTTAAACGTGTATCTTGTCACATGATATGTTCAACATGATTATTTAATGTCTTTCTTTGTCACAAAGAAATTAATCCGGAATTTGGGGGACACAAGTTAATTGAACTTTAAAGTGAACAGCCCCATTGGCCCCACTCTTCCCCAACCCAAAATGAAGAAATGTTATTTGAAAAAGAAAATTTACATCCAGCATTATGGGTATAGAATTTGTTAACATAATTTTTTTGTAGTACTTCCCCCTCTTGCTAAGAGTAGGAGAAATGGATAATGTTTTTTTTTAAGAACGGAAGAAAAAAATTGTTCTTAAAAAAAGTATTTTAGATGAAATCTTAGATGTTTAGTCGGTCTCTTCATTGTATTTCACATGAGTCAATTGTCTTGAGATCTGTTTTATGAACTGGTCCATAATCGGGAGCTGAGTGTAGCAGAACAATTTGGAATCTCCTCATGGTTGCTGCCTTGTTTTGTTGGAAAAAGAACCGGTGCATTTTAAAATGTTTATTTATATTCCTAACCTGAGATTGTTCTGAAGAATAAGACTTCATAGACCAATTTATCTGTAGTGAAAATTTCTTCTGACGTTTTTTATCTTTTTTGTTAAGTTTGCTCAAAGATTTAGAAAGAATGTTTTTTGCTAAAATTTACCAATCAATTTAGGTGAGCACAAATGTGGAGCTACAACATTATTATTATAAGTATATTTAGTTTTGTATTTATAAGTTAGAGGTTTCTTACAGATGTCATGTTGTTAGGGAGAAAGTATCAATTGTTTCTCCTTGATGAAGGAATGGGTTTGAAACTGTTAGATATCAGAAAGAAAAATAAATCAAGACTGTACATTCTAATATTCTGTGCTTTATAAAAAATGTATGTCTTTTAGCTCATGCTTTATGAAATCATTTGGTTGACAGGTAAATACTGATTCTCCATCAATATATGACATCAGTTGTGAGTGACCCCCTTAATAGATAATGTCACACTAAGTCATTTAGTTTGTTTTGTCCAATAGAAGAATACATTTTTCCAGTGAGTGTATTGTCGATCTACTGGTTAGGTTTAATTCTGTATTAAATTTCATCAAGATCTAAATTAATATCTGTTGTGATTAGTTTGTAATTCCTGGTAAACTTAACATGTTGCATAATCAACAAGTTTTTGAGTTGCTTTTTTGTTGTAATTATTTTTAATTAATTTATTTGTGTAAATATATTTGACTATTCCTGTGCTTTAAAAACAAATTTTACCACACATTACAGTCAACCCAATTATTGATCTCTATATAATGATAAGTTTTCATACATGTACTTAATTTATTTGTAAGCAAATACTAATACTATACTAACCTCATTTCTATCAATAGAGTCCTAAATTTCTTTCAAAATCCAGCAATATATCTTTAACAATTACTGTTAATTTAATTTGGCCAGTCCTTTTTTTTCCTCCATCTGCTCTATCAAATGTAATTATAGTTGAAATTCCCCTGTAATGTATACTTCGTTTGAAAATCAGATACAAGCTCAACCTTAATGGCTTGAATGAATAAATAGCCTGATGTAACCATTATAGTTTTTAAGGAATAATCATTATTATAATGGGATTTCTTTGTGCATTTGAAATCTATTGAGAAAGACATTGGAATTAATAGTATGGTCTTACCATTGAGGAAATATATGTTTCTTGCTCTGTTGCACAAAACTAATGCTGATGGAATGAATTGGTATTTCAAGCAGACGCTACAAGCAATAAAATCAATCATTTGAAGAAAAAAATAAATGTCTTGACTTCTTTAAAGAGAAACATTTAGTTTTTTTCAAATTAACAAAGTATAAGCCCCAAGTCCATTGCTGAGCTGTTTTAGAAAAATTTTACAATGAGAAAGCAAGGCGTGACCATTTACACGTAACGTTTTATTCACACGAATATTTGAAAACATTATTCAGCAAAGCTCAAACATTCAGATTGAAGAATTCATTAAAAGGTAACAATTAAAAAAAATTGCATGGGATTCCAGTTGAAAACGGGATTAGGATTCCAAAGGTGTCGGGATCTCAACTAGGTTGGGATTCCAATAAGAACGGTAACTCAATTAGGTCGGTTTTCCCACAGGTCGGGATCCCATTTGGAAAAGGGATCCCACCGGAATTGGATATGACGAAAGCGGTTTGACGATGTTGTACGGAGCTTAAAAAGTGATAGAATTGATAACATTTATTGGGGTGGTGAATTAAAATGACTTTCGGCTAAAACCTTAACGAGACTTTTTGCCGCAACCGAAATACAGCTAGTGCTCGACTTACGAGCATTCGACTTTACGACCACAATCACTAGCCATACTGTATTAGATGTCAGATTTATTTCTGCCTCAATTATCAGTCGAACGGCGTTGTCTGCAAATATTGACGGTCGTGAACATCGAAAATTATGATTTATAATATTTATAACAATAATAAAATAAATTTATGATATAATTTAACATAAATATTTTTATAACATCACTTCACATTACTCTACACATAGCGTACTCAACTAACGACCAAATCGTGTTACCATCGGTCTGTCGTACCCGATCCTGGTCGTAAGTCGAGCACTAGCTGTATTTCACTAGCACTAGTCTCACTAGTCTTTCCGTGCTGTTGACGTAATTCTTTATTTTTCTATATATTAAGGGCCCACGATCAATTTATTGATCATTCTGGCTCCTATGCAGGTAGAGGGGCTTTGCAATGTCTCTGTGCCTGGTGTTGATGAGGATATTTCACTGGTTGCAATAGTAACTGTGTGAGGGTATCATGCACTGGGGGTTGGAAGGCCTGAGGCAATAGACGCAACTGTGTCAAGTGTTGTCACCTCAACTGTTCTTTTTGGAAGCTTGTTCCAGTCCCTGATTGTCTTTGGCAAGAATCAGCAGTTCCTAAACTGGCTTCTCGCTGGTATGAGCCGAAAGTGCCTGTCATGGCCTCGTCGCTGTTTATGGGGGAGAGGAACGAGTTTCCGTTTAATGCCAGAGGAGTGGACTAGCCCATTGTTTATCATGGAGAGCCTGGAAAGTCGTCGTCGTTCCTCCAATAGTGACCAGCCCAGTGTTTCCAGCATGCTGCCAACACTAGAGGTATTACTGTAGCGGTTCAGAACAAAGCGTGCTGCCCGTCGCTGTACTGCCTCCAACCTGTTGATGCTCTTCTGGTTGAATGGGTCCCAGATCGAACATGCATAATCTAAAAGCTGCCGGACAAAGGCTTTATAGGCTCTTTCTTTCACACTAGAGTTGCTGATCTTTAGATTACGCATTAAGAACCCCATGGTCTTGTTTGCCTGGTTGCACACATTGTTAATATGCTCGTCCCAACGGACCTCTCTCTGAATGGAGGAAAATGGCCATGCAGTTCATAGTGGTAGTGTAGAGGAGTACAACTTCTAGAGACTGACAGTGTCTGGCACTTGGCAGGATGAAATTCCATGTCCCAGCTCATCTCCTACTCAGTTAACCGAATGAGATCCTGTTGTATAGCTGGTCCTGGTCAGATATGTTGGCGATCGTTCTATACACTGCTGTGTCATCTGCGAACAGTCTTGCGTGGGATGTCAGTTTCTCAGGTAGGTCATTAATGTATGCTAGGAACAAACAGGGGCCTAACACCGAGCCCTGGGGGACCCCCGACTTAACATTGACAAAGGACGAGCTTGCACCACTACTGCTTGACATCGGTTGTTGAGGAAGCTAGAGATCCATGTTATAGTAGTGCCTTGGATCCCATATCTCTGAAGTGTGTGTAGAAGCAAACTATGATTGACACGGTCAAAGGCCTTCGAGAAGTCCATCACCAGCACATCAGTTTGCTTGCTGTTTTCTAGATTTGTCATCAAAGTCTTCAACAAACTCAAGGAGCTGGGTCTCACATGATCTATTGACTCTGAAGCCATGCTGACAGTCATTGAGTATATTTTTGCTTTTAAGATGCTTCATGACTGCGCTTACGATTATGTGCTTCAACAATTTGCATACTTGGCTGGTGAGGGATATTGGACGATAGTTGGAAGGGTCGGAATGCTTCCCTTTCTTGTAGATTGGAGTGAGATGCGCTGTTCTCCAGTCTGCTGGAACATTGCCTGTGCACAGCGACGATTGGAAGAGGATTGTCAGTGCAGGGGCGATTTCTTTAGCTAATTCTTTGAGCACTTTTTGATACAGTCCGTAGCAATGTGCACACTAGGTCTGATGTTACTATCTTTTTGCTAACGTCGTCGCCTTCTTTGATAACATTTTTAGTAAATTAATTAGAAATATGTTGGTTGTGTTTTTTTTCTACATTGCACGTCACTCACCCATGATTAATATATAAATACTAAACTTAGTTTTTCGTCTTTTTCCGCCCAGCGCTTTCGTTCTGCATGGCTTGCAAGTATTGTACGTATTGATTATCTGACCGGCGCTCGTCATTTTGTCCGTTATCCGGCCCGCGGTGAAAAATGTTTAGTGACCCCTGCACTAATAAAATGATTAGTTTCAAGTATCAAAACATCTGTGCCAATATTTTGTAAACAGAAAAGCTCATGCTTAGATGGCTGAAAACTAGAAATTTCTATTAACTGGTGATTCCCAAATTATTGTATAAGCTTAAAAATAATATTAGTAGTTAGCAAAACAAACGTGTCCACAAATTGCCTTCGTCAGTAATCAAAACAAGATATACAATAAAAATGGATAAAAGAGATTTAACATTTAATAAAGCTTTATTAACAAACAAAAAAATCAACTTCAATTTGTAAACGAAAGCACGCTTTTAAAAACAGAAATATTTATCTGAGATCAAATTAAATGCTAAATTCGATCATATGAAACATCTAACTAATAAACAGATCCTTAAACTTCATTGATAGAAATCGTAGCCATAGGCAAGTTCATATTTCTCACATATATTGGAAGGCTCAGTTTGAGCCAAGATAGCGTCCAAAAAGTTTTGCTCTTTATCCTCCGGTTCAGTGTCCACCATATATTTGGAATGGGGCGGTGGTCTTATGAACTTCAGGAGTGCACTGGTACGCAAGAACTTCCTCCTGAAGGTTTCATGGGGCAAGTGTGCTTCACTTTGTTCATATTGGTTGTACACTGTAAGGTCACTGGGTTTATGTTGTGCCGATTCATCGTGTGGCGGATACAGTGGTCCGACGACCACCCCATCATCATCATCTACAAGAGTTATTGGACCGGAAGATATATGATTGACCTCAAAGACTTCAGGGGTTGCCTGGCCTTTTCCCAATCTTTCAGCCAATGGCCGAGGTCTGACTCCTGGAATGAATTCAATGCATATTATTCTATTTAGAAATAAATACAACTTACACTACACAAGATTTTAAATGAAATTTCGTAAAAGAAATACAATTGTAACATACCAATCATACCATTGCAACATACCAATCATACCATTGCAACATACCAATCATACCATTGCAATATACCAATCATACCATTGCAACATACCAAACTTGTTCATCATTTCAATAAGAATTTTAAATTGTGAAAACATTCAGTTTAACATCATCATGGTACACATTCTTATATTCAAATTTCAGACAATAATAAAATATTCACTTTCCTTCAAGCATTTAATGCAATTCGTGTATGAAGCCTTGTCACAACTTTCAAATTACTATTTGATCAAATTCCCCCAAAAAGAAACCACGCACAAAATAAAGCGTTCATACAATAATTTGACGCGAAATTTGATCGTTTGAACTGACGCTAAATGAATAATCTCAACAATATGGGATCATTTTTTTCTTCTTTGAAATGTTTGAACAAAGTTTTATTTCCTTAATTGTTCACTTAGCAATTAGACACTCAACATTTGCAGCTTCATTTTCATAACTGTTTTAACAAGTTATAGCTTTTATATCAAAAGAAGGATTTTGGGAACAATCGCAACAACTTACCAAAAATAACATGAGGCTGAATTTCTGGAAGTTGTGCGTTTTTTGCTCTTGGCCTCCAGCATTTTTTGCAGTATCTGGAAAATGTCACGACATCAAATACAACCACTGCAGCTAACACCGAAGCTACAATGATCAAAGTGATGGAGCCGACATAGGCGGCGGAGGCTCTGTTGTCGTTGGTGCTGGTCTTGGATAAGTAGCGGGTGCGCTCTTTAGATTTAACGGCTATGTCCTGTGGGTGTCAGCACAAAAACTCCGTAAGGATGAAGGTGGTCATTTTCTTACCCTACTTATGTTTATATAATCTGAACTGATTTAAATTCAGTCGTTTAAGTTTAAGACATTATGCAAATTTTCTAAATTGTTTTTTTTTTTTTTTTTTTTTTTTTAAAAAGTAATAGACATCACAGAGGTTCTTAAATTTAAAAAATAACAATATATTTTTAATGTCGCAAAATTCAGTAGTTCCTTCTCCAATAATGCATTTATTTTATCATTCTGTTAAAGGGCGAGAGTAACTTTAGCTCCAGTAGCCTACTTGAAATAGATTTAAGTTTCCCTAGATTATATGCAGATCCCTTAACTGTAGGACGACTTTGGGACATGGAGAAGTTGTACTGTATTGATTACTTCCCTTTAATATCTTTTACACTTTAAAAAATAAAATCATTCAAGGGGAAATAATAGAAGCATGAAATCGGGTGAAAATGGGTGTGGGTAATTTATTTTATTTTTTGGGTGGGGGGGGGGGGGGGAGGGGTGTCTTTATACACCCCTTTAAAAAAAACTGAAAAAATTCAAATGTCTTTAATTGGAAAAGGGAACGATATGGCTCCTTGATGTAAATAAAGATTTAAGGTCCATCGGGTGCTTTTTCCAAACATCATCTATTTTAGACTTGTGCAAAATTATTGTATTTTAAGATGTGAGACTATTAACCGTGTGAAATAAAAGCTTTTAAGAAAACCCAGCGTTTTTAAATCAACATAACTTTATACTTTATTATTAGTTATAACTACACACTCATTTGTGGGTATTTTGTATAGCATTTATTTTACGTAATGAAATGGTTTTTTTAATTAATCTGTTGTACTTGATGTAGCACACATTGCAGTGGCATAGGAAGGAGGATGTAGAGGGGGGGGGGGCAGTCCACCCGGTGGAACATTTTTCTAACTTTGTGTATTGTGAATTGTGTATTGTGGAGCGGTATGATCTTTTTTGGCCAACTAGAGACTTATTTCTTTGCTAGAATGGAAATGGAGGGGGGGGGGGGGCGTCAAAAATATTGGCCTACACCGGGTGGCACTAACTCTGGCTACGCCCCCGACGCTTTGATTATTAGGTCTAACAGTTGAGACACCTCTGGTAGTACTGTTCATGTGTCTTTACCTGTAGTTCTTTGACATCCTCCCTTACTCCCGAGCTCTCATTGACAAGTGCTGCGATCTCTACAACGGGGCGACACAGGAAATCCCCGATCACTGTGTAGTCAGATTTTGGCTTCCGGGTTTCTGATCACATGACAAGTAAAAAATGCATTTATTGAATTATTTCAATGTATTGCCTTATTGGAGTTTAGAGCAGAATGGCTGCACCTATTGGTACCCGGGTACCAGAAGTGAGAGATTGGGATTAAAAAACGATTTAAAATATTATTGTTGGGTTTGTAAGACCAAATGAGGTCTCTTCTGTTGCTCTGATTAGGTGTAGAATGATGAAAAAATAAATTCAGGTATACGCCAAAAGGCATCCTTACATTTAAACTGGTTGAGCCTTGCTCTATTGGAATATTGCTCATTTGGCACACTGGTCTGTTTGCAACCAATTCTGATGGCATCCTGTCTCAGTCTGTTGACACCCTGTTCAGGTGGCACCCTGTAATGTTTGCAACATACTTTGATTGAACCCTGCTGTCTGGTGACACCCTGTTCAGGTGACACCCTGTTTAGACGGCACCCTGTTCAGATGGCGGCCTGTTATGTTTGCAAGCTACTATAATTGCACCCTGCTCTGCCTGGTTACACCTGTTCTGTGAGCACCCTGCCCTGGTGTCACTCTGTTCTGATGTCACCCTGCTACTGAGGAACTCTATTCTCATGGTACTATACTCTTGTATTTAACTGAGTTCTGTAATGAAACCGACTGAAGCGAACTCTTGTCAAACTTGCATTTTCTATTGGGTGTCACCCCCCTATGAGGTATCACCCCCCTTTGAGGTATCACCCCTCTTTGAGTTATCACCCGGTGTGTTCCGTATCTTTCACAGTAACGCCCCTGGTTTGATCTCTGCACAATTTTATTACATTAAATGCTTTTTAAATTGAAATATAAAATCAGTTTGACGTACTTAATCGCCAAAATAGGCTATTGGGTACTATGCTACGGGCTACTATGCTACTGGCTACTATGCTACTGGCTACTATGCTACTGGCTACTATGCTACTGGCTACTATGCTATTGGCTACTATGCTACTGGCTACTATGCTACTGGCTACTATGCTACTGGCTACTATGCTACTGGCTACTATGCTATTGGCTACTATGCTATTGGCTACTATGCTACTGGCTACTATGCTACTGGCTACTATGCTACTGGCTACTATGCTATTGGCTACTATGCTACTGGCTACTATGCTACTGGCTACTATGCTACTGGCTACTATGCTATTGGCTACTATGCTACTGGCTACTATGCTACTGGCTACTATGCTACTGGCTACTATGCTACTGGCTACTATGCCATTGGCTACTATGCTATTGGCTACTATGCTATTGGCTACTATGCTACTGGCTACACATTATGTTGGGTCACGAAGAAGAAGTATAAAAGTAAGGGCCATGAAAAAAAAGAAAGTTTGGGAAACGATGTCCCACGTGTGTCAAACGCAAGGCCCATAGGCTAAACATCAGCCCTGGCGTAAAATTATATGCAGACCAAGAGAGAATTTTAGGCAAAAATATTTTTAATGGCACTGCGATATAACGAGCAAATCAAATTCCATAATTCGCATCGTTGCCGAACGATAGCGTTCTCGCTTCGATCAGTATAAGCGAAAATTAAAGTTGTGCAATGACTGGTTGTTCGTCGTTACAGTAACCTAGCAACGTTCAGTTGCTCGTTTTGGATTGGCGAGTAAGAAATGAATAGTGTAGTGCCCGGATGTCATATCACATTTCCGCCCTACGGCTAACGTGATATGAATCAAGCATTTGTCGGCAGATGCACAATCTTTTTTAAAAAAATCAAAGCTAGCCTTAAAATGACCGAGAGAAAAGTTGATTCTGAAGAGAGAGTCTCAGAAAGCTGAGTATATCTTTACTGATATTAGGGGTAAACCTGTGTGTCTACTTTGTGGAGATAATGTGGCTGTGATCACGGAATATAATCAGGCAACGCATGTCAAAGTTTTACCAACACGAACCTGCCTTAGGACAAACCTATTGGAGTTACAGCAGATGGAGCACCGCCGATGAGCGGCGAAAAAGTGGACTAATTGGACGGATACGGTTAAAGATGCGAGAGAACTGTACTAGTGAATTGATGGCACAGCACTGCATCATACACCAAGGATCGCTGTGTGGTAAAGTCCTCAACATGGAGTGTGTAATTAGCACTGTAACACAAACCGTCAATTTGATCAGAGCCAAAGGTTTTGAACACCGCCAAATTCATTCTTTTTGTGCAGCGAATAGACTTAGAGTTCAGCGAATAGACTTAGAGTTCAGCGAATAGACTTAGAGTTCAGCGAATAGACTTAGAGTTCAGCGAATAGACTTAGAGTTCAGCGAATAGACTTAGAGTTCAGCGAATAGACTTAGAGTTCAGCGAATAGACTTAGAGTTCAGCGAATAGACTTAGAGTTCAGCGAATAGACTTAGAGTTCAGCGAATAGACTTAGAGTTCAGCGAATAGACTTAGAGTTCAGCGAATAGACTTAGAGTTCAGCGAATAGACTTAGAGTTCAGCGAATAGACTTAGAGTTCAGCGAATAGACTTAGAGTTCAGCGAATAGACTTAGAGTTCAGCGAATAGACTTAGAGTTCAGCGAATAGACTTAGAGTTCAGCGAATAGACTTAGAGTTCAGCGAATAGACTTAGAGTTCAGCGAATAGACTTAGAGTTCAGCGAATAGACTTAGAGTTCAGCGAATAGACTTAGAGTTCAGCGAATAGACTTAGAGTTCAGCGAATAGACTTAGAGTTCAGCGAATAGACTTAGAGTTCAGCGAATAGACTTAGAGTTCAGCGAATAGACTTAGAGTTCAGCGAATAGACTTAGAGTGCAGCGAATAGACTTAGAGTGCAGCGAATAGACTTAGAGTGCAGCGAATACTCTTAGAGTTCAGCGAATAGACTTAGAGTTCAGCGAATAGACTTAGAGTTCAGCGAATAGACTTAGAGTTCAGCGAATAGACTTAGAGTTCAGCGAATAGACTTAGAGTTCAGCGAATAGACTTAGAGTTCAGCGAATAGACTTAGAGTTCAGCGAATAGACTTAGAGTTCAGCGAATAGACTTAGAGTTCAGCGAATAGACTTAGAGTTCAGCGAATAGACTTAGAGTTCAGCGAATAGACTTAGAGTTCAGCGAATAGACTTAGAGTGCAGCGAATAGACTTAGAGTGCAGCGAATAGACTTAGAGTTCAGCGAATAGACTTAGAGTTCAGCGAATAGACTTAGAGTTCAGCGAATAGACTTAGAGTTCAGCGAATAGACTTAGAGTTCAGCGAATAGACTTAGAGTTCAGCGAATAGACTTAGAGTTCAGCGACATGCCTTATCATTCAGAAGTGCGGTGGCTAAGTCGGGTAGAAGTTCTTAAGTAGATTTTTCCAGCTGATCGAGGAAATCTGTCAATTCACGCACAGCAAAGGAAAAGACTCCACTGTTTATCGGAATAAAAAGTGGAAATAAGAGTTGGAGTTTCTGTGCGACATAACCACTCATCTCAGCGACTTGAACCTGCAGCTCCAGGGACGGGACCACTTGATCACTGATATGCAGGATGCAGTGAAGGCATTCCAATTGAATCTGCGCTTTTGGGAGACACAAATGCACCAATGCAACTTGTCTCACTTTTCTTGTTGCCAAGCAATGTTGAACCCAGTCAACGCTATGGTGTTTCCCAATGC
This sequence comes from Omphiscola glabra, assembly GCA_964017045.1. Taxonomy (NCBI): domain Eukaryota; kingdom Metazoa; phylum Mollusca; class Gastropoda; family Lymnaeidae; genus Omphiscola; species Omphiscola glabra. Next base: position 34,934,946 of record OZ024794.1, on the reverse strand, counting down.
ACACTTTGATGAAAAACTTAGCTTAGTTCTCGCTGAGTTCGCATGAAGCTTTAGTGACTTTGAAGCATAGAAAAGTAATTTCGAGTGGTTTCGTAACCCATTTGTCATAGACGTGGAAAATGCAACTGTAAATTTGCAGATGGAGCTAATAGAGCTGCAAAGTAATGGGACACTAAAGGCAAAGTACGACACTGTTGGGTCTGCACAGTTCACTCGTTTTATTCCTGAAGAGATACCCCAGCTTCGTCTACATGCGGCTCGAACCTTGAGAATGTTGGGTAGCACATATCTGTGTGAGCAGCTGTTTTCTGTGATGAAGATTAACAAAATATCACACAGGAGTCGTCTCACTGATGAACACTTGCAATCTATCATGAGAGTCTCAATGACACAGAACGTTACTCCTAACATAAACGAACTTGTAGCCAAGAACAATTGCCAAACATCCAGCTCTGACAAATTGGCTTCAGAGCGAAAATGGGTATGCCAAATATTTTTTATTATTACAACTTTTTTTCTGTTTTAATTTCCATTAATCTACTACGGAAGTCTCATAAGTCGTAATTAATTAACGAGTTAACTTTTAGTTGTGTCTATTTAGTATTTTTCTCAATTCAAATTTAGTAAATTTAGGTGGGGGGCAACGCAAAGGCGCAGCTAGAGTGTTTGGCGCACGGGGACAAGATTCATTTTAAAGAGCCTCCCTTTCTTTTTTCAACTCATCAAACCCATTATTTTCATTAATTAAATTAAAATAATATCAAAGCAAACTTTGGCCCACCTAACTAGCCTAACACCCAAGACATCTTCCCCCCCCCTCTGCCCTCTCCCAGTTACGCCTCTGGGGGGGTCACGTGTTTTCCCTTGACCTATGCCGCTGGCCCCCATGGATAGGGCAGTGGGGGAGGGGGGCTGCCTTCTCTTTATGAAAGTAATTTCAATGACCTAGTTATTTAGAAAGGAGAAGATCAACGTCTAATTTTATGAAGTTGCTCTGACCTGTGCTGGTGTCTAGTGTGGCGTTGGTTGTAGTATCATAGCTGGCACTCATGGCGGTATTTACAGTTGGACTGCTGGTGGTCAACTCCTGGTTTTCTCCCATTACTAAACCTGAAATGTTGGATAATTAATCTCAATATATAGATCAGATTTTTTTTTAGCTATCATCTCTTGTTGTATTTACTTTTTACACACGTAAACCCCCATGGAATACTTCGAACTGACTTTTGATTGACATTTAATTGTGTTCGCTTTTTAGAGACGATGATCGGTTTATTTTTTATTACGTCAGTTTTTGTGCAGTTGAACTGAAACGTCTTGGTTCTTTCCGCACTCAAATCAAACTTAATAGGTCTTAAAAGTGGAATAGTAAATAAATCTGGAATCTGATTCATTTGGACAAAACTAGATGTTGATAGTTACCATGGAAACAATTTTTATTGTAATAATCCCACTCAACGTCATTCATGGTGAATAAGCTTGGCGCCAGCCATCTGTTGAGGAAGCAGTTTGAGGGCATTTGACCAATGGTCAATAGACATATCTATATTTACACACACACACATACTAATATATATATATATATATTAACAAGACGAAAAGAACTGTTAAATTACTTGTTCTAATAATATAATTCACCTCCATGTACATTGATCCAAATTCTTATGAACAACAGATACGCTATAGCCACATAGCTTTGATCATAGTTAAGTCAATTCAGAGGCCACATCTGATTGGGTTTTAGTGCAGTGCAGGGGTGGCCAACCCAAAAGGCTTCGCGGGCCAATTCGGTAGCTATAGTGTACCGTATGTCAATACACCTTATACTAAAACACCTGTCCACTATATGCTGCAAAGAAATGTCGGTCTATTCTTAATGCACATAATGAAATGTTAAACGACTAAACGGAATCAGATATAAACTTATGTGACGTCATTTTTATCTGTTCTCTCGCTGATCTTTGCCAAATCGATTTCTTTGTCAATTAAATGAATAACAGCAGAGTTTATTTGCGATAAATCAGGCATTCAAAGCCTTCATTATTTGGCGTGGTGGTCAGCCAATTCGCAATCCCTGGTGTATTATATCTGGCTGAATCAAGTTGATTCGTGCACGATGAATGGTGTGTGCATTTTAGATATTTATTCTTACAATTGTACATATATATATATACATAGACGTCCGCAACAATTTTCCCAGTGGGAGAGGGTCAACAAAATTCGGATATTTTTCTCGTATTCATATTATAAACATATAATTGAAAGCTAAAGAGCGCAGGCCTAAGTATTAATAGTTGCCTACTTTTTTAAATCAGAGTTGTTTAAAAACATGAAATAGTAATTTTGAAAACCAAATTTAATTTCGTAACATAAATTAGTAAGCTAAAGGACCCCCCCCCCCACGGTGCATGTTGCTGTTGATAAAGTAAGTGCAATAAGAAAAACTGGGTGAATAGATGGGTAGAAGTCTGTGCTTGGCAGCAAGCTGATGAGCTGCAAGTCATTTTTAATATCTGGTGATTGTTGCTGCAATCTCCAAAAAATTAAACCAGTTCATTGCTTCAAGCTCAAAGTTGTCGTTTTAGTACATTCTAGTAATGATATCAACGCTCTTCTTAATCTGGACACGATTAAGACATGTCATGACAGCATGCCAACAGATACGAGGGCTTTTCTTCTCAATGTTAACTATAGCTGCAAGAGCCAAGACTTTTTCATAAATATTTTTCAACATTCTGACGATCCTCACTGAAAATGTCCGTTACTTTACAAATATTTGCATGTACACTTACCAAATCCATCTGTATAGCATGTAATGATTGGACAGTATCGCTGAGTATGCAGAGATAATTACAAGACATCCGAGAAATGTAGGCCAAGAACATGAACGCAATAGCTGGTGAGCATCTTGTCGTGTTTTACCCGTGTCATCTGTTGCCAGATTGCGCATTTTGATTGCATATCAACTTGAAATTCTCAATGAAAATGTGAATGCTTTTATATTTTGAGGACCATCGAGTTTCACAGAACAATGGATCGTTAAATAATAACGAACCTTCGCTTTATTCTTTCTCGGAAAAAAATTTACCGAAAGCTTTGATTTAACCAAAGACATTACGCGATTTAACAATTGTATTCAAATTATTAACCACCAGATTGAGCAGTTGTGCAGAAAAAAGGAGAAAGCGCTGCTTTTGGTTTAGAAAAAAGCCTTCCTTTCCTACAAGTGTGGAACAGCGGTCATATCCATGTCCAAGTAATTTTTCATGCCCAGACAACATTGATTGCAGTGATTCACTGATATCATTTGCTCCAGTGATTAGAATCCGATAAATTCTTCACAAGTTTTAAATTCATCACTACATTGTCTACAAAACTCACCGCCAACGACCATTGTTCTGTTCCTGGTATATCAGCTGTTTCATCGTCTAATATTGAGAATGCTCCAGATGTTTTTACTGATACAGTAATTTGTTTCTTTATTACTTCCTCCCATAACTCTATGACGCCCTCACATATCGCTATGACGCCCTCACATATCTCTATGACGCCATCACATTCCTTTATCAGTTGATTATGGATCATCTGAGAAGTATAACGAGCATTGCCAACTAACGTGTGCAAATGTGTCTCCAGGTCTTTGTCGCCAGCCTCCATTCTGTTATGTAGCTAACCATAATCATTTTGACATGCACCTTAAGTTAGAATACCGTTTCTCGACCCCGGACCCGAGGTTCACACTTCACTATCATAAACTAAGGGAATTTAAATATTCGTGCGAGGGCAAAGGTCGTACACCCTACAGCCCGGCACTGGGTCATGTGGCCCACCTTGACCCATAGTTCGGACGCCCGTGTGTATATATTTAAATGAAGAGTTCTATGACGTACAGTCTGCTATTTGTTGGAAGATTTTTTTTCATTTCTAGTAGAATTCCTGTTTTGTAAAAATCATTATGACAACATTACGTCTCATAAAACCTTATCAAACATGTTCTTATCTGCGGCAACCTCTTTTTTTTTATTGCACCCAAGCTGGTTGAAAACAACGGATCAAAAGAACATCATCAAAGAAACTGGTTTATTTTAAGTGGCGTAGTGACCAGAACCAAGGCAAAGAACGGCTCGCATTTAAATAGTGTCATGATACGCTACATGAGTAGTGAAATGGATACTTCACTTGTTTTAACATCAGATACCAACTATATTACAGTCATATTTCTGGCACAACGAAATCTCTCGTACAATCAAATAGTGGGTGCAGGAAAATCAATGGTGCAATCAAAGCACTACAGGTACAATCAAATCTCTTGCGCAACCAAGTCTGTGGTACAGTCGATTCACTGGTGTTATAAAATGGTACAGTCAAATCACTCGTACAATCAAATCTCTGGTACAGTCAAATCAATCGTACAATCAAATCTCTAGTACAGTCAAATCAATCGTACAATCAAATCTCTGGTACAGTCAAATCAATCGTACAATCAAGTCTCTGGTACAGTCAAATCAATCGTGCAATCAAGTCTCTGGTACAGTCAAATCTCTGGTACAATCAAATCAATCATACAATCAAGTCCCACAATACTGAACGGTTATTGCTAAATGAGAACTAAAAATACAACAAAACAACAACAAACAATAACAAACAAAAAAAACACCAACTTAGTGACGGTTATAAATATAAAAAAGAGCTTCTTGACTTTTCAAATCTGAGCACTAGTGTTGTTTAATTCATAAGATTCTTATAGTCCTGGATTAGTTTGCTTTCAGTCAAATAATACTGTTTTATCGCTTGACACGTAGTAACGTAGGTAGCGTTAGTGCAGCCCGGAGTAAGCCAGTATTTAAGCCGTCCTCTTTCTACGAAAAAAGACGAACAAACTTTCCAGTTGGCCAAAAATGCGACACCTAAAGGAAAACAAAATGCCGCCCGAGAAAGGACCACCCCTCTACACCGACCGCCCCTCTACACTGACCACCCCTCTACACCTACATTCCTACTACACCGACCACCCCTCTACACCTACATTCCTACTACGCCGACCACCCCTCTACACCTACATTCCTACTACACCGACCACCCCTCTACACCTACATTCCTACTACACCGACCACCCCTCTACACCTACATTCCTACTACACCGACCATCCCTCTACACCTACATTCCTACTACACCGACAACCCCTCTACACCTACATTCCTACTACACCGACCACCCCTGAACACCTACATTCCTACTCCCCCGACCACCCCTCTACACCTACATTCCTACTCCACCGACCACCCCTCTACACCTACATTCCTACTCCCCTGACCACCCCTAAACACCTACATTCCTACTCCCCCGACCACCCCTCTACACCTACATTCCTACTCCCCCGACCACCCCTCTACACCTAAATTCCTACTCCACCGACCGCCCCTCTACACCTACATTCCTACTCCCCCGACCACCCCTCTACACCTACATTCCTACTCCCCCGACCACCCCTCTACAGCTACATTCCTACTCCCCCGACCACCCATCTACACCTACATGCCTACTCCCCTGACCACCCTTCTACACCTAAATTCCTACTCCCCCGACCACCCCTCTACACCTACATTCCTACTCCACCGACCACCCATCTACACCTACATTCCTACTCAACCGACCACCTCTCTACACCTACATTCCTACTCCACAGACCACCTCTTTACACCTACATTCCTACTCCCCCGACTACCCCTCTACACCTACATGCCTACTCCACCGACCACCCCTCTACACCTACATTCCTACTCCCCCAACCACCCCTCAACACCTACATGCCTACTCCACCGACCACCCCTCTACACCTACATGCCTACTCCACCGACCACCTCTCTACACCTACATTCCTACTCCACCGACCACCCCTCTACACCTACATTCCTACTCCCCCGACCACCTCTCTACACCTACATTCCTAGTCCCCCAACCACCTCTCTACAAGTACTTTCCTCCTCCACCGACCACCCCTCTACAAGTACATTCCTACTCCCCCGACCACCTCTCTACACCTACATTCCTACTCCCCCGACCACCTCTCTACACCTACATTCCTACTCCCCCGACCACCTCTCTACACCTACATTCCTACTCCCCCGACCACCTCTCTACACCTACATTCCTCCTCCACCGACCACCCTTCTACACCCACATTCCTCCTCCACCGACCACCCCTCTACACCTACATTCCTCCTCCACCGACCACCCCTCTACACCTTCATTCCTCCTCCACCGACCACCCCTACATTCCTACTCCCCCGACCACCTCTCTACACCTACATTCATACTCCCCCGACCACCTCTCTACACCTACATTCCTAATTCCACCGACCATCTCTCTACACCTACATTCCTACTCCACCGACAACCCCTACATTCCTACTCCCCCGACAACCCCTCTACACTTACATTCCTACTCCCCCGACCACCCCTCTACACTTACATTCCTACTCCACCGACCAGTTCTCTACACCTACATTCCTACTCCACCGACCACCCCTAAACACCTACATTCCTACTCCCCCGACCACCCCTCTACACCTACATTCCTACTCCACAGACCACCCCTCTACACCTACATTCCTACTCCCCCGACCACCCCTAAACACCTACATTCCTACTCCCCCGACCACCCCTCTACACCTACATTCCTACTCCCCCGACCACCCGTCTACACCTACATTCCTACTACACCGACCACCCCTCTACACCTACACTCCTACTACACCGACCACCCCTCTACACCTACATTCATACTACACCGACCACCCCACTACACCTACATTCCTACTACACCGACCACCCCTCTACACCTACATTCCTACTACACCGACCACCCCTCTACACCTACATTCCTACTCCCCTGACCACCCCTATACACCAAAATTTCTACTCCCCCGACCACCCCTCTACACCTACATTCCTACTCCACCGACCACCCCTCTACACCTACATTCCTACTCCCCCGACTACCCCTCTACACCTACATGCCTACTCCACCGACCACCCCTCTACACCTACATGCCTACTCCACCGACCACCCCTCTACACCTACATTCCTACTCCACCGACCACCCCTCTACACCTACATTCCTACTCCACCGACCACCCCTCTACACCTACATGCCTACTCCACCGACCACCTCTCTACACCTACATTCCTACTCCACCGACCACCCCTCTACACCTACATTCCTACTCCCCCGACCACCTCTCTACACCTACATTCCTAGTCCCCTCTCTACAAGTACATTCCTCCTCCACCGACCACCCCTCTACACCTTAATTCCTACTCCACCGACCACCCCTCTACACCTACATTCCTACTCCCCCGACCACCCCTCTACACCTACATTCCTACTCCAATGACCACCTCTCTACACCTACATTCCTACTCCACCGACCACCTTTCTACACCTACATTCCTACTCCCCCGACCACCCCTCTACACCTACATTCCTACTCCACCGACCACCCCTCTACACCTACATTCCTACTCCACCGACCACCCCTACATTCCTTCTCCCCCGACCACCCCTCTACAACTACATTCCTACTCCCCCGACCACCCCTCTACACCTACATTCCTACTCCAATGACCACCTCTCTACACTTTTATTCCTACTCCACCGACCACCTCTCTACACCTACATTCCTACTCCCCCGACCACCCCTCTACACCTACATTCCTACTCCACCGACCACCCCTCTACACCTACATTTCTCCTCCACCGACCACCTCTCTACATCTACATTCCTCCTCCACCGACCACCTCTCTACACCTACATTCCTACTCCCCCAACCACCTCTTTACACCTACATTCCTACTCCCCTGACCACCTCTCTACACCTACATTCCTACTCCCCCGACCACCTCTCTACACCTACATTCCTCCTCCACCGACCACCTCTCTACAAGTACATTCCTCCTTCACCGACCACCCCTCTACAAGTACATTCCTACTCCCCCGACCACCTCTCTACACCTACATTCCTACTCCCGCGACCACCTCTCTACACCTACATTCCTACTCCCCCGACCACCCCTCTACACCTACATTCCTACTCTCCCGACCACCCCTCTACACCTACATTCCTACTCTCCCGACCACCCCTCTACACCTACATTCCTACTGCACCGACCACCCCTTTACACCTACATTCCTACTCCACCGACCACCCCTCTACACCTACATTCTTACTCCACCGACCACCTCTCTACACCTACATTCCTACTCCCCCGACCACCCCTCTACACCTACATTCCTACTCCACTGACCACCCCTCTACACCTACATTTCTCCTCCACCGACCACCTCTCTACACCTACATTCCTCCTCCACCGACCACCTCTCTACACCTACATTCCTACTCCCCCGACCACCCCTCTACACCTTTATTCCTCCTCCACCGACCACCCCTCTACACCTACATTTCTCCTCCACCGACCACCCCTCTACACCTACATTCCTCCTCCACCGACCACCCCTCTACACCTACATTTCTCCTCCACCGACCACCCCTCTACACCTACATTCCTCCTCCACCGAACACCCCTCTACACCTACATTTCTCCTCCCCCGACCACCTCTCTACACCTACATTCCTACTCCACCGACCACCTCTTTACACCTACATTCCTACTCCACCGACCACCCCTCTACACCTACATTCCTTCTCCACCGACCACCCCTCTACACCTACATTCCTCCTCCACCGACCACCTCTCTACACCTACATTCCTCCTCCACCGACCACCTCTCTACACCTACATTCCTAATTCGATGGTGACAAGTTCATCCCCATAATTTGTTCTACGATTGCTACTTTTATTGAATTCACGCAAAAGTTGACAATGAAGTTCTTCTCCTTCTATGTCGTAAGGGCCCACGGCCAATGTGCTGATTATTCTGGCTACTGTGTATGCAGATGTGATTCGCGATGTTTCTGTGCCAGGTATAGCAGAGGATATTTCACTGGTTGCAAGGGCCACTCGGCCAGATTATCAGAAACTAGGGATTGGAATGCTAGCATTTCAGTTTCATGTGGGTTTTTCTTCTTTTTAAAAACAGTTTAGAGAAGCTTTTGAATCGTTTTCAGTTAAATAATTGGCGAAGTCACTTTAAAACAAGAATCAATGCGATTGTAAAAAAAATAAAAAAATAACCACACAAAATCATGCAACATAGCCGTATATGCTTTACACATACATTGCACCACATATAGTTGTAACCCTTTTTTACGCACCAATTATGTACCAAATACGACTTACCTGTTCTGTCATTAGTACGCTCCTGATGCACCTTACTGCTAAATACTACTTACCTGTCTAACCTTACGCTACATACTACATATCTGCCTCACCTTACGCTACATACTCCATACCTGTCTCACCTCATAATCCATACCTGTCTCACCTCATACTACATACCTGTCTCACCTCATACTACACACCTGTCTCACCTCATACTACATACCTGTCTCACATCATACTACATACCTGTCTCACCTCATACTACATACCTGTCTCACCTCATACTACATACCTGTTTGATGCTGAGAACTCACAGAACCTCCTCGCAGGGTTGTATCCGAATGAACGGCACACAAGATCTGTGTTGTCCTGACACCTCGTCCAGCACTCGGACAGATCTTGATCGGGGAGGTACACCGTGTTGAGTGACGTCATACTGCTGTCCGCTGTCCGAACGAAGTCGCAAAGTTGTTCTGAAGGAGAATGGGGAAAACGCGAGTTGTTTGACGACTATCCATATTGTTCCAAATGTCACGTTATTACGTCTTCAGTGGTAGGTCCTCATCCATATTGTCACGTCATTACGTCATCAGTGGTAGGGTCTCATCCATAGTGTCACGTCATTACCTCATCAGTGGTAGGGTCTCATCCATATTGTCACGTCATTACGTCATCCGTGGTAGGGTCTCACTAACTGTCAAGAGTCGAGACGTAGCGATCACGGAGCACACCTATTGCCCCAGGGTTGGGTGTGTGTAAAGCAAAGTGGGGGATTGGTAGAGGAGTACCGCCATTCCCGCAGACTCTTGATGCTGTAAACAAGGGGGTTGGGGAAAGAAAGGAGATGGTGTGTTCGGTTGATTTTTTAATATGGACCAGCCACCAGAAAAATCTCCAAGGAAACTTTTAAAGAAGCAAACTGGAATGCACATTTAAAAACGTAAGTGACTTGGCTTCAAGACGTTGTGTTTATTTGTCTGTTGACTTACGTCCATGTCTCTTAAAGCAGAAAGCAGGAACACAAGGTGCTCTTTCTTAGGTCACCAATAAATACGCCATTCAAACTTAAAAGCTTCTTTAAAAAAAAAAATCTTTATCAAGAATTTTTTTTATGTAACTTTAATCCAGTGGCTCTCAACCTTCCTAAAGCCGCGACCCTTTAATACAGTTCCTCTTGTTGTGGCGACACCCACAAACACCAAATTATTTTCGTTGATACTTCATAACTGTAGAGTATATGTTTTCGATGGTCTTAGGCGACTCCCTGTGAAAGTGTCGTTCGACCCCCCCCCCCAAAGGGATCGCAACCCACAGGTTGAGAACCGCTGCTTCAATCGATGGTCAAGATTTGTTGCGTTTTCTTCTTGACATTTTTTTTATCGAGCGAGTAACTAGGTACAGGACCCTTGCTTAGCAATGGTTTTTAGCTCAGCTTTTATTTGTGTTTGTTAATGGTACGTCAGGGTTGGGGGGGGGGGGCATAGGCGTGACCGTAAGGACATTTGACAGGACCGACGACCCAGGGGTGCTGGTGGTAAAGCCCCCCACCCCCCTCAAATGCAATATGGAAAAAAAGCAGGCGAACAAAAATCTTTCGAAAACCACAATAATTAACCACTTGCTCATTGTCACCATAATTAACCACTCGCTTGATGTCACCATAACTAACCACTCGCTCAATGTCACCATAACTAACCACTGGCTCAATGTCACCATAACTAACAACTCGCTCAATGTCACCATAACTAACCACTGGCTCAATGTCACCATAACTAACAACTCGCTCAATGTCACCATAACAAACAACTCGCTCAATGTCACCATAACTAACAACTCGCTCAATGTCACCATAACTAACAACTCGCTCAATGTCACCATAACTAACCACTTACTCAATGTCACCATAACTAACCACTGGCTTAATGTCACTATAACTAACCACTGGCTCAATGTCACCATAACTAACCACTGGCTCAATGTCACCATAACTAACAACTCGCTTAATATCTGCTAAGTTATTATGAGAGCTGTCAGGCTTGATATGTCAAATAAAATTTGTGACGTCCCACCAAAGTGACGTCCCACCAAAGTTACGTCCCACCAAAGTGACATCCCACCAAACTAGGTTGACAGACAACCCCTTCCCCCCTCCCCCCACCGCAAATGTCCCTGTTGTTTTCTTGCCTCTACTGTCTCGTCATTACTTAATCATCCAACAAATGTCTCAAGGAGTCTTTAAATGTAATGCTATCTTTTAATTAATTCGAGCCAGTCAGAACTAAAGGTTAACCCCCCCCCCCCCCCGCAACCACCAAAGTAGGCACTTGTAGTTGACGTTATGATACAACCAAATACAGGGCGTAAGATCTCCTGCTTTTGGGGGGGGGGGGTGCGTGATTAGGGCTGGGACATTTCGGAAATCGATTGTGTGAAAACGTTTATTGATTAGCTACAAATTGGGGACAATATTGGACCATTGGGGGGGGGGGGGAAATAAGAATATTTTTTTTAAGAATCGCAGTTTGGATGGGGGGAAAAGGGGGGGGGAACACTTTGATAGTTGTGTGTGTTCTCTGTTCTCTGTTATTTGTGCTCTTAGTATTTACACCGGAACAAAAATTTTTACGATGCATGTGTTTAAACTTTATTTGAAACATACAAGTAACCCCGAGTGGTTTTTAGCGATATGACATATTACATTCTTCTGTGGCCACTGCCAGGTCTTGTGATGGGACATTACGGGGGCAAATAGCCCCAGGGCCTTCGATCAGGCCAGGTAATTTAACGGGTGTTGAACAAGCAGCCGTGAGGGGGGGATCGATACGATTTTAGATTAATCGGCATTTTCTAGTAACAGAGTAACTGCTTAACTTTAACTATCTAATGTAGGAAAGGGAAAGAACTTGTTTCGGGTTACCTTTTTTCTTCCCCCCCCCCCCCCCCCAAACCTCTTCCTCGGCATCCCACTATGAAGTTATCTTTGTCCCCAATGCCTTAAGATAAATTACTTATAAGTGAAGGGGCCAATTGTGAGAGCCAATTGTGAGAGCCTATTCTAGAGAGCCTAATGTGAGAGTATATCTCGAGAGCCTTCCGTGAGAGCCTATTGTGATAGCCTTCTGTCAGAGCCTTTTGTGAGAGCCCATTATTAGAGCCTACTGTGAGAGTCTATTGTGAGAGCCAATTGTGAGAGCCTATTATGAGAGCCTACTGTGAGAGCCTATTATGAGAGCCTACTGTGAGAGCCTATTATGAGAGCCTACTGGAATATCTCATTAGGAAATGGCGTCAGCGGGCCGTCGAGCTTGTGCTCCTAATGCCCTCCCTGGCGTCCACCCACACCCGCCAGCCGCCGGGTGTCCCCGGCGCCGGGCCGTGCGGGAAGACGTCAGAAACCTCCCCGGGCGTTGGACGCCCCCACCAGCAACTGCTCGATCGAGTTTGCTGATGGAGGCCCCCCCCCCCCGCCCGGAGACATCTGGTCGACCGAAGACGCTGTGTTTCAAGCGTCCGCAGTCCACTCTCCTAGGGGCCGGGACGGTAAATTAACGTCCTAATATCTCCCCCCCACCCGTCCCGGGAAAGCATCGGACGCCCTCTAAGAGGGATTCTACAGTGGGTTTCCACCTCGCAACTAATTCACGAAGTAGCTGGGACGAAACGGTTGCCTAGGAGCAGCTTTCTCAGGGCTGCATATTTAGAATCATCGACCATAGGCTTCCACCACAGCCTATCGCCTCATATCCCTTAACGGCAACTTGTAATCATGATCCCTACCCTGTGTTTGCCTTTTCTTCCCCCTGTGAAGCATCACAGGTGGCAGCCCTGTAGGAGCTGTTTATTCCAGCAACTACCATGCATGGCCGTGTCTGCCACGCGGGACACGCAATGGTTGTAATGTGCCCCGGGTTAACGCCGAGGGGGTCGGTGGCCAGCGCTTCCAAATCGGCAAGCCACTACAGACTTGTCAACCGGAGAGCCTACTGTGAGAGCCTATTATTAGATTTCTTTACGCCTCTCAGTCAACACTTCTCTTCTTCTTTTTTAATAAAAAAATGTCTATTCTATTCTCACCCCACGTCAACTACTCACCCGCACCCACTACTCACTTGTATCCACTACTCACCCGTATCCACTACTCACCCGTATCCACTACTCACCCGCATCCACTAATCACCCGCATCCACTACTCACCCGCATCCACTACTCACCGGCATACACTACTCACCCGTATCCACTTCACATATGAACGGAAACAAAGCTGAACAGTTGTTCAAGTGCCACATGAAGGGCGCCCCCATGTCCACCGTGGTGCACATGACACCCCCATAGACGACACCGCCAGCCCAATTGGTGTAGGTGGCACTATTGGTGCTCAGCCATTTTAGTACTTCCTGGTCATCGCTAGTGTTGATTGTCAGACCAGTCCATGCTTGACCCTTCCTAGATAGGAGGAGATTTATAAATTGGTGAATATGTGACTACTGTAGTTACTCAGTGAGTCCCGGGGTATGTGACTACTGTAGTTACTCAGTGAGTCCCGGGGTATGTGACTACTGTAGTTACTCAGTGAGTCCCGGGGTATGTGACTACTGTAGTTACTCAGTGAGTCCCGGGGTATGTGACTACTGTAGTTACTCAGTGAGTCCCGGGGTATGTGACTACTGTAGTTACTCAGTGAGTCCTGGGGTATGTGACTACTGTAGTTACTCAGTGAGTCCCGGGATATGTGACTACTGTAGTTACTCAGTGAGTCCCGGGGTATGTGACTACTGTAGTTACTCAGTGAGTCCCGGGGTATGTGACTACTGTAGTTACTCAGTGAGTCCCGGGGTATGTGACTACTGTAGTTACTCAGTGAGTCCCGGGGTATGTGACTACTGTAGTTACTCAGTGAGTCCCGGGGTATGTGACTACTGTAGTTACTCAGTGAGTCCCGGGGTATGTGACTACTGTAGTTACTCCGTGAGTCCCAGGGGAATATTTGACTACTGTAGTTACTCTGTGAGTACCAGGGTGAATATTTGACTACTGTAGTTACTCTGTGAGTACCGGCTTTACCCATACAGGAATAATTGAAAAATGTATCTCTATATTGATCAACACTCAACATTAAAAATTGTGTTTACATCAAACTGTACATATAATGAGCCACTGACCTGACTTATACCACTCTACAAATGTTTATTATTATTATTAGTTGTCTTATATAGCGTGGTACCCCAGCCTAGGGCTGGACTCACTGCGTTGTACGTAAAAATATTAGCAAAAGAGACATAATCGTGACAATAAAATAAAATACATTTATGTAATGCTGTATAACAACAAAACCAAGACAAATGCATTATCACCCCACCCACCCCAGAACTTTTACATGTCAAGCCATGGACGGCAGCCAGCAGCATCGTTTATCGGTCAGAGGAGGGAATCACTCGGGGTAGTAGAGTTTAAAGAGATGTGTTTTGAGTGCAGTTTTGAAGGCCTGTGTGGTTGGTATATTGCGGATTTGCAGTGGAAGAGAATTCCATCGTTTGGGGGCTCAGAAAGAGAAAGATCGTTCACCATCTGTTTTAGTGAGTGTCTTAGCAACGGACAGAATACGCGTGTCTGCGGAGGAGCGAAGCTGTCGAAGGTGTGAATAGACAGAATGAAGTTCGGTTAGATAGAAAGCGAAGGATCTGAGAAAAACTCGTGACATAGAACAGACATCTTGTAATCAATACGTGCCTGTGAAGTGAGTGGCGTGATCAGTTTTTTTGCCTTAAGAACTAGCCTAGCAGATGCGTTTTGAATCTTTTGTAGTTTTTCTATGAAGTGTTTGGTGAAACTGACAGAAGAGAGTTGCAATAGTCAAGACGAGAGAGAACAAGAGCATAGACTAGTGTTTTTGTTGCGCTAACTGTGAGGTAGTGGCGGATGGAGCTGATCTGACGGATAGCGGTGTATGCAGAACGACAAATGTGAGAGATATGTTTATCGAGAGACATGTTGTTAGAAAGAATATAAACAAGATTCCTAGCAGAGGATGTAAACTGTTTGTCGGAGTTACCTACTTGAAATGAGTTGGGGAGAGTTGAAGTAGAGGATGATTTGTACTTGTGAATGAGGAGTGCTTCCGTTTTGTCATCATTAAGCTTTAACTTGTTGAGTGTCATCCAAGACTTGATATCACCAATGCACTCCCGCAAAGTATGTACAGCGGAATCCACAAGAGAGGTATGGGTATGCTTGTATAGCTGCGTGTCATCTGCGAATGACTGGCTCAACAGCATGCCTCCCAAGCAAGAGGAGCAGGCAGTGGCCTGGTATACAATGTGAATAGAACCGGGCCCAAAACTGACCCCTGTGTCCGTACATCAAATCAGCACCGCCAGAGAGACAGTCGACAGAGGCCGCCTGCGTTCTATCGGAGAGGTACGACCTAAACCAAGCCAAAGCTGAATCAGAAATTCCAAAATAATTTTCAAGGATTTTGTAAAGGGTTCCATGGTCAAAGGCCGCGCTGAGATCTAAGAGGAACAGGATGGAGACATTACCGCTGCCCAATGCGAGCAAGAGGTCTTTGGTGACTCAAGAGAGCTGCCTCTGTGCTGTGGAGAGGTCTATATAGGCCGACTGATTAGGACTGAGAAGAGAGTGGTCGCTTAAGTAAGCAAAATGTTGTTTTAGAACTTGTGTGGGGCCTTTACATTTTTATCCCATGGCTACTAAGGATTCTTATAACTAAAGGCATTGGTCTGAAAAAGAGCGTTGCCGGGGGGGGGGGGGGGGGGAAATAAGTGGGAGTAAGGGTATCGAAGCGGGAGAAGGTAGGGGTGGGGACAGGGGAGATGGCAGATGTTTGTTGGTGTGTGTGACGGGAGGAGGGGATTTGGGGAAAACCATAAAAATGGGGAGAGAGTGGGTGTTGATTGAAGATGTGATGTTTTTTGGGAGTGAGTCCTGGTAAAAAATTGGGGGGGGGGTACTGGTCTGAGGATAGGTGAATGGAGGGTTTTTTAATGAGTGATAGAGGCAGGGGCGTAGCTATGGATGGTGCCACCAGGAACGCGACGAGATTATAGCCACACTTTCAACGAAAAAAAGAACTCGACAGTTGGCCGAGAATGTCGCCCTCCATTGAAGCCAAAAGTGCAATACGGGGCGGAACACCCCCCTCCCCCCTTTCCACATTTTTCTATGTCACTGGACAGAAGGCGTTGATGTTGAAAAAAAAGGGGGGGGGTGAGGAGGATAACATCATAATAATTAAAATTTGGAAAATATTTGTGTTCACTCAGGGTGGTGGCGTGAGTCCTGCAAACCCCGCGGGTGCCGAGACCAGATTTGTGATGTGGCACAAAACTTAAGCTCACAACTTTGAATACAGGAGGACACAAACCCGAAAAGTGGCAGGGGACCCCGAAAAGTGTCAGGGGGCCCCGAAAAGTGGCAGGGGGCCCCGAAAAGTCACGGTCCTGTGTCTACATAACATATATATATATATATTCTCGCTCCTATTGTAAGTCTATAGCAGGATTTGAAGTATATCGCGGGTGCCGAGACCAGATTTGTGATGTGGCACAAAACTTAAGCTCACAACTTTGAATACAGGAGGACACAAACCCGAAAAGTGGCAGGGGACCCCGAAAAGTGTCAGGGGGCCCCGAAAAGTGGCAGGGGGCCCCGAAAAGTCACGGTCCTGTGTCTACATAACATATATATATATATATTCTCGCTCCTATTGTAAGTCTATAGCAGGATTTGAAGTATATTAGGGCCTATGGCCATCGTCGCAATATCTTGATGGCCATCGTCACAATACCTTGATGGCCATCGTCGCAATATCTTGATGGCCATCGTCGCAATATCTTGATGGCCATAGTCGCAATATCTTGATGGCCATCGTCGCAATGTCTTGATGGCCATCGTTGCAATATCTTGATGACCATCGTCGCAATATCTTGATGGCCATCGTCGCAATATATTGATGGCCATCATCGCAATATCTTGATGGCCATCGTCGCAAAATATCTTGATGGCCATCATCGCAATATCTTGATGGCCACACGATAGAGCTGTTTGTTTGTACACAAAGTCTCACCTCTGATACATGAGTTCACGGATGGTTGAGCTGTCGTACATCGTTCCCAGAGTTCCGTTCACCTCCTCACAAGCCATCATGGCGTCTGACCACACCGTCGGGGTGTCGTTTAGATAGTAAAGCTTCTTGAAGGAAAAGTCTGTTGACATGAAATGGAAAAAAAAAAAGAACGAAAATTAGATTAAGCTAATAAATTGACAACTATGCAGATTTTATGTGGATTATCGATGTTAATGATAGTACAACTTTAATAAATTGACAACTATGCAGATTTTATGTGGATTATCGATGTTAATGATAGTACAACTTTAATAAATTGACAACTATGCAGATTTTATGTGGATTATCGATGTTAATGATAGTATAACTTTAATAAATTGACAACTATGCAGATTTTATGTGGATTATCGATGTTAATGATAGTACAACTTTAATAAATTGACAACTATGCAGATTTTATGTGGATTATCGATGTTACTGATAGTACAACTTTAATAAATTGACAACTATGCAGATTTTATGTGGATTATCGATGTTAATGATAGTACAACTTTAATAATAAAAACGAACAATAAAAAGAAATAAAAGCAGGGAGACGACTGCAATGTCTTGGGCTGGAAGGATGACGTATACAAGTCTATTTTTAGTTTATTTTAACATTAATTTTCTGTAATAATAATGATGGGCGAGTCTGTGACCAACTTAAGCAAAAATGAAATAAGCAATAACAGGTAGGAGAAAACTTGAGAAAAAAAAAAGGGGGGGGGGGGAACAGACAACTCGGCGATACACGGCAAAATGCCTTCTGAAGGGAATAATAAAAATCCGAGGGGAAAAAATGAACTTAGCTCTTAATATATGGCTGGAAGTTGTGTCTGGTCCGAGAGGAAAGTGCGAAACTGAAGAATAGGGCAGTCCACTGACGCCTCGTTCAAGCCGTGCACACACGCAAAAGCGTAACAACGGCTTGGCATTGGGGCAGTTGCCAAGGTCGCCGGCCTGCGCCAGTTCAAAAGGGCGCCACTAAATCTCTAATTTTTTAATTTTTATTTAAAAAATAAATTAGCCAAGGGCGCCAAACACCCAGTTACGCCTCTGCACACACAAATCAAATGTTTGAACTCCAGCACACGCGTACCAAATGTTTGA
The DNA here is from genome assembly GCA_964017045.1 of Omphiscola glabra. Taxonomy (NCBI): domain Eukaryota; kingdom Metazoa; phylum Mollusca; class Gastropoda; family Lymnaeidae; genus Omphiscola; species Omphiscola glabra. The sequence goes on along the minus strand of OZ024794.1, from coordinate 34,916,429 downwards.
ACTCCTGAAAGTCTAAATATCCAGGCGAGCAAGATGATATCAAACCCCATCGTTGTCACACTTGGCCTTTGTCAAGGTCATAGTTCGACTCTGATAACAACACCAAACGTGGCGACATTATGATTTGTTGTAGATGACTTCGTAGGACCGCCACACAGTCTAACAATCAGGGAACGGATTGCGCGCGGACCTCTTCAATCAGAGGCTGCCGCACGCTCTGGCGCGCGTGCTTTTCAAAGTGTCGGCGGGTAAAAAAAACAAACAACATGACGATTACCTATTGACGCCACCCATGTTAACGTGAGTTGCGCCAAAACATATGGGTGGGCGTCGGCGAACGGGTGCGGGGTGGGGGGTTGTGTGGGAGGGGGGGGGGTTGGCAATAGCGCCATTAAACCCGACAACGCAACGCATTACATAGACTTGATTAATTGGATACGCGAAGCATACAGCGTATCGATGCTTTGGCTTGAGACAGAACAAGGAAACGATCCAGTCGGCTGTAAGTGAAAGCATTCTATAAACCTAAGAAGTAAACGAAGCTCTTAACTTAATTATTGATTAGTTGTGGGGAGAGCGGGGTGGGTTGTCCAACTTTTTTACATTTTGACTCGCCATTTATTACAGTTTGATTGGAAGGGAGTACATTTTTTTTACTTAGTGGTAATTAATTTCTTTGCGGTGAATATGGTATGAGTCGTGTTAAGCTTGGAGGATACCAGCTATGAAATTTAGAGCTCTTTCTTAACTCCAGCGTGTAAAAGCCAGCCCCATCCACGGGGTTGGTTGTCCCATAGTGTGCGGTTGGTTGTCCCATAGAGTGGGGTTGGTTGTCACATCCTGTTTTTTAAAATGTATCTGTGTGCCATGATCATATGTATGACCCCTTGTATGACCCCCTTGATGACCCCCTTGATGACCCCATGTTTGGCATGATCATATGTATGACCCCCTGTATGATCCCCTGTATGACCCCCTGTATGACCCCCTGCCGCCCTGTTTGCTGTCAATACCGTAAGCGAGATTTGCATATTTGAGCTATGTAACTTGATGTCGCCATATGTCCAAGTCCTTATCCGTTTCTTCACTAAATGCAGAGAAGGATTTGAACAATAAAGGAACACCGTGACGGTGTTTCAGATGAGCCAGACTAGGCGAAGAAATGGGCAGTTTGAATATGAATCTATAGACGAGCCACAACAGTTCAAATAAGCCAGACTAGGCGAAGAAATGGGCAGTTTGAATATGAATCTATAGACGAGCCACAACAGTTCAAATAAGCCAGACTAGGCGAAGAAATGGGCAGTTTGAATATGAATCTAGAGACGAGCCACAACAGTTCAAATAAGCCAGACTAGGCGAAGAAATGGGCAGTTTGAATATGAATCTATAGACGAGCCACAACAGTTCAAATAAGCCAGACTAGGCAAAGAAATGGGCAGTTTGAATATGAATCTATAGACGAGCCACAACAGTTCAAATAAGCCAGACTAGGCGAAGAAATGGGCAGTTTGAATATGAATCTAGAGACGAGCCACAACAGTTCAAATAAGCCAGACTAGGCAAAGAAATGGGCAGTTTGAATATGAATCTATAGACGAGCCACAACAGTTCAAATAAGCCAGACTAGGCAAAGAAATGGGCAGTTTGAATATGAATCTAGAGACGAGCCACAACAGTTCAAATAAGCCAGACTAGGCGAGGAAATGGGCAGTTTGGATATGAATCTATAGACGAGCCACAACAGTTCAAATAAGCCAGACTAGGCAAAGAAATGGGCAGTTTGAATATGAATCTATAGACGAGCCACAACAGTTCAAATAAGCCAGACTAGGCGAGGAAATGGGCAGTTTGGATATGAATCTATAGACGAGCCACAACAGTTCAGATAAGCCAGACTAGGCGCGGAAATGGGCAGTTTGAATATGAATCTATAGACGAGCCACAACAGTTCAGATAAGCCAGACTAGGCGAGGAAATGGGCAGTTTGAATATGAATCTATAGACGAGCCACAACAGTTCAAATAAGCCAGACTAGGCGAGGAAATGGGCAGTTTGAATATGAATCTATAGACGAGCCACAACAGTTTAAATAAGCAAGACTAGGCAAAGAAATGGGCAGTTTGAATATGAATCTATAGACGAGCCACAACAGTTCAAATAAGCCAGACTAGGCAAAGAAATGGGCAGTTTGAATATGAATCTAGAGACGAGCCACAACAGTTCAAATAAGCCAGACTAGGCAAAGAAATGGGCAGTTTGAATATGAATCTATAGACGAGCCACAACAGTTCAGATAAGCCAGACTAGGCAAAGAAATGGGCAGTTTGAATATGAATCTAGAGACGAGCCACAACAGTTCAAAAAAGCCAGACTAGGCGAAGAAATGGGCAGTTTGAATATGAATCTATAGACGAGCCACAACAGTTCAAATAAGCCAGACTAGGCGAAGAAATGGGCAGTTTGAATATGAATCTATAGACGAGCCACAACAGTTCAAATAAGCCAGACTAGGCAAAGAAATGGGCAGTTTGAATATGAATCTATAGACGAGCCACAACAGTTCAAATAAGCCAGACTAGGCAAAGAAATGGGCAGTTTGAATATGAATCTATAGATGAGCCACAACAGTTCAAATAAGCCAGACTAGGCAAAGAAATGGGCAGTTTGAATATGAATCTAGAGACGAGCCACAACAGTTCAAATAAGCCAGACTAGGCAAAGAAATGGGCAGTTTGAATATGAATCTATAGACGAGCCACAACAGTTCAAATAAGCCAGACTAGGCGAAGAAATGGGCAGTTTGAATATGAATCTATAGACGAGCCACAACAGTTCAAATAAGCCAGACTAGGCAAAGAAATGGGCAATTTGAATATGAATATATAGACGAGCCACAACAGTTCAAATAAGCCAGACTAGGCAAAGAAATGGGCAGTTTGAATATGAATCTATAGACGAGCCACAACAGTTCAAATAAGCCAGACTAGGCAAAGAAATGGGCAGTTTGAATATGAATCTAGAGACGAGCCACAACAGTTCAAATAAGCCAGACTAGGCAAAGAAATGGGCAGTTTGAATATGAATCTATAGACGAGCCACAACAGTTCAAATAAGCCAGACTAGGCAAAGAAATGGTCAGTTTGAATATGAATCTATAGACGAGCCACAACAGTTCAAATAAGCCAGACTAGGCAAAGAAATGTGCAGTTTGAATATGAATCTATAGACGAGCCACAACAGTTCAAATAAGCCAGACTAGGCAAAGAAATGGGCAGTTTGAATATGAATCTAGAGACGAGCCACAACAGTTCAAATAAGCCAGACTAGGCGAGGAAATGGGCAGTTTGGATATGAATCTATAGACGAGCCACAACAGTTCAAATAAGCCAGACTAGGCAAAGAAATGGGCAGTTTGAATATGAATCTATAGACGAGCCACAACAGTTCAAATAAGCCAGACTAGGCGAGGAAATGGGCAGTTTGGATATGAATCTATAGACGAGCCACAACAGTTCAGATAAGCCAGACTAGGCGCGGAAATGGGCAGTTTGAATATGAATCTATAGACGAGCCACAACAGTTCAGATAAGCCAGACTAGGCGAGGAAATGGGCAGTTTGAATATGAATCTATAGACGAGCCACAACAGTTCAAATAAGCCAGACTAGGCGAGGAAATGGGCAGTTTGAATATGAATCTATAGACGAGCCACAACAGTTTAAATAAGCAAGACTAGGCAAAGAAATGGGCAGTTTGAATATGAATCTAGAGACGAGCCACAACAGTTCAAATAAGCCAGACTAGGCAAAGAAATGGGCAGTTTGAATATGAATCTATAGACGAGCCACAACAGTTCAGATAAGCCAGACTAGGCAAAGAAATGGGCAGTTTGAATATGAATCTAGAGACGAGCCACAACAGTTCAAAAAAGCCAGACTAGGCGAAGAAATGGGCAGTTTGAATATGAATCTATAGACGAGCCACAACAGTTCAAATAAGCCAGACTAGGCGAAGAAATGGGCAGTTTGAATATGAATCTATAGATGAGCCACAACAGTTCAAATAAGCCAGACTAGGCAAAGCAATGGGCACTTTGAATATGAATCTATAGTCGAGCCACAACAGTTCAAATAAGCCAGACTAGGCGAAGAAATGGGCAGTTTGAATATGAATCTATAGATGAGCCACAACAGTTCAAATAAGCCAGACTAGGCAAAGAAATGGGCAGTTTGAATATGAATCTATAGATGAGCCACAACAGTTCAAATAAGCCAGACTAGGCAAAGAAATGGGCAGTTTGAATATGAATCTAGAGACGAGCCACAACAGTTCAAATAAGCCAGACTAGGCAAAGAAATGGGCAGTTTGAATATGAATCTATAGACGAGCCACAACAGTTCAAATAAGCCAGACTAGGCGAAGAAATGGGCAGTTTGAATATGAATCTATAGACGAGCCACAACAGTTCAAATAAGCCAGACTAGGCAAAGAAATGGGCAATTTGAATATGAATATATAGACGAGCCACAACAGTTCAAATAAGCCAGACTAGGCAAAGAAATGGGCAGTTTGAATATGAATCTATAGACGAGCCACAACAGTTCAAATAAACCAGACTAGGCAAAGAAATGGGCAGTTTGAATATGAATCTAGAGACGAGCCACAACAGTTCAAATAAGCCAGACTAGGCAAAGAAATGGGCAGTTTGAATATGAATCTATAGACGAGCCACAACAGTTCAAATAAGCCAGACTAGGCAAAGAAATGGTCAGTTTGAATATGAATCTATAGACGAGCCACAACAGTTCAAATAAGCCAGACTAGGCAAAGAAATGGGCAGTTTGAATATGAATCTATAGACGAGCCACAACAGTTCAAATAAGCCAGACTAGGCAAAGAAATGGGCAGTTTGAATATGAATCTAGAGACGAGCCACAACAGTTCAAATAAGCCAGACTAGGCAAAGAAATGGGCAGTTTGAATATGAATCTATAGACGAGCCACAACAGTTCAAATAAGCCAGACTAGGCAAAGAAATGGGCAGTTTGAATATGAATCTATAGACGAGCCACAACAGTTCAAATAAGCCAGACTAGGCAAAGAAATGGGCAGTTTGAATATGAATCTAGAGACGAGCCACAACAGTTCAAATAAGCCAGACTAGGCAAAGAAATGGGCAGTTTGAATATGAATCTATAGACGAGCCACAACAGTTCAAATAAGCCAGACTAGGCAAAGAAATGGGTTTTGAATATGAATCTATAGACGAGCCACAACAGTTCAAATAAGCCAGACTAGGCAAAGAAATGGGCAGTTTGAATATGAATCTAGAGACGAGCCACAACAGTTCAAATAAGCCAGACTAGGCAAAGAAATGGGCAGTTTGAATATGAATCTATAGACGAGCCACAACAGTTCAAATAAGCCAGACTAGGCAAAGAAATGGGCAGTTTGAATATGAATCTATAGACGAGCCACAACAGTTCAAATAAGCCAGACTAGGCAAAGAAATGGGCAGTTTGAATATGAATCTATAGACGAGCCACAACAGTTCAAATAAGCCAGACTAGGCAAAGAAATGGGCAGTTTGAATATGAATCTAGAGACAAGCCACAACAGTTCAAATAAGCCAGACTAGGCAAAGAAATGGGCAGTTTGAATATGAATCTATAGACGAGCCACAACAGTTCAAATAAGCCAGACTAGGCGAGGCAATGGGTAGTTTGAATATGAATCTATAGACGAGCCACAACAGTTCAAATAAGCCAGACTAGGCAAAGAAATGGGCAGTTTGAATATGAATCTATAGACGAGCCACAACAGTTCAAATAAGCCAGACTAGGCAAAGAAATGGGTAGTTTGAATATGAATCTATAGACGAGCCACAACAGTTCAAATAAGCCAGACTAGGCAAAGAAATGGGCAGTTTGAATATGAATCTAGAGACGAGCCACAACAGTTCAAATAAGCCAGACTAGGCGAAGAAATGGGCAGTTTGAATATGAATCTAGAGACGAGCCACAACAGTTCAAATAAGCCAGACTAGGCAAAGAAATGGGCAGTTTGAATATGAATCTATAGACGAGCCACAACAGTTCAAATAAGCCAGACTAGGCAAAGAAATGGGCAGTTTGAATATGAATCTAGAGACGAGCCACAACAGTTCAAATAAGCCAGACTAGGCAAAGAAATGGGCAGTTTGAATATGAATCTATAGACGAGCCACAACAGTTCAAATAAGCTAGACTAGGCAAAGAAATGGGCAGTTTGAATATGAATCTATAGACGAGCCACAACAGTTCAAATAAGCCAGACTAGGCAAAGAAATGGGCAGTTTGAATATGAATCTAGAGACGAGCCACAACAGTTCAAATAAGCCAGACTAGGCAAAGAAATGGGCAGTTTGAATATGAATCTATAGACGAGCCACAACAGTTCAAATAAGCCAGACTAGGCAAAGAAATGGGTTTTGAATATGAATCTATAGACGAGCCACAACAGTTCAAATAAGCCAGACTAGGCAAAGAAATGGGCAGTTTGAATATGAATCTAGAGACGAGCCACAACAGTTCAAATAAGCCAGACTAGGCAAAGAAATGGGCAGTTTGAATATGAATCTATAGACGAGCCACAACAGTTCAAATAAGCCAGACTATGCAAAGAAATGGGCAGTTTGAATATGAATCTATAGACGAGCCACAACAGTTCAAATAAGCCAGACTAGGCAAAGAAATGGGCAGTTTGAATATGAATCTATAGACGAGCCACAACAGTTCAAATAAGCCAGACTAGGCAAAGAAATGGGCAGTTTGAATATGAATCTAGAGACAAGCCACAACAGTTCAAATAAGCCAGACTAGGCAAAGAAATGGGCAGTTTGAATATGAATCTATAGACGAGCCACAACAGTTCAAATAAGCCAGACTAGGCGAGGAAATGGGCAGTTTGAATATGAATCTATAGACGAGCCACAACAGTTCAAATAAGCCAGACTAGGCAAAGAAATGGGCAGTTTGAATATGAATCTAGAGACGAGCCACAACAGTTCAAATAAGCCAGACTAGGCAAAGAAATGGGCAGTTTGAATATGAATCTATAGACGAGCCACAACAGTTCAAATAAGCCAGACTAGGCAAAGAAATGGGCAGTTTGAATATGAATCTAGAGACGAGCCACAACAGTTCAAATAAGCCAGACTAGGCAAAGAAATGGGCAGTTTGAATATGAATCTATAGACGAGCCACAACAGTTCAAATAAGCCAGACTAGGCGAAGAAATGGGCTGTTTGAATATGAATCTATAGACGAGCCACAACAGTTCAAATAAGCCAGACTAGGCAAAGAAATGGGCAGTTTGAATATGAATCTATAGACGAGCCACAACAGAAGTCTGGAGAATCTTTCATGATATAATATTTCTTGTGGTTGGTAGCAGTAGACAAGATGTTAGGATCCTTGAAGACAAGTTTCCAGCAAATACAACAGCTGTATTTTGACACTCTGGGCCTTCTATAATCTATATGATACTCAGCAGCTCCGTTCTATGATTTTGTTTGATTTCAGCAAACATTGTGTGTATTGGGACACGACTTTGGGGAGTTGTAATTTACGGGATATATATGGTGAGGACTTATTAGATGTTAGAGAAATTATTCCAGGAGTACAAACATCATTAAAGAATCGTCAGTTGATTCTGCCGCTTGCATATTCTTTTCGGAACCGTGTTCGAAATAATGGTGACAGTGCCGGTCACCGCATCAAGTGCAAAAAATATATTTTGTTCTAAATCAGTGGTTCTCAACCATCATAATGCCACGACCCTTTAATACAGTTCCTCATGTTGTGGCGACCCCCAACCACACAATTATTTACCTTGATACTTCATAACTTTTTACTGTGGTCTAAGGCAACCCCTGTGTAAGGGTCATTCGACCCCCAAAGGGGTCGCGACCCCCCAGGTTGAGAACCGTTGTTCTAAATTAAAATTGTTAAAAATTTCCTTTAGACCATCAATGCCCCGGCTTCGATTGAATGGATTGTCAACATTGTCAGTTGAACGATACGTTGTTACCATGAAGACAATGACGATGAAGAAGTCAACTTTTGTGTTTAATTAGCCGCCCAATTACCGTCCGAAAATTGAATTCTTTGTTTACACTATGCAGATTATTTTAAGAGCGTGGCAACCATGAGATGACAACCATGAGATGACAACCGTGAGATGAAAACCATGAGATGACAACCATGAGATGACAACCATGAGATGACAACCATTAGATGACAATCGTGAGATGAAAACCATGAGATGACAACTGTGAGATGACAACCATGAGATGACAACCATGAGACGACAACCATGAGATCACTACCATGAGACGACTACCATGAGACGACAACCATGAGACGACAATCGTGAGATTAGTACAACTGCGCCAGTAGGTAATTCAGCTCAGGACAATTCAACAGTTAGAGTAAAAACAAGGAGTAGAATGTCGGACGCTAAGCAAGTGAACAAACACCCGCTATAATGTGTCCACTTATGACCAGTAAGACCCAGAATCAATTCGACCTGTCCCATCATGACGAGTAAGACCCCGCATTAATTTGACGTGACTTAATTAGTTAATATCATATCGGCCGGGGTATTTAACATCTAAAGCCCGGGAAATTTTAATTTGCGAAAGGGTTCGTACCCCCTTCAGCACCGTTCCTGAGTCTTAGAACTTAAGTTATGCTGGTGCTGACACAATTTGGTTGGAAAAAACATTAGCTAGAAGAAATATATTTATTATTATTATAATATTTTCAGGCATACAAAAATGCAAATAAAGTTTTTATTTTTTATTTTTTATAAAAGGCTATCGAGCTCATAATTTCATTCTCGTAAAATTTTCACTTATATGAACACAGAAATAAAATGTTGATGGTGAAATTATAGAAGCCAGACCACTTTTTCAATAGATGTTGACTTCGCTTTTGTTCGTGGGTGGCTGAATGGTTGGCATAATCTTCGGACGGCTCTTAACCTTGGCACATAGACTCGTTTCCGATTATCACATTCTATCAAATTTTGCAAGGAGACAGAGCGCTTATGACAATTATTGCTCACACCGACACGGCTTCTATTTTAATTGCTGAATGGTTAGATGAGGATGAAATTGACTTGTCTGGTATATCAGTTTCCGTAAGATGAAAATGATAAATCAGCTACTATAACTATAAGACTATGTCCATCAGGGGCGTCATTTCAGGGTTTTTTCAGGGGGGGGGGTCAAAACTACTAAACTTGGTCAGCTTGATAAGTTGTTTATTACTGGAGGCGCCAAAGTACATAGCAATTTAAATGAAAGCTGCAAATTCGTGGGGGGGGGGGGGGAGGGGTGTGTGCGTGTGCAAATAATGTCCATGGAGCTCATTGTTACGATAGAGCAACACCTGGCTACTCCACGGGAAGATGATATGATAGCAGCTTGGAAACTATACTATAACTATAACTGTCAGCTTCACTGACAATAATTTCAATAATCATATTTATACTTCACAAACAATGATATTTAGTCTTTAACAACCTTTTCATTGATTCTACATTATACAATTTAAGTGTAAAAACTTTTTAAACTTGATTAACAAGCTAAAGATGTGATCACATGTTTTTCCTACAATTTTGTGTCATTAAAACACATCAGCACAAAGTAAAATGTATTTAGAATATAATTCAACTTTTTAAATTATTTTTTTGGGGGGTTGAGGGCGGGGGTTGTATAAAATGTCGACATAATTACTTGGGGGGCGGGGGGTCATTGAAAATTTGACAGTTGTTGACAACGGTGTGTGTGGGGCTGGGTAAAAATTAGCTTAAAAATTGTTGACTTGACTAATGGATGACCCTTATGCATGTTTTGTCAAATGTTCAGCCCCACATTGCTGTATATTACATTTTACTAAGGATTTATAGGATACACTTTGTATTAAGGGCCGGTGCATTGATGTTGTCTAAATCTTGTATTTCAAGTTTCTATATTTATTTTAAAATCCATTACAAATGACATCAATTTTGCCGACTTACAGCTGCTGTTGGTGGAACATTGTTGTAAGAATTTTACCTATCCATTTGCCATTAATATAAAAAAAGAATGTTATATTATATATATTTTTATATTGCTCTATATTAGTATTAACTTATAATACCTTAAGTAGTAATAGGTATAGATGTGACTAGGAAAGCTTAACAGGGAGTTTATTCAAGTTAACTTAGTGTACATATATTAGAAAAAAAGTTTCCGCTTTTAGTTGACAATTCTGTTGTTTTTGTCAGTCAACCGGGTGGGCCCAGTTGTGCGAATCATCTGTTTTCTACTTTTTAATTTCATGAGCAGTTTGCATCCACTGCTGGGATTTTGAAAAATTATTGATACAAATACAATAAATGAATCCAGTCACCATAGTGCGGTGGTTCTCAGCCTTTTTGGCTAGTGCAGCGCTAGGAATTTGAAGGACGTCACTTGGTAGTAGTGCTTTTTTTTTAAGCAGGTGCCGTGCAAGGTGTTCAGAAGTTCACAATAATTAATAGGTTGTTTTAGTAGACGGCGAGTGTGGCGACCCTAGCCGATGATTCCAAATATGCAGTCTTGAGGGTACTGCTCCTAGGCAACCTCTCTTTTTATCACTTCCCAGCTGCGGTGTGAATTAGTCATGCCGCAGAAAACCACTATTAGAGGGCGTCTGTTAACACCTACGAGTCCCCCCGGGGTGGGTAGGGGGGGCTTTAGAGACGTAAATTGTATCCACCCCAGCCCAAGGAAGTCCGGCCCGGCTGCTGTGTAAGCATCACCCCGGCTGGCCAGGCGTCCCTTCTCTGATGCGGCCTCACTCGCATAGTCAATCAAGTGGAAGGGTGGGTGGGGCTGTCTCAGGGGCGGGGAGCCCTCGGCATGCCGCTTCGCGGCCTGACTGGAATAGAGACCACTGGGGGAGTGGTTGAATGCCAGTTGGGGGCGGTGGAGGTGTGCTGGGGAAGACTTTATTAGCCTCGACTCGATGGTCTGCTGATTTTCTTAAGTAAGTTAGTTAGTAGACGGCCATATTTTAAAAACAAAATTTTAAAAGCACATGATTTAAATCCCATTCTTTTTTAATGAAGATCAAAACTGTTTATTGTTAAGCATATAACAAACGAATAGAAATACAAACAAGTCATCTAGCTCTGTGTTATAGATGGAACACTTGTCACCCAACACAGGCAAAGTTAGAACATCAATACGTGATGGGGTAGCTCTTTACTTCAGCCAATAGATAAGAGGTAAAAAATATATGACTCTCTTCATCAGATTCAAGACAGGTAATCCCACAAATTACAAAGGATACTCAGCTTTTGATCAAATATATGATGGATACATCATTACTGTGAAAGATTGAACGGAGTCCATAATATATTATTACGTAGATACGCAAAATTCATACTTAAATCTGCCCCCCCCCCGCCGCCCCTTTCTGTACCGGAACGTACAAATCAGTATCTGGCCATCGCCTCACCTTTACAACAAAAAAATATATTTACAAACTCTCCCTTTTGGTTCAGCAAAACGTAATAACTGTCACAAATTTTGTCACACACATGTGACTATAGTTTTTCACAAGGCTAAATATTACTGATGCAATATCTGAATTCATTTCCTGAAAACGCAATCAATACAGCTATAACTTATAACGAAATTATAGAAACACAGCCGTGACAAATTTATAGGACTACCGGCATCAAATGTGTGTGAATACACATTATATCAAGACACCCCCCTCAAACACACACCCTTTCACCCCCCCCCCACCCCTAAGCAAAATCTCTTAATTCAACCAGCCTTCCCATCCCCAAGGTGGTATGTAATTAATATATGGATAATCCCATACTGAAACTTTCAAATATACACATCCTATTTTTCTAAATTTAATCGACATGTGAAACAAACGGCTAATAGAAGTTCTTTGTTGTGTATTTTCTTTCTTCCATTATTTCCAGATCTAGTCTTGGCCAGTAAACTGGACGAATAAATTGACCAAATGCCCAAAATATACATAGACATACACAAACTTTAATTTTCATGACATGCCTTTTTGATATCCATACAATAAAATAACAGACCAACAAAAAAATGCTCTTAAGAAAAATAATCAGATTTAAGCTCACAGAAATGAACATACAAATTTCATTAAGTAAATTGGCAAACATAATTCTAAACATCACAAGCCCTCCAATCTGTGGATGGAACACATCCGATGGAAACTAAAGGCCATCGCCTCAGTTGATTATAGATAGTTGATATTGAAGCGAACCCACTATTACACCTGTAGCTAATGACTGTACCGAAATAATTGCCTACAGCACGGAGCTCATTGTTGGGACTCAACGTTTGAAACTGAACAATAAAACTGTGACATCAAAAAACCATCAACTGTCTCAATCTAATTATTATTAGTTAACAATTACATCAAATATCAACAGTAGTTAACATCATTACACTAATTACACACAGGGTATGAAAAATTGAGGTCATAGGAATGGGGGAGGGTTAAGTTGGCCAGCAAGATGCTAATACAAAAGTAGAAAAATGATATTTTAAGCAAAGAAAAGCCACAGAAATCAGTCTTTAGTAGAGCAACTAAATTAAATACTTGTAATATTTACTAGTAAGTATTTAGTTTCTCACAGCTAACAAACTTTTCACAGACAGATAATAGTTTTACCCTGCTAGTAGTGCTAGCCTTGGGTTAGGGGAGGGCACTGTTCTGATGTACCGTAACAAAATTTGTCTTTCACTTTCAGTAGTTATAATTGACTGTCATTCAGGGCAGAATCCATCTGTAAAGTAGCTTGATACAAAAAAAGGGATAATGTATCCATTTTCCTGTCAGTCAGCTCTGTTCTTTTATATTACCGGTACTAATTCAACGTACAGTTCCCAGCACCAACAGCCAGACACTTAATCTAATCCCTCTCATCTCCTATGATGCCGTCTGTGCATAACCTCAATATACATGTACCAACGCTCTTTGTTACCTGCATTCAAATGGTGCCTGGTTTAGATGGACGGATATTTTAACACTTAATGGCAGAGGACTCTGGCTTTTTAGTTTACAAAGGATGGCTTTAAATTTATCTTGTCTTATACTTTTGAAAATGCCACTCAGATACTGTATCTGTAAACAATATAAAATCTAAACCCCGTTAACCGGTTAATATTGTACAATTACAATGTCCATACAACTGGTGCGTGCAACTATAGATGTCCCCTTATCAAAAGTCATTACTGAATTGAAGTTTTATAAGGCAAATGCATTTTCCAGTTTAAACTGAGTCACAAGTAAACATTATACTAAGCTTCAAATACCAATGGATTTTAAAATTGCAAATAACCTTTGAGCGCAGAGCATGGTGGTACTATCAAAAAATTATGATCAATAAATTTGGAAGACAGATTACTGATAACCTTTACAAGCCAATCGTCAATACCTGTATACAATATTACGATCAAAGAATCAGATGAGTACAGAAATGATCAATGTTTTCCCCCACTGTTATGCACTGTTAAGTGTTTTGTACTTTGAAGCAAGTAGATCATCCAAAAACTTTCTTGGAAACAAGAAGACAGAAAGGTTATAATTTCTTTTTGAAAACATGTAACAAATTAACACACAGAAAAATAGAAAAGTGTATGTCAAGTGACACAATTAAAATAACAAAATTCCCATTTAAGTGCACACATATATCTTGTCATTTTTTCTTTCGTTGTTGAGTGCTGTGTTGTTTCAGGAGAGCAGCGTAATCTATTTCATCTGGATCTCTCTTGGGTAATGGAGCATACTCTTCCTCTATTTCATTGTTACCATCTAAAATGAAAAAAAAAAAACAATTTTCTTGCTGCACTTTGTGTTGTCAATACATTCATTACTTATGATGATGAATCCAACACAGTGGAAAACATTGGGCGTGGCTGGTAAAAGGAATTTAATCCCAAGCATTGCTCAGGATGGCATCCATTAAAATGTCTATCAAAGAGCAATTTGCTAGGTTTGTAGCAGCTGATTTTCTTACCCAAGTCAGCATACTGATCAGGACAAAAACGTCTCCTTCCTCCAAAACAGAGATCAAACTTGTGTACATCTGGCGTGTTGTTCCCTCCTGCAATAAGAAAAAAATGGTTTGAATTGTTACAAATGTTAATATCACTACGGAGCAACCGGGTACACATTTTCACTGGGTGCAAAATCCAAGTTTTTTAGGACAAGTTTTGCAAAATATGAATACATGTACCGTACTATTTGTAAATTATTCATGATGAAACTTACAGTATATTATGGCATATAACACATACCACTTATAATTCCATGTCTACATATATAGCGATATGTTTATCAAATGACATAATACAAATTACACAAATGACTTAAAATAATTAGAATGTCAAAATCCTTTAATTTAATTATATTCAAATGAACTGCAGTCATGCCGATAAAATTAAGATGTTATGCACAGATGACATGAGTGCTCGATTGCTGAATGGATGCCTAGGCTTAGTAGGCCTATAACAATATATAGCTTACCAGTAATGAAAAATGTATTATACGTGCGTAAATGCGAACATCTACTTATAACATTTTATATGCACATGTCAAGAGTGAAAAATAATGGTATAAGTCAGTAAACCCAATAACCTTGTAAGGTTGGATGATATTGACTATACTTTATTAATTCAAATACAAGAATCTGTATTACTACTACTACAGCTAGCATAATTAACAGATTAATTATCTATAATTCGATAAATTGCTATCAACTTCATCATGTGAATCCATTTTTAATAAATTACTATTGATCTCTGCAAAGAGAGAGGAAAAAAATTGGACGGAATTGTGATTTATCCATTTGGGAAAGATATAGACATGTTAGAATGTGTGGATATAAAGTTAGTATTGAGCAGCTGATGTTCCTTTCTTTTTGGGTTTTGGTGGGATATAAACTCCTATCCACCCATTTTAATATGCAAAAACTAAAACTTCAAGTTTCAAATAATTATCAGAATTTAGATCTGCAGCTGTAGAGACAAGATTTGCCAAAGTGAATACTTGAAGAAATGGATGTTCAGCCTGGGTGAATGTCCAGGGTGATTTTCGGTTGTTCCCTTATCATATAAAAATTACAAATAAATTAAAAAAAGAACATTTCATATGTTCAAAACTGAGACAGCATAACCCAAGTTGCCCTGTCACTGTTACAATTTTTCATGAAATAGGATACAGATTGTGCCACCAGGTATTATCTCTTACTGACATGCGCTTAAATCTAATTGCTTATTAATTTTTTTAAAAGTCATTTAAAAAAAAAAGAAAAAAGATCAAGTTCATAATATGAAATATAGCATACAATTATATATGTGAACTTAGTATAACAATCCGCCTCAGTGTAACTGGGCCAGAACATTTGTAATTATTTTAAAAAACCTACTAATACTAGAAAGATTATCTCATAGACAATACATACTTTCTTTTGCTGCTATGGCATCACAAGCATAGGCAAATGTAACAAAACCATAGTTATCCCTGGATGAGATAAGAAAATAAAAATAAATATTTATCTTTTGGAAAATTTTTCACAGCCTAAAAAAGAAATGCTAACTTTATTTAAACCATGACCATCACCAACTGCAGCTTCAAAACTATCTAATCTCGTGGTAATGCATCTAAACATTAATTACATTACTGTTTATTGCTTACCCATGCTCTCTAAAATTCAGCTTAACCTCTTTAATTTCACCAAAACACTGAAATCTTTGATACAGCTGTTTCTTGGAAAAAGCATTTGGTATTTTACCGACATAAACAACACGCCTTTCCTCCTGTAGAATTTTTATGGCAATGTTTTCAATTAATCATATACTTGTGATATACACAAACTTACTGACTTAAACAAAGTGAAATAAAGCCACTTATTCTAGTTATGTACAAAAAGCATACAAATAAACTTAAAATAAAAATGATGTATTCCTACTGCAAAACTAAAAAATAAATAAAAATACCATTGCTTTCTCCCGCTCTATTTCTTTGGCCTTTCTTTTTTCAGACATTACGCTCCCCGAGTGAGACTTTTTTCTATGGCTTGATGGACTGGACCTTAAATCAAACAACAATATTTCTAGACACACAAGCCTCCATAGAGCTATCACTGATCATATTAAGAACTCAATTCCTTTACAGAGAATAATTTTTTTCTTTTGGCTGCATCTATGAAAATAATAGTGATATTTAATATAGCGAAATAGATTATAAAAGAAATTAACCTTAAGTGTGGTAGGGGGGAAAAAACAACCCAATTTCTACCTGGATCGGTCCTTGCGTATCAGACTTCGAGACCTCGACCTTGATCGGGGTTCCCAGTTTGGTGCAAATCTACTTCTGGTCCTATGACTACGCAGCCTTCTTTCCCTTCTCCAGACAGGAGACCTTTTATAAATTAAATGCTTTAGAATGGACAATGCAAATTCTTTTAAGTTTTAATTTTTTTGTCTGTCAGTGTCAGAGCGATCACCTACTGTTCATTAAATCCAACAAGTTAACTAGAATGCTAAGATACTAACTATTATAACAATTATGACAAAGACATTAGCATACCTAGATCTACTGCAGGAAGAAGAACTGCTGCTGTGACATGAGCTAGCAGACCTGGATCTAGACCTGGACATTGATGATTGAGTACAGGTTGAACAGTAGGACCTACTGCTGCAGGTTGAGCAAGTTGAACAATCTGATGAAGCAGAATTTGAGCGGAAAGAACCCCTGGAGCTAGCCCATGAGCGGCGTGAGGTTGACCGCGAGCGTCTTTCTGCACCACGAGGAGAGCACGGCGAGTTGCATCGACTAGAATGCTGTGATACAGCTCCTGGACTCAGAGAACATTTCAAATCACTTTCTGCAGCCGTCGATAGAATGTTCTCCTTTTCTGTATCCTCCAACCCAACATCTTTGGTGGTGTTGGTAAAACAGCGACGATGTGCAGGCACTTTATCATAGTGAGCCTCCTCCACAGGGTCATGTTTCTCTTCTAGATCCAGGTGATCAGACCTGCCTATTGAGTTTGTTGCAGTAGCAAACACTGTAGTTTTCATGGGCTTCATGGGAATAGAAAGAGCTGTGTAGTAAGTAGGAATTTTTTCATAATATTGCCCAGGTTCATCTTTTACAGCAGGAGTCGGTTCAGGTGGCTTATGGCTGGTGGAAATTTTCCGATGGCGATACTTGCGTATTCTCTTACCTTCTGCATTCCTCCTAGACGTAGAAAATGTAATATTACTATAAGGGCTTTCATTTTGACCCTTCAGGTTAGAATCACAGGAGTCAAGCAACAATGCATCATTTCCATTAGCATCAACAAAAACTTGGCTTTCCTCAAGAATAATCTCCTCTTTAGGCCTCTCTTGTGGTAAGGCAGTGACCTCAAGTGGAACTGAAGCCTCTTCAGTTAATTCAAGTCCACCCAGATCAGAAGTTGAACTGTACAAACTTGAACATGAAGGCTCAGGGTCACACTTAAATTTACCTTTGTCCATGGATGGAGAATTTTTCCAATTTGTCTTGAAAAAACAGTAGTCGTGATCAGACTCATCAGCCCTAACAGACCCCATAGGTTTAGGAGTGGCTGATGATATCACTGGCATAGAGGCGGAATGAGTGAGCCTGCTGGCAGCAGTGCAGAGTGTCTGTTGGGCGAGCCCATTGGAAAGTTTAACTTTGGGGTTTGAGTAAGGAGCCATAACCACAGGCTGGAGTGCAACGAGACCAGTTGATGGAGTAGATACAGCAGTTGAGAGTTTTATTTCTTGACCTAAGTGAGACTGTGTAGAGGAGGCAGGACTGAAACTGACTGGGATATTGAGATTAATATATTGAAATGCTGGCTCTTTTGCTTCTTCCTGTTTGCACTTTAAAATACTGAGCAAAGACTGGCTAACAATTGGTTTGAAAGACTGTAGATTATGCTGTAAATGTTGTTTGCCAGGACCTTGAAGAACCACCTGCACCATCTTCGGAGCATTCATTTGCCCATTAGACATTGGCATTTGTAGGGTTCTGTAGGTGGAGTTCTTGGAACCAATAATCACCTGCTCCCTCTTCACTGTGTTACAATTCTGAATCATAAGTTTTGTATCCCCTGATCTGAGATTAGAACCAGAGAAAAAGATGGTGCTCTGAGGTTGTTTGGTTTTACCCCTCATTATCATCATACCTGGATTCACAATAGGTGGAGGTGTGGCCGGTGGGGTGATAGCTAAAAATAAAAAAATTGGTTATTTCTTTACATGAACTTACGAGAAAGTATAAACTTTGTTTAAAAATAGTTTTTATAATAGGATTTTGTATAAATAATTGAGGTGCATCAACACTTACATTCTGTACACTCCCACAACATAGAAAAAACAAATTTCACTTCTTTTGGTCTAAATTAAACCAAAATAGTTTTAGTCAGTGATTTCCTCCTGGATATACAATTTACAAGCTCACACAAGAAAGCTTAAATTACAGGCTTTTAGAGCAAGTGACAATCCATTAGGTACAAGAAATGATAGGAAATTGATTTGTAGTACCGGTATGTTAATATTTTGTCAACAAGAATCACCAAACCACACTTACCTGGACTATTTCCGGCACTTTTTGCACGTAAGAACAGATTTCTGTGAAAACAATGAAGCAAAATATATAACTAGGAAATATGCAACACATTAAATTCTGTTTCAAGAGTTCCCTTAGTCTCATGCTGAGGGTGGGCAGAAGTTATATAGTACCGGAATCAAAATTGATGACATTAAAGAAAAAACCTAGGGATATCTACCTATAGAAAAGTTTAATTATATGTGAGAAGTACACTAAAATATTTGGTATTGATGTTGCTCCCGAAGCTTCAGTATCCGTCAATATTCAGTTCCCGACACCATAAGGTAAATTTTGCTATAAATTCATTACAACAAAAAATTAAAAACCCTCTTCCAGTGAAATAACACAATGATTTTGCTTACCATGACTTTGAGTACGGTCAGTTATTGTTTGAAACTATTTATACTACTTTGATCCTTTGAAATAAAATTAGTAAAAAAAAATCATGTTATCTTGAGCCAGAATAGTCATATTAATTTTAGTTTGTATACCATAATATCCCAATAAGTAACTTGATTAAAATTTAAACTATTTTTTGGCCCAGGACTTGAACATACTTCTACTTACTTTCTCTTCACATTTGCACAAGATGAAATGCTTAAGTCATCTGCTGGTTTAGTGGCTGAAAATATCACAGAAGTTTAAAAAAAAAATTATTTGCTATAAATGTAATGTAGCTTTATAACTGAAACTTTTATTAAGCTTAAATAATTTATCCCATTATCAGTAGCAGACAAGTTAATATTGTGTGAGCTTATGCCTATAGACAATATAGTATTTAACAAGATACCTTCTTCAAAACGACTCAGTAAGCTCACAAGATCGTTAGCTTCAATACCTAGAGAATAATAAAAGTTTAAATGTGATATATTTATTTTTAGAAAAAAAAATTGTTTGCGAAATTTATGCAGCTATTTAAAGGGCTAACAGAATTAAATGTGGATGTGATCGATATTAGTTTTTTTTTTACTGTAATTTTTAATTACAAGGTTCTGACTATTAGTATTTTACCATCAAATCTAATATATTAGAATGTAACTTGAAGTACACAAAAAATATTTGTCCTCTTAGTATATGATCTGAATGACCAGAACTTGAAAGAAAAAATAAAATAATGAAGAACAGTATTGTTCCAATCCTACATTTTTGAAAAAGTTACTAACTTATGTTGTATCTAAAATAGCTCCCAACTGACTATACTGTATACATTGATATGGGCTAATGATACACACCATTACTCATTTCACTGTTCTCCCCTAAACTGAACTCCAATTGATCTGCATTGGCCATTGAAGTAAATTCACAAACAATGCTGTAAAGATAAGCATAAAAATTCAAACAATAATTACAATAAAAGATGTAAACAAATAACTACACCCTTTAAAGACAATGCCCAAAAGTCAAAAGGTATTGTAGTGGGTGTCAATTGTGAAAGAACACAATGCCCAAAAGTCAAAAGGTATTGTAGTGAGTGTTCCCTGATAATGAAAATTAGAAAAGACAGGGAATTTGAAGCAATTTTGCCATAACAGTAACACTGATAGCTTAGCCATCCTCTGTACTGTCTGTACCACACGTAGAGACACAAGTTTTGGTAATTTCACACTATTAATGCCATGATGTCTCACACGGCCGCCATCTTGGTTGCCGTGACCCGTAAAATTAAGAATAAAACGTTAAATAATAAATAATGACAATATTTCCTACATGACAAATATATTCCTAAACCTAACCTGAACCCTAAATGAAAATGTATCCCTAAACTTAAACCTAACCTGAACCCTAAACCTTTAAAAAAATATATTTTATATATCCTTAAACATAACCTGAACCCTGCCTAAACAATCAAATCACGCTGGGTACTAGTAGCAGTGTTTCTTTCAGAAATTTTCCCCCGAGGGGGCACTTTTGACGTTCAGGGGGGCAGTGCCAGTTTTTCAGTGGCCAGAGGCGTAGCTAAGGGGTGGCAGATGGGACATATGTCCCCGGGCGCCAGACTAGCGGGGGCATCTAATGGGCTATAGTGTTAATGGATGAAAATAATAGGTTTCAGAGTGTAGCGGGGGGGGGGGGGGGGTGTGTGTAAAAATGAATCTTTTCCCCTGTCATCAAAGACTCACGCCAGTGACGTAGCAGGGGGGGGGGGGGGCGAGAACATTTGGTCTTCCCAGATGTAATTTTTTCTTTAATTAGAGCAGCGGGATTTTCGGACATCTGCAGAGTTTCTATCAAGAAGGGTAGCGTAGCAAAAAAGTTAACCCACCTAGGGTGGCGCTAACACTAGGCACACTGCTGGGCAGTGTATATATCAGCACCAAATTTGGCTGTCATGGCAAGTAATTTTTATCGGGAAGTAGGGCAGCAGAAAATGTGTGATTGTTTAACAATCAAAAGGTGCATTTTGGAGTATACATGATTCGAATGTTTTGATAAGACTTTCATTTGATCGAGGGAAATAATTTTTCAAGCGTCGGGGGAGGCATTATGGCGACCAGTGCCAGACACAAACTAAATTTCTTCCTCTTTTTCTGTATATTAAGGGCCCACGATCAATTTTTTGATCATTATGGCTCCTATGAATGTAGATGGGATTTGCAATGTTTCTGTGCTTGGTGTTGATGCGGATATTTCACTGGTAACAAGAGTTACCTAGTGAGGGTATCATGCACTGTATTCAATGTATCTTTAAGACAATGTGTGAAGGGGCATTTCAAACGTTCATATATTTACTGTTAGATGTCTTGTAGAAAAATGCTAAGAATACATCCACATACACCAACTATATCTGGACTACAAATCAGGTTATGATAGCATAGACAGGAAATACATGAACGATGCTGTGCTGGAACTTGGAGTCCTTAACAAACTTACCCGACTCATACATATGACGATGGATAACTACAAAAGTAGAATCAAAGTACAGAGGGAGTACTTGAGGGAGTTCCCAATCAATCTGGGCCTCAGACAAGGAAATCCGTGTATCATTTTCAACATCACTTTAGAAAAAAGCATTAGAAACATACGTGTGAGCACCTGAGAGGTGGTACAGAACAACCATAAGGAACTTTATAAAGCCAGCCACTGCAATACCTGGCCTACACAGACGATATAGCGCTACTTGGTAGAAACAGCATTGATGATATAATTAAAACTTTCAGGGAACTTGAAGATGTGACTGTCAAAGCTGGTCTTGATGTAAATAAAGCGAAGGCAATATTTATGATAATGTCAGGAAATACGCACTGATGACTTCATCAATATGAACATCTACGCCTTTGAGAGGGTAGCTACTTTCAAATATCTAGGGGTGACTATAAATAAGCAAGAGGAAATACAATCGGAGGTGCAAGAAAGAATAACAGCATGCAACCGTTCTTATTTCAATTTACAAAAGCTACTTCAAAGCAAAAATCTCGCTAAGGGAACAAAGAAGGCAGTATACACCACTATCACAAGACCAGTAGTGAGACTTGGTTCCTACCAGAAAAGCAGAGAACCTGCTAAATATATGACCCGATGATAGACAATTTTGTTTTGGG
Source organism: Omphiscola glabra (assembly GCA_964017045.1). Classification (NCBI taxonomy): domain Eukaryota; kingdom Metazoa; phylum Mollusca; class Gastropoda; family Lymnaeidae; genus Omphiscola; species Omphiscola glabra. Next base: position 34,894,193 of record OZ024794.1, on the reverse strand, counting down.
AATCCGTACAAACTAAGAGCTATATCAATTGTACAAATACCCATCCATAGTCACAACAATATAAAAAAAAGGCAGACTGCCCTAGGCAGGACACATTGAAAGGATGCCGGATTCTGGAGCAACAAAAACGATCTACAGGCAGAAACCTAGTGGCAGATGGCTCACCGGTCGACCAAGACTGAGATGGATTGACGATGTACAAAGGTTGGGGTTCGCACATGGAGGTGTAAAGCTATGGATTGATCCCAATGGAAGAATGGGGTGGAGCAGGCCAGGGCCCTAAATGGGATGAAGCCCCACTGATGTAAACATTTCAGACATTTGGGTGGGAAGCGCTAGAAATAACGATAATAACAGGACATCACTAACTCTTCCACCAGCACAATATTAAATTAATTCAGTCCAATTGGGAGCCCTTAGGGTATGTTTTTTATCGAGAGATACTCCTTAGCTTAGACTCGCCCCTTAAAACTTTATAGGCCCCGTAAATTTTTTTATAAATTAAAAATTCAAGAATGCATTTTTTTTTACATACCGTAGTTAAATTTAGTTTCGCATCATTAAACACTTAACTGTAGAGCAAGGGGAGAGATGCTAGTTAAGATTTTATGTGTCATTTGACCTAAGAGCCATCGTGTGAAGTCTGCAACCCACATAGCTGCATGGGGCCTCGTATTTTTTAGGGGCTTAAAGTTGGGCTGTAATTACATTAAATTATCAACTTTTACTGCTAGGTAGGGAAGGAAAAAACCGAAAAGTAGCACGGGTGCCATAAAAAGTCAGCTTGACTAAGTGTGGTATGCAAACATTTTTTTTAAAATTGAAAAGTAATGTATTTTTAAAGTTATTATTTTAAAATATTTTTGGGATCAACTACATAGAAATAATGAATTTACTACAAAGTATTTTTAAAATTAAGAAAAAAGAATTCCTTCCAAAAAAGGTATCCATCCCAAAAAAGAAATGCTAAAATAGTTTTACATTTTGAACGAAAAAGAAAAACCAAAAACATACGTTTATTTCAAAATATTTCCAAGTTTCACCAAAGTCAAAAAGAAAAAAAGCTTTTCTGTACAAAAGGCTAAAGACTATATCTTTATGGGTTTTCAAAATTGGTATTTATTTATAAATCATATGTAACCGACATAATTGTTCAGAAGTCAAGAATTGTTTACAAAAGACTCATATATTTATTAATGTGTGATTTTTTTTTCTTATAAATTATTAAAGTTTCAATTCTCAATATTCAGTTGATTGAAATGTTAATTAAGAAATTTAGACTACTATAATTTGCTTCAGATCATTACAACTTGCCTCTTCGATATTATACTTGAAAACAATTTTTTTACCAATTCCATATAATTTTTTTTAACTACTACCAAAAATGGCATTTACAAGATAATCGAAATACTCGATTTTTTTTATTCGTTGTTAAAATATATATTATATTCTTTCTACTGGATTATCATCTTAAAATATTTTTTTTTAAATAGTTCAAACAGTTGGGGAAGATTGTTTATTATTATTATATTAACAGAGAAAAGTCATTGGGATTTAATAAATAAAGACTATTTTTTTAAAAATCATTTTACTCTGTTCCCGAAACTGTGTTAAAAAATTAGAAACACTCGATTTAATAATTATGATGAAATGTCCACTATTTGTATGTAACCGGTAAATTCCTAATTTTTTGTTTTAAAATTATTATTATTATTATTTTTAAATTTTCATTTTATCTATGTCAGCATACATCTATGGAATCTACTACATTAAAATGTTTGCTAAAAATGATTTTTTAAAGCATGATACTATTTTACAATATTGTCAATATCATTTGAAAACAGATTGCACATGTTTTTTTCTTAGCAAGATTGGCAAGAACTATATTTAATTTACAGACATTTATATCGATGAAAAGGTAGTTTAATACAGGGTTATTAAAAAGTCTTTCAACTTTTGCAGCTTCAAAATGTAATTAAATAAAAGAAATCAGAAAAAGTAAGATTTAGCTTAACAATACCATATTTATAATCGATTTCTGCGAGCCTGTAACTGTAACAAGATTAACCTGAACGCTATGGATCATCAATATATATCGATCAAAGCGATATTTTATTTTTTCCAATAATTGTAATCGAGTAAAGGCACACATTTCAATAACTTGTAAAAATTGTATAAAAATTAAATTTAGAGTAGTTTTTTTTTTTTTAATTATTTTTTCTTACACATTTTCCCCCGGGGGGGGGGGGGCACGGCAGTGCCCCCCCCCCCCCCCCGGAGGCATGCCTGAAAGAAACACTGACTAGTAGTGTGAAATAGCCCAAGTTTTTATTAAGTTACCATGCACAGCCTATGCATCAGTATCATTCATTATAATTTAATTCATTCTTTGACGGCCATGTGGACATGGTCCTGCCTAGGCCTAGTTAGTATGCAAGAGTTGTGTCAGTATTTATTATTTACAGGAAAATGTAAACTTAAAAAGTACACCTGATAACAAAAAGTTATAGTAGGCCTATACCAACATTCAACATATTAGCGAACAAGGCTTTAATTTATAAAACCTAAACATTGCTTGAAAATGAAACTGACTTGTGCCTACACTTACATCACAAGCTACTCCTCAGTTACTTATATTATATATATTATACACAGTTCAGTAGTCAGTAGTACACACACACTATTTTGCGAATGAATGTATGTTGTGAATACATTTAAAAGCTACTGAAAAATCTCCTTAAAAGTTACTTATCCAGCAGTCTCTAAAATATATAAAACTTACAAAAAATTTAGCTGTCAGAAGACCATTTTGTGCTACTTTGTATACTATGTATAGCGATGCATTAGAATCCAACGACACGTTGTCCAATTTTAGCTCAGGATTGCAATGGTTCTGTATAATAAATTCGTGAATAGAGAAAAGTCGAGTACACAATAATGACAATATAATAAAATTAATTTTTAGTGTGATTTAGAGATTTTTAATGAAAATCTTTCTTTTTAGTGCCACTGAGTCAATAAATAACTCAGTTATTAAATAACAAAGAAAATTTGTAAATAATATAATTTTTTTAAATCTACATTTTTATTTGTTGAAGTTTTTTTTTTTTTTTTTTACAGCTTCGAGTATCATTATTATGCAAATTAGATAAAGAAATATTACAGATATATTGTTTAGTTTAGAATATAAATTATTTAAATTTGAAAGAAATTATAATTGTTGTATGCCAAAAATAATAAATTAATACTAAAGGCTAATTTAATTAGGAGTTGTTAGAAGGCCTATTATTATTTATTTGTATTGATATTAATTATATTATCTTTTGGACTACTTTGCTCGAGGAAGACATGTTTGTGAACCATATTGATAAAATAAATCGTTTTCGTTCGACTCCTGCAGCGGTATGAAACTTCTAGGTCTATTAAAATCTTAAGTATCGATTATTTATTTAAGAAAAATATCGCTTGAAAGTTTTCCCAGATCCAAAAATATCCCATATTTCTGTCTAGTGTAGTGTATCATGTGATGTAGTGGTGAGATCTCGCGGATAACTCCGTCTTTACATAACTTTTCGTTGCGAGAGCTTCTTGAAATTCCATCCAAAATTACACGGTCCACTCATTTTCATAAATAATTTCATACAAGTACAATATTTATTATTAATATTAGAATAGTATTGAGTATGACGTTATCCAAAATAGCACACATTTTATATTCCAATTCATCCTCTCCCTGAAAATTATTGAACATCTCCTCCCCGGTCCCTAAACTTAAAACATATAAGTATACCGGTAAGCAAATAAGCCCCCCACTTTTCCATGCCATCATCAGTAAAATACTATATTTTAAATAGAGATAATATATAAATTAAACTTGGTGCTTTATTTTTAAATTTCTCCTTTGTAAACAAAATTGGTAATACTTTCTCCCTAGTTAATAATGAAATAGAAAACTTTATTGGACTGAACAATATCACTTTTAATTATAGTATGTATAGAATAGTATTAGTAGTCACTAAGTAAGGGTGATCATACACTAGGTCCGGATTTCACCGGATTCCAAGACTGACGACAAGACTGGATCGGTATAAAAAAACAAATGCAATAACAAAGTGAACACAGCTACATTTGCTCAGGCGTCATCGGTGAAAGTCGGTAACGCGCGCCGGTCTTATTTGTTTTTTTCGCCAGAGCTGTCCGAAGCTAATTTTAAAAACAATTAAAATGGCGGCATGTAATTTTTTACAGATTGTTTGTACAAAAATGTCACCTGAAAATCTAGAATAGCCTTTCATTTGTGTATTATTCCTTTGGATCCATCATAAGTAATTGAAATATATACAAATTGTAGCATTTTATCAATTAAAATGGTAGAAATTGATAAACTAAAATCTCAAGTGGATGATCGCTCTCCACTATGAGACATAGCAACCATATAATTAGAGCGATGTTCGACGGAATGATCCGAAGCTAAATTTAAAAAAAAAACAAGCAAATGACGTCATTGCAGGTCTTCTTTGCATCATCCGTGTGTAGGATTCATTCGGATCCAAATCCAATAAAAGTAATTTAAGATAAATACAAATTATAGAACTGAATAAAATAAAATGGTAGAAATAGACAAGCTAATATCCCTAGTTCATGACCGCATGCCACTATGGGACATAACGAAAAATTACCACAATAGGGATATTGGTAGTAAACTTTAGCACAAAATAGCAGAAGAGCTCATTACAACAAGTGAGTGGGCATATGATTTTATTTTATTACTATTTTAAGTTAGTTCGATCGATATGGATAAAGGCTGCACCTATTGGTACCCGGGTACCAGAAGTGAGAGTTTGGGATTAAAAAACTATTAAAAATATTATTGTTGGGTTTGTAAGACCAAATGAGGTATGAAATGAAAGATAATTGAATGTACTATACGTTTGTAAACTTAATTCTTCATTTTAACTAAAATACACTACAACAAATGGCATCTGAATAGCATTGAGCCTAATGGTACCCGGGTGCGAATGGCGGCGCTGCGTGTCTGGGTCAATGTTTATTTTTTATTGCAAGAAGATTAGGTAAATAAAACCAAATTGTTTTGAACAAACTTGATCATATAATAGCTAAATATAATTATAATTAGAAATAGCAATTAAGAAATGAAAATTAGATATAACAAGTATGCATTTATTTTGAAGTTTGCATATCCTGTTACTGTTAGACCTGCAAAACAGTAACATTGGAAAATAAGTTCAAAGTTCAAAGAAATGTCAATCACTTGAATTCAGGATATATTTTTGTTACACAATAATGAATCAAATATAATTTTAACATAATAAATACAGTTAATAAATATAGTTCCATGTAGAATATTTATGCTTTTACCAAATTTATAAATTATATTTAATCTAAATTTTAAAAGAAAACTAAATTAAACTGTTTATAAACAAATATTAAATTAGCATGGATAATGCCATTGATTCTGTAGCACACGGTAATGCTATCACTAAATTATTATGGAAAAAGATCAACGTGGATCAATTCATAAAATATATTTTACATTTTCATGGGACATAAAAGTCTATTCTATTGTACCAGTACTGGATGTCAATTGCTCCTTAAACTTAAATGTTAAAATTAAATTTAAAGCAATCACGGATATTATATGCATCATTCCCTTCTCAATTATATTCGTTGTGATCTTCCCGTTGGTGATCTTGTAGCGTTACCAGCTGTTGTATTTGAAGCTAATAACATGTCCAACTGATCTTCAGAAATGACTAGTTTGTCCACATTTTTAGGATCAACTTGAATTCTGTTTTAAGAATCTCCATTGTGCAACAAGTAAGCCCAATGCACACTCAACTGGCCCGACTATGTCTGTATTGTAAACTTCAATTTCTCGTGATACAGTATCACCACTGGTTGTGTATGGTCGCATCAGATAACCTTGGTCACCCAGAAAAACATATGGAAGATGTGTATTTATTGATCCCAGGTATCTGTCTTGGTTAAGGAAAGGGGAAAGACCCCGTTCCTATGTGGTTGTATAGATTTGATTCAACGAAAATACCACTGTCACTCTGCTGCACTATGCCCCACTGTCAACAATTAATAATTTAATTTATACTTTGCACCAACAAAGCATACCACTGTATGTAGGTAGTCAAAAGTATAATGGTTCATTCTGAAAATAATAATTTTAATAATGGATTCTTCATCAAATAAAACATATGTTCATATATTCCAGTTTTTTTAATACAACACGCTCATTTAAAATCTATGTTTAGTTTAATACTCGTTACCGGAAAGACAGCAGGGTCAATGCCGTTGTTATGATAAACAATAAAAATTCGGATGCGATCGGCTGCAATGTATTCTCAATTTCTACAATGTCCGATGTACAGTTCTAGCGAGCAACCGGTCTCGTCGTCAGTCTTAAAATCCGGACCTAGTGTATGATCACCCTAAGTGTAGTCTACTATAGTTCTCCAGGACCAGGTGACAAGTTATTAAGACACTATTCTTTTTTGGGCCTTTCTGACAGCTCTCTGTGTTAATTAAGATTTTAAAAGGCTGTCATAATTCTTATGTAGACTTTGGTTACAATTTTTCCTCCATTACCTTACTGTCCAACAGTACACCATTCAGAACTTATGGGAACACCCCTTGTGTCTCACTCAGTGAGTAAATAGTATGAAGAATAAAGCTTTTCTTGCGCCCCTATATTCAACTAATTACAATTACATACTTGCAAGTGAATCTACTTGCGTTCACCGCCCTACTTTTTAAAAATATTTCTTTCAGCACCCCTCCCCCCTGGAAAAGTACTCTAATTATATTTCATAAACCACCATTCTAGTTAATGGTTTGTTAGCATACACATCAATTTTATGTGTTACCTTAACTCTGAAAATTGGTATTGAAAAATACACTTGAAAATGAAATTTAAAAGCTATTATTTTATAATTACTAAAATTAACATATAACACAAAAAAAAACCAACAACCCATGAGCAAAGCAATTAATGACAATCTAGAAGATTTAAAATAATCCTAATTAGAATGATAAGCGTGTTGTGCTGTCATAAATTAACAGATGTTTGACTGTGTTTCCACTAAATACATAGATGACTGCAATTATAAAAGGTTAATGTCTACCCCAGTATGAGTATCTGCTTTTGAAACCCAGTTTAACAATACAGTATTATAATTATAAATTCTTTTTACATCCTTGACTAAATAAATGATAAGAATAAAGAGCTTGGGCAACAAAGTAAATGTAATATGTATCTAGACAATTGTGTTTATCCTTAAAAAAAATAAAACAATACAACATTATATTAAATATATTTATTTTTCTAAGCAACATTAAAAATAAAAGTAAAATTGTTATGTTCTGTACAAATAATAACTTTATTGCTCAAAATGATATCATTATTCTGTAAAGAAATAAAAGATTAACTTTATCCTTGATGCACTGTCTGAATGTATTCTGGGCGAACTTTTGCCACTTTGCGAAATTCTTCATTTAATGTTTTTGGACATTGCATTTTACACCAGCTTACAGGAACCATACTAACTCCTGCAAAAAAACAAACACACACAAAAAGTTAATAATAAATTATATTAAATAAAGAATTCTAAACTATAATGCAAAAGTTAAACAATAATCTTATTGTTAGGCAATAAAAAACACATCATTCTTAAGAAAATACCAAATTTAAAAATGTAACTGTTATATTAATAAAATTGTATTGCTTGATAGAGTAATGACAAATCAACAAATTTATGATAACATCTAACTGACCTGCTTCACTCATGCCTATTGCAACTCCCAGTTCATTTTCCGCTGTACCTAATACATAAGATTGTGCGTCACCTAGCGATAACTGCATAGAATATAAGGAAAATTATTGTATGAGAAATGAATAGAGATGAATTAAGCTTGAGCTCAATATATATATTTTTTTAAACCCACAAAGCTGAAGGGATAATACCAGTACTGATGGTGGGCCACTAAGAGTGTCCATCATAAAGAATTTAGTGTTCTTAACATAATCTATGAGGTTTTTTTTAGAACCTGTTGAAAACCCTTGCCAAGTAAAGGTAGCTTGTGATATTTTCTTTATACAAATTATTATTAAGGTTACTGTTGCTGTGAAGCATTTTATTTCATGTATCTTTCCAACACACTAGAAGATCTAAAAGTGAAATCACTGAGAGGGGCATCACAATTATTATGTTATGTACCAGTAATCCTTATATTTATTGGTGCCCCCCCCCCTTTCTTTCCCCAACCAAAGGATACAGTAACATTCTTTTAGAGCTGAGACTAACAGATAAAAGCATCTATAACTTGTTATATTAGGTTGATGGTCACAATTTTAAAAAAGCAACTATGTTAATTTAAATGAGCCTCCGTAAGTTCTTTCTGCTTGTTTAGGGGTTGGGGAGGGCTAGCAATTAAAAAAATATCTTTAGAATTTATGAGAGACAATCAATAATAAAGTACAGGTCATGACAGTCATTCAGTGAAAAGTGAACAAGTATACAAGAAAAGGATACAACACGAGCAATGATTATATCACCAGGCCTAAAACATCTGTACATTTCCACTCTGTCTTTTTCTGTTGCTCTGACATCTTCTTTCCTTTAAAAAAAAAAAAAAAAAGCGGAATGTATGACTCAAGGAAAATCCATCATATATTTTTTTTCCATAGTCTTTAATGAAATTGACAGATAGAAAGAAAAAATTGACAAATGTTAGCATATATTTTTAAAAGGCTCCAGTTAAATAAAAGTGGGCTGGATCTTTCAAACAAAGCAATGAAACTGTAAACTTACATTATATACAAAAAAAAATCCTATTGAAACAAAAGAATTTTAAAAAATTAATGAAAGAAAATGATAACAGTTGTTTCACCCTCCCATAAGTAAGTTTTGTGTAGTATGACATTTACCTGGACAGATTGGATTAGTTACATAAAATTAAATATGTCGCTAGAAAAATAAAAACCAAGGAATATACCTGTACTGAATTGGATAAGATACATTTCAACTATAGTGTCACAACTGCAGTGAATTCATCCAACTTAGTGTAAAAAGATTAATAGGTTGTGCAAAAAACACTAGAATCACCTGACTAGGCCTCTATAAACATCACAGAGAGGAGTTGTACCAACCGAGAGAATGTCACACTTGCAAAATCTTGGATTTACATTTGTTACCTAAAAATATTATATAAAGAGAGTAAATAGTTTGTGAAATCTTACAGATGTGCTAAATACTTTTAGTTACCAACATTAAAACATGTTTCCAAATTTCTACACTACAGTATTAACTTTATATATATATATACTGACATTGGAAAATATATTATTAAAAATATCAGTAAGTACTAGCACAGTAGAACCTCCTGATAATGGCTAACAAAATTTCACCCTTTCATTCAAACCTGAGTTTTTTCATGTCATAGGACATGAGGAGTATAAAAAATAAATATTCTTGTGCAACACAGTCACAAATCCACAAAACATAGCTCACGAAGCACAGCAGATAAAATCATCAGATTATTATTTTTTTAAAAAATCACATATTTCATACTTTTTAAAATCCCAGAATATTGTAATTGTAAAACCACCATATTAAGACAGATATGAAAGCTAGGTCTTTTTGTACTGTACTGTTAATGTTTTGATACTTGTTTTCAATATTAAGAACAACTTACTCTTGCCGTGACAATGTCATCTATGCTAGGAATGACTGTTTGAGTTTCACCTGTGTGTACACTTATTAAGATTTCCTGTACATAAAATATTATGATTAAATAACTTTGATCAAAACATTTTATTTTATAGTGAAATTAGTTATGAAAATATTGCATTGCAATTGCATTAGCATTTACCCAATTAGAAAATTAAATAATATTTATCAACTATATCCTTTATACCCAGTATTCAATTGATTATAGATTAAAACCTTGGTATTATTCATTGTGTCAGTCAGCCAAAGATCAAGGATCTTGTCATCTAGAGAAAATATACCATTTGCTAGTGTTACAACATTCTTGCATGTCATAGCTAAATTCAATACATACTGTGTTATCATTAGTGGGGCGTTCGTCCCAGTATCCTAGAACACTTGAGTAAATAAAACCATTTCGTGTGTAGGTCCCTTTGCCCCCAATGTGTTTATCATCAGCACGGTTTAATCTTTGTCCTATCAAAAGTTGAAATTCTTCAATCACGCAACGTTATCAGAAAAATGAAAGATTTCTAAATATGATTACAATTTCAATTATTCAATATCAATGTTTACTGTCTAGCGCACTTATGTTTAGGGCAATAACTGAAATAGAATTATTACTTTGTTTATATTATTTACAGGGCTTTGAACAGTGTCAGATCTAAATTTGTTTGGGCAGCAATGGCACTAATATTTTATTTATTTAAAAAAAAAGTTAAACAAATTAAAACATTCAATTACAAATTTCCTAGGATATTTTTAAATGTTAAAAATTATTTTGACATATATTTTTTGATATATGTTGCCATTTTTTAGAGAAGCATATAAATGTAATAAACACCTGTACATTTTAACCCTCTTGAGATCAACGGGCCAGTGAAAAAGACGGATGTCCAATCTATTGGCAAGATAGTTTAAGCCTCGAGATTGGCTGGCTAGACTTCGTACCAGCGAATCAGATTGCTTTGTATATATTCCTGTATATCCCAACATTGTAATGGCGGTCTGTATATGGTTTACTAGCCTTTGATGTGTTCAGGAATGTTTGTGTGTGTCGCAAGTAATATCATAAAATTCAAGAATGTCAGACAGTGATATTGATCAAACTATCCTTAGTGATTGTGTGAACCCTTGGTTTAGTATTAGGGGTCCACAACTGGATAGAAATGACCCCTCAGAATTTTTAGACAACATAGGTCCTATAAATATGCCTAAAGGCATAAGCACCCTGTTTGAGTACTTTATGCTATTTTTTCCAATAAATATCACACAAATGTTCATGAGAGAGGCATGCAGACAACTTCCTCAGCTTAAGAGAAGTTCCCTAGGTCATAAATGGGGGCCTGTTACAGTGAGTGTCTGTAGCAACTGAAAAATTTGCTGGGGGCAGGAAAAGGAGTAGAACCATGTGCCAGAGGTGTCTGAAAGGCCTCCATGGGCCTTGTTTCCCAAAAACACAAGTGTTAGGACTTATTCAGGCTTCATCCATCAAAAAATTCACACAACTGATAAAAGTAAGTCATGTTAATTCTAAGTTAAACAAATTATGACATGCATAACTTATGCAAATCAGGATAGCTCATTTGCATAAATGTTGAGATTCAGTCTGATTTATAAAGATTGTATTAGTTCATTCAATTTTTCTACAAGAATATATATAGATTTATATATGTAAAGGAAATAGTTTATTTTTAATAATTTTTTTAGGCCCAGCTAGTAAAAAGTGCTCCATCTTTTTGGCACAGACTCTATCCCAAAGGGGTTAAGATTTTGCCAAAATCAGTTTGTAATATTTTTAAAAAGAATATTATATGGCAGGTCTTTGGGACCAACTGTAAATGATATAATATGTCCTTTGTGGGGGGTGGAGGTCAACAAATTTGTGACAATATGTGATAAAAATGTCTAATTTGTGTTACAATTTGGTGACAATTTGTGGGGGGAAAAGTTTAAAGGTAAAAAAAAAGGCCAAAGTAGCGTGACATCATTTAGGGAAGGCCTTTTGTAAAATGAGTCAGTGTATAAGACGTTCTGTATCTGCTACTTGTGGACTGAAGCTGATGTGTATATATATATTTGTCATTATTATCATGAAGTGGTTAATACTAATAGGCAATTGAAGAGTTGACAAAATTGATGTGACACTATCTTATTTGGATATTTGCAGAGGGGGGAAAGTCAGTGCTGCCTGGTTTTAAATTTATTTGCCTGTATGTGGGTTTAGTTAAGTGATATCAGAAGAAAGGAGGACATTTCATTTAAAAAAGGAGGGCTTTTAAGTTCTTTAAAAGGATAACATTTCAAATAAAGCCTAATTCAAGTTATCAACTTTTATTCTGAAATAAATGAATAGCTTCAACATTAAAAATATTTTTTGAACCATATTACTATTACTATTACCGGTACATATGAAACTAAACGACTGAGAAATTTAAATCATACTTTTCAGAAATATCTATTTAAAAAAAAAAAAGTTCTTTGTTTCTTAAGATGTAACTATAAAAATCAGAGCATGTTATTATGTATTCTTAAATTAGTTAATAATGTATTGGGTTAGTATTATCGCCTTCACATGAAGACTATTCTACTTCTTGGTCAATGAAAATATCTACTCAACGATTGCATCATGATTATGAGCAAGAATGTTGTCTTTAAATTGCGTATTAGATCTCAAAGTGTCATAGCTGTAACTTTAAGTATAATATGTGCCACACAATTTATTTTAAGTAAATACTGATATAGAACAAAATGCAAATGAATTATTTTCAATGAACGAAGAGTCATGTCATACTCATACAATACAAGACTGTACAAAATTAAGAATAAAACATCAAAAAATAATAAAAAATGGCTAATTAAGATAGATCGTACCTCATTTCATTAGGTTAGGTTTAGGGATAGATTTAGGGTTCAGGTTAGGTTTAGATTTAGGCTTAGGGTTCAGGTTAGGCCGGTTAGGTTTAGGGATACATTTAAATTTAGGATATTTTTTCATTATTTTTTAACGTTTTATTCTTAATTTTACGGGTCACTGCAATCAAGTTGGCGGCCATGGTAAAAAAACGCGGGGTAAATGTGAAGAGATGGGACTGCGTTTTTTTACCATGGCTAAATCTTCCCTCACCCTAAATCTATCCCTAATCTGAACCCTAAATCTATTCCTCACCCTAGCCCTAACTTGTCATGCAAATGACGCCATGGCCCTATCTCTACACATTAGCCAAACGCGGTACTATCTATTCGAATTTACCTAAAAAATGTCCTAAATGTATCCCTAAACCTAACCTGAAAATGTATCCATAACCTAACCTGGCTAACCTGAACCGTAACCGTAAATAATAATTAAATCATTTTAATAAAATTACACAAGTTATTGTTTGTGTCTTTAACCTGAATCTAGTTAAGTAGTAAGTCAATTACCGTAGTAAGAAATCCTAGATGGTAATTAACATAAATAGGTGTAATTATAAGTTTTGATACTAAATGTTTTCATAAATTTACTTTAGAATGTAAAGAGAACGTACCTGGTACACAAATCCTGGAAGTCGCCATCTTGATACTAAAAAAGTTTAAAAACTGTAGCTTTTTTTTTAAAAAACACAATTTCCTGTAAAGGTGGCACCAAATCATTATGTACCCAAAAATAAATCTTCCAAGCGTGAAAGTCACACGTAACTTCCATTGCCTTAATCAAAGTCATCAAATATTCATTACAATCATCTTGTCCCTAGACGATATCACTTAACTAATATTTTATTGTAAAATACTTCAAAAGTATAATGCACTGAAACCTGGACCTGGACTAATTAACGCAAACCTTTGGGGACAAAGTTAAAGTTGTGCTATTTGCAGGGGTGGTGCTATTTTCAGGTTCAGTCAGGATGATGATCATGCACAAAAATTTGAACAAGAAGAAAAATACACAATAAAAATAAATGATAACATAAGCAGAAAATGCATACATTGACATGCAGGGACTGAGTCCAGGAGGATAAGGTGAGGGAATGCACAGAAGCAGTGGTGTTAGGTGAATAGCTAGTTTAGCTACGTTTGGTACCGCCAGGGGTGGAACGAGAATTTTGCAGCCCCCTTCACAAGAACAAGTCCCTTTGAATTTGGTCGAAATATTGTTCCTCCATATAAAGAAAATAGTGCTGCCCGGGGTTAACCGCCTCTACCCCTCCCCCTTCGGGCTACATGTACGACTACGAGTAGCCTACAGCTTTTCTGAGGTAAGTGTTATGAACTTGCAAAATATATGTAGGGGTGGGGGTGGGGCACACGACCTCTTATGGTAACTATAGATTGAACATTTAAAATGTAAAATAGCCATAATTTCAAACGGTTTAAGAAATAATAAAAAAATAGTTTCATAATAATTGAAATAATCTTGAAAAAATAGTCTATAGGAAATTTTAGCAGTGCCCTTTAGGCTAAAGCGGGGGGGGGGGGGGGGGGGGGAGGGGGGGGAGGGTGGTGGTTCTTCAACCCTTTTTTAAATTTAGAGCCATTTTAATATAAACTATATCTGCTAAGAAGACGTATCGGGAGCCGCAGACAGGGTTGAATTGATTAAATGGTACAAAAGTTTTGTAAAAAATAAAAGCAAAATAATGAAAAGAAACACATTTGGTTAAGTTAAGACCGCAAATAAATAAATTTGATTGTAAAATTGTGTTTCTTTTTGTATCATTTTCAAGGGGAAAAGACCTCAGATTTGATTTAAGAATTTCAATGATTAAGATTAACTTCCCTTTGAACATCTCAAGCATTTTCGCACGGCCATAGAAACCATTCAGGAGATTAAAGGCCTTTTGTATTATTTTTTTTTCTTCAAATATTTTAACGTATTGATGATCTTTATATAAAAAGGAGTAAAAATAAGGCAGACAGTTTAATTTTTATAATTATTTACAAACTCATTATTGAAACACATCTCTAAGTCGACTTAGTGCAGGAAGGGGTTCGGGACCTTTTGTCTCAGTAGGCCTATACATCGTGATCATGGAGAGTGATGTCGTATATTGAAGGGATCAGGCTTAGTGGCGTAGCTAGGGTGTTGAGTTGATAAAAAAAGTCACAGGAAAAATAGTCACGGAAAAAGTCACACATTTTCCTGGGAAAAAAAGTCATAGAGAAGTAGTGTCCGGAAGGGCAGCAAAAGAATTGTGCTTCTCAGCTAAGTGCTATTTAAAAAAAAAAAAAAAATTCTGTTCCCTGTTTCGTTCCTTTTTCAGGTTTAATCTTATCGTGTTTTACTCATTTCCCATTTTAAATGGATATAGACGACTTCAAACGCTAAAAAAAGGTCGCTATTTTCCCCAAGGAGCGGAAACGACAAAAGCAAGGAGAACAAAGAAAAGTCTGAGGGAGGAAAGCCATCATCATGTTAATTTTTTAAAATTTAATGTTGTTGTCATTTCACACCCTGCCACTTGTCGTCCTATTCAAGTTCATATTTCACTCCACGGGGCATCACACATTCCATCACACATTCCATCACCCATTCTATTACACATTCCATCTTGTTTAATAACACTTTGTGTATGCTTCATCTATTTTTTCTTCATTTCCCTCGTCTATTCTAAATAATAATAATAATAATAAAAAATAACAATAATTTAAAAATAATAATAATAAAAATACATGTTAAATTAAAATAAAAAATAAAATGACGGCGTCGGAAGTCGATGATCGAACTTTGAGGTTTTCACCCTACACCCCCTTTTGTTTTTCTAATAATGATAATTTTTTTAAAATAGTAAGCACCATTAGTTCTTATGTTACTGGTCACAACTTGCAGCTTCGTAAGTGAGACGCATGTTATAATCATTGTATTTGTAGAGTATATTTATTTTGTGGTTTTTATAGACTTTAATCAAGTTAAGTAGTGTTTTAACAATGATACCGCCATAGTTAAAAATTCTGACATGTGCTATATCTTTCATAGACTCCACATGTGCGCGCGTTTACAACTGTTATAAATTTAAGTCGGACTCCTTGCACATGCTGAAATGCGTCATGTCTAATACAGACTTAACGTGTACACCAGTATCCAACTAACGATTATAATCTATACTTTATAGTGATCGAGTTAGATGTACCGCCATTAGTTCAAATGTTACATAGATCCGCGTGTGTAACCATGTCATTGCGATAGAGCTGTAACAGAATTGTAGTTTAACTCATTCATCAAGTAACACAGTGTTTTAAAATAGGTACGGGTTATTTGCGAACATAAAGTTATTGAGATTGTACTGGACGCACCCTACATGTGACATAAATTCGGAGTGCAAAACTGTTTACTTATATAAATGTAAGCTAAACAAACATGAATTCTTAATAATTAAATATTATTAACGTATTATTTTTATTTGCCTTTTCGATTCTCCCGTTGGGTCTACTTTTATAATTAGTCATCGTTGGTGTTCAACTTTTTATCCATTATAATTAATCATTGTTGGTGTTCCACGTTATTTTCCAACATGATTATGGCCCGTTATGAAGAATATGCCTATTGCTATTTATGTACTACTTTTGTGATACTTTGAAAAACCGTTTAAATCCAGAGTTATCTCCCCATATTATTTAAATAACTGCCCTAATTTGAATAAACGGTAAAGTACAGAGTTATCCCACGTGTTTATTGACTTTGGATACCCTTTAAAACATTCTGAGTTTTCCAATATCTTCATTGCTAGATATGTATACTTAAATGTCTGCCACTTTGAATAACTTGTACACATATATCTATTCATATATTGTCCCCTTTCCTTCGCCTTTTTTCATGCACTATTTCTTGTTACCAGATAGTAAGAACAAATATAGCTATAGTTGTCAAGATTTCATTATTTCCTTGCATTTGTAAACTACATTTAAAATCTGTCAACCACCAAGCAACCACTCGGCACACGGCTGCACGTACATATAAGGGATCGGGGATACAGCTAATGCATATTTGAGGGGGTCAGGAATATGCAGGCCCTTTGTAATGAAGAAATCTGCTTAACTTGAAGCAAATCTAACAACATCTGACTGTCAAATTACTCTATTTCCATCGATCTCAGCACGGCGCTATCGATCTCACGAGCTATTTCTGTTATTACCAAATCTGGAAACTGCAATGACTGGCCAACGTTGAAAAAAACTACAACCGCACAGTACTATGGTTGAACAATTTATTCTGATCAGATATGGGATAAACATGATTCGTTGTGGAAGGAGAAGAGATCACTATCTGTGACAGATGTAAAAAAACAACAACAAAACAAAAACTTAAATTGAATGTGTGAGTTTGCATTAGTAAAGGTGTTTATATATACATGAATCACTAAATAGAATTTGGTCAAAAACAAAAAAAAACCCGATTAAAAATTGATTGGTATTTAGGAAAAACGTTGAGATACATAAACCTAAGATTAGACTCAACATGGAACAGTTTCCCATTACTAGTTTAAAAGGAAAGCAACACGTGATAGAGAAATATTTTTTCGAGCATTAAAATAATATTTTAAAAAAATTAAACAAAAACAAAATATTGACCGTGACCTAAATTTTTGATTTTTTAAAAGAGGGAGTCAGTCGTCGACTGCCGTGGTTGAAAATAGAGTGAACGATGTTGGAGTTACCAGCACTCACATTTGATTTAAAGCCCATAAAAGAAAAACAGTTTTCTCTGCAAAGTTCCTGAAAGTGATTCTTTGGATTTACGCGCCCACCCCCTCCAAAAATTAAATAAATAAAAATAATATAATAAAAACAAAACTATTAAAAACAATAAACGAAATACTTAAGTAAAGAATAAAATAATTGGATTCTGGGTAGATTAAAATATATGAATGGGTCTTGTGGTGAGCCACGTTAGATAACCCGTCCTCCTAAGGCAGTGTTGAGGGGTACTGAAGCTTTTCGGCCCAAGCGCCATATTTTAGTTTCGGACTTGTTCAGATGGCCGGACCAACTGCCCCCGGTGGCTATGCTACGATGACTTTCTTCTATACTTATGTAATCACGGCCAACATAGCCGTAGCACCCGTATTGTACCATACGCCACTGTGGCGTTAATTCGACGTAACGCTAAGATTACATTTAAAAAAAAAATTAATAAATAATAGTTAGCATTAACTTTATTTTAATTCCATAGTTCATAGATGTTTTAGTTTTCTAACTTTATTGAACGAAAAGCAATTTTCTAATTTGCTTTACTTGCTTTAAAAAAAATTAACGGAACTTACTTTAAAAAAAATTACGGTAAATATTTATAATTCTTACCTTTTCGTAAATTGTCGATTGTCGTTTTTTGTCGACTGTGAGGGTGAAATGGTCTCGCGGGTTGGACTCTGAGAACCCCCGTACTAGAGCATGCAGTTCTGTTTGTTTATAATCAGCTTTCACTGCATGATTTCCATCAGATCTGTAGCTCCCATGACATAATCTCCACCAGATCTTTACCTTCCATGACATAATCTCCATCAGATCTGTAGTTTCCTTGACATAATCTCCATTAGATCTGTAGCTTCCTTGACATAATCTCTATTAAATTTTTAGCTTCCACGACCTAATCTCCATCCGATCTGTAGCTTCCACGACCCAATCTCCATCAGATCTGTAGCTTCCACGACATAATCTCCTTCAGATCCGTAGCTTCCACGACCTAATCTCCATCAGATCTGTAGTCCACGACATAATCTCTTTCAGATCTGTAGCTTCCACAACATAATCTCCATTAGATCTGTAGCTTCCATAATATCAAGTAATTGACATTTGGTCATTGTGTTTCAATAGAAGTAAAAATACACAGGGTACTGAAACAGTTATGCTAAAGTTAAGGATTATGTTATATAAATGTGGTTGAGAGGGTAACACAGCTACACAACACATTTGTGTTAATTTCTTCTTAGTTGATCGTGGCTAAAAAATGTCCTAGAAAGGTGTTAGTTTAATTACTTTAAAAAAATATATCAACTGCAGCCCCTACATACCATCTAATTCCGTAGTTGCAGTTAGGACCCTTCGGACAATTAAAGACACTGGTGCTAAAAGTACTTCAGTCAAATATTTTGTAGAAATCAATCTACACCAGTGGTGGCCAGACCTGTAGTAACTGAGAGCCATTTTTAAAATAAAAATAAATTGCTGAGAGCCGCATTGAAGCACTATGGGTCACGACCCCACTCGCAATGAAAAATTCCTTTTGTGATTTAAAAAAAAAAAATACTTTTTATTCGAATTTAATGATTTAAACATTTCAATTGTTTTAACCCTAACCGTAATATATGCGTTACAGTTACACAATTGAAGAAATATATGCGTTACAGTTACACAATTGAAGAAATATATGCGTTACAGTTACACAATTAACAACTATTTAAATATTTAAAATTTATGAATAGTATTTTTTTTTTAAACTTTCATTTATTTTTCATATTATATATTTCAAACGAAAAGTTTTAATTTTATAAATTGTTCGTGAGCCGCAATGTGAACACAGAAGAGCCGCATGCGGCTCGAGAGCCGCGGTTTGGCCACCGTTGATCTAAACTGTGATCTTTTCTTATCCGGTTTAGCCAGTGCACTGCAGAAATGTAAACACGTTAACATGTGCCTAAGTCCTTTAATTTAACAACACAAGATATGAAAATGGTCACATTTTATAGATGAATAGAATATTTGAACTTGATTAAATCAAAATTTGTACTTTGTGACTTAAGTACTTTTAGCACGAAGGTCTTCAATTTAAGAAAATCTCTGGTTAAGCAACATGAATTTTTTTGTATCAACAAAGATTTTATTTATCTCTATCAGGCCTGCACAACTCAAAATGTAAGGCGGGCCTTAATACTTTATGAAAACTTGTGCGGGCCGAAAGAAAATTTGACAGGGGGGAAAGATTAAGAAAATAATAATAATTAGATAATATAGCCCGACAAACATTGGCGGTAGCAATGCGTTAACGTCCCATCTACTTAAGTTACTTGATAAAACATGAACTCGAGTAGCGCACATTTAAGAATCCCCAATTTTTTATACACCTCTTTCCCAATGATACGTCACTGCACACTTTTTATTGCACTCCCATGAACTGTATTAAATATTCTGATGTCCCAAACACTTTAAACCGAATATTTTTTACTTCATACTTAAAATGAGACAATTTCATTTTCCGAAAAGAAAATATTACGCGCCAAACGCAGTTGCGTTATGTTAAAAATAATCATTTAGCGTAGTTATCCGAAATAATATTTAGCGCGCTATTGAACTCATTATTGAACCATACTTTCTTTCAAACATTTAGAATTATTTGTAATACACTCTCAATACCAAATTCGCTGATTACGAAGCAGTCAATTAGGAAGCAATCCACGAGTCACACCAGAACCGTAATACAAATAAGAGATTAAGAATATTTCGTTACTTACGAATTAAATTTAATGTAGTTTGTCAGCATTATTAATATGACACATTGCATCGTTTTTGGGTAAGAAGTTTGTCGTATTCAGGAGATGTATTGGAAGTGGCTGTTCTCGGGATGTCTTCCAAATGATCATCACTCAATCACGAGCGTTGCTTGCATTTATGAATATTCATTATTGCAAATGTCTGTTCAGTTATACAAGTGGTTCCGAATACACTTAAAGCTTTTAGTGCAAATTCGTAAAGGTTTTTGGACTTCTCACAGTCCAGATTTATATAAAAAAAACATGTGAATATTTCCACAGTCCCTGATTTGTCTTTGTCTTGGGTCGTACCAGTCATTCACTTTGAATATGTATTTAGTAATATGTTAAAAAATTGTAAGGACATTGTTGACCGCTCAATGATAATACCACACGATTTATAAGAAACTGTTTAACATTTTTCAGCGAACCAAATGATCAAACACTGTGATTCTTTACAAAAATGAATTTTAGTGGGTGTGTTAGTCTGTGTATTTACAGAATTTTTTTTGTTCAGCACAAGCCGTGACATGTTTTTTGTTCAGCACAAGCCGTGACCTGTTTTTTTGTTCAGCAAAAGCTGTGACATGTTTTTTTGTTCAGCACAAGCCGTGACATATTTTTTTGTTCAGCACAAGCTGTGACATGTTTTTTTTTTGTTCAGCACAAGCCGTGACATATTTTTTTTGTTCAGCACAAGCTGTGACATGTTTTTTTTGTTCAGCACAAGCTGTGACATATTTTTTTTGTTCAGCACAAGCCGTGACATATTTTTTTTGTTCAGCACAAGCTGTGACATGTTTTTTGTTCAGCACAAGCCGTGACATGTTTTTTGTTCAGCACAAGCCGTGACATATTTTTTTTTGTTCAGCACAAGCCGTGACATGTTTTTTTTTGTTCAGCACAAGCCGTGACATATTTTTGTTCAGCACAAGCCGTGACATATTTTTTTTGTTCAGCACAAGCCGTGACCTTCAACCTTACCTAACCCCTCCCACTTTTAAAATCCTTTAAATTCACTTCGCTTTTGTTCGTTAGTGGCTGGGTGGCGCAGGCAAAAACGTCGGACGGCTATACGACCCACGCCCCGTTAGGCTATCGGGCTGAAACTTTGCACATAGACTTAAGTTGCAGACGACAACACTTCTGTCTAATAGCCAGCACCATCCTCTATTCCCAAAAAAATATTTTTTCCCCTTGTTTTTCCAATGAAAATATGAAGGAAAAAATTCCTGGGAACTGAGCTAAATGAGTGCGATTTTAAAAAAAAAAGATCCCAAGTGCGTTTGGTGCGTAATTCTTTCTTTTGCTTTTCTGAAATAGTTGATGAAATATAGCTGCGGTATAAATGCGGTTGGGTCATCGAAATATTATATATTTCAGGGGCAGGGAAAAAAGTGCGGTAACATTTTATAAAGGATTTATAAGAAAATTTTGTTTTTAGTTTTTTTTCAAAATTTGTATTGATATTTACGTCACCGATTAAATGTGTTGCACCAATCCTTTTTACCCACCACTCCCTTGATTGGGAAAAGGTTGTTTACGTTCGAATCAGTTATAAAAAAAAAAGGCTAGCATGTGACGCAATGTCTAGAATTTCTTTTCTGGAGGGTTCCAAGATTTGTCGACCGAAGCAGATTGTTCTCTTCATGTGTGCGTGTGTGTGTAATTTGATATCTGTATCTTTCGAAGCGTATACTTATACACTTGCTATGCTGTAAGCTGATATTGTTTTTTATTTCTATTTGATTTTTTAATTTTTATATACATTTAAAGATACAATTCAGTTGAATACTGTTAGTATCACTAGCTTTGATATATTGTTTTTCTTTGTATTCTGGTTTTCAGTCCTTTCCTACATATTGTTCAACACCCGAGCCAAATCTTAAAATAAATTAAATTTTCAAAACCACATTACGGTGTATAATAGTAGGCCTATAATTGTTATTTTGGTTTTAATTCTTTAAATTAATCGAATGTTCCAACCCAGATCGGAAGAAACTGCTTCCTTCCCCCCCCCCCCCCCCCCCCGCGTAGACGCCCCTGATCAGACGAAAACAAAAATATTTCAAGGAACTTTGAAATTATAGTGTACAACAATTTATGAATGGGGTATCAGACAGCCTTATGGGCATTAAAACGTAAACGAAATTTAAAACAAGGATTTAAATTCATTCAATGCATAAATTTATTTTCACTCCCTTAAGTAAAAGCTTTTTGACCATTGTTTTGACAGAAAAAAAAAAAAAAGAACAAATTAACATTAAGCGAAATAAGATTACTATATTATTTTTTTATTGATCATATAACAAGCACACTATGCGGCAATGAATTTGTTGAAAAGAACATATTTACAACATAAAAAAAAAAAAAAATTAGCTTTCACTACATTTTAACCATGCTATAACTCATTTGCACCCCCCCCCACCCCCCCACCCCTTGTCGTTGGGAGAGCTTGGTTCTAGGAATCAGCCAGTGATGCCGAGAAACGTTTTCCCAATGTCAGGGTCATGATAATAAAGTCATTAGCGTCTAATGAGACTTGATCGGAGGAGAGCAAAAAGTTGCTCATAAAAACTCCACTTACAGTACCGGTGTATAGAGCTATTTTACTGGATGAACAAAGTTGATTTAGGATTAGAAATCCTGTCTAGTACAGTCATTGCTGTTGTTGTTGAAAGGAATCAGGACACGTTAACAACCAATAACATGACCATCACAGTAAAAAGAAAGGAAAGAAAAGAGAGGGTTGGGAAATGATGACCCAATAGTTTTACATTGATTCTAAATGTGCTGAACACATGTATTTTATATTTTCTATGAGAGAGAGAGAGAGAGAAAGAAAGAGAGAGAGACAGAGAAGAGAGGGAGAAAGAGAAAGAGAGAGAGAAAGAGAGAGAGAAAGAGAGAGCGAGAGAGAGATAGAGAGAGAGAAAGAAAGAGAGAGACATAGAGAGAGAGATAGAGAGAGAGAAAGAAAGAGAGAGACACTGAGAGAGAGAAAGAGAGAGAAAGAGAGAGCGAGAGAGATATAGAGAGAGAGAAAGAAAGACAGAGATAGAGAGAAAGTGAGAGAGAGATATAGAGAGAAGGAGAGAAAGAGACAGAGAGAAAGAGAGACAGAGAGAGAGAAAGAGAGAGAGATAAAGAGAGAGAGAAAGAGAGAGAGAGAAAGAGAGAGAAAGAGAAAGAGAGAGAGAGAGGAAGAGAGACACAGAGAAAGAGAGATAGAGAAAGAGGGAGAGAGAGAAAAAAAAGAGAGTGAGAGAGAAGTGGGTAGAGAGGTTGGCGCCAAACCACCCACTGTTTATTGATCTGAAGACACTAATATGCCCCACAACCTCTCAAATCTAAATGTTAGAAAACTCAACTCTGACACAGTGAATAAGAGGTCCACAGAACAGACCATATTAATCAGTCAACGAGAGAAAAAACATTTTTAAGGTATAATCATCCTCACGGGGGTTTCGAAACTAAATTTTAAAACGTTCAAAATGAACTAATGTTCTGACGATGAGATACTAATTAACATTTCGATTTGAACACTTCAACTAAACAAGATGGTGGACGTTAACAAGAACAATATTGAACCTTTCTTATGGATTTATTTTATTAAAAAACAAAACAAAAAACACCACCCATGCAGAGCCTCAAGAGGGTTTCATTGGCCTCCTGTATTCCAGCAAGCTCTCAAAATGGCAGCGTTTTAAACTGGCGAAATATCCGCTGTAGTACAAGTGGCAGCGAACGACGTTGTTGTCGAAATCGCTCTCGGCCACCAACATTTCCGGGTTGACTTCCATCTGAGAGTTAGAGGAAAGAGTTGAAAATATCAGACTTTACTGGACAAACATGGTTTTATGATTTTATCTCATTTTCCCATTTACTTTTCTATTGCTCAGTTTTAAAGAAAATCTGAACACAGAAATGTCAAGTCACTTAACTTTACTAGCTCCTTGCGTTAAAAATAAATAAATAAATAAATGTACATATAATTTAGATATAAAATATTACCAAAAAGGTGTATTCTCCGGGTTTGATGTCGGTGATGTCAATCCATTGACAGTCAATGTCATACATGTAATTATCCGAACAATTGACGGAGAGACCTATTGATTATACGATACAGAAACTGAAACCAAACTTTCACAAAGTACATTAACTTTATTGTAAGACCAAAGTAAGTTTTAATCTTTTGATCGACTGATATCATTATTACTGATCAAATTATTACTTATCTTATTATTACTGAACTTATAATTATTGATCTTATTATTAATGATCTTATTTTTAATGATCGTATTAATCTTATAATTACTGATCTTATTATTATTGTTGCTAAGATATCATGTTCTTGAATTCTGAATTGGGCCCCTATATTCTACCTAGTTCTATTTTTAATGAAGTGTTTCGTTAAGTTTTTATACATTTGAATAAGTGTGTCACAATTGATTGACTTTAATAGTGGAAGCCATTTCTATTATGGTATTGGGGAAAAGATACCTTAATCGGGGGAGGGGGGGGGCGAAGCTTCAATTTGAACGTTAGTCTCACATTGGGGAAGTGACCCTATTTTGGAGTAGGGTGTTAGATTGGAGGGCATTGAACCGAATTGGGAGTAGGGTGTTAGATTGGAGGGCATTGAACCGAATTGGGAGTAGGGTGTTAGATTGGAGGGCATTGAACCGAATTGGGAGTAGGGTGTTAGATTGGAGGGCATTGAACCGAATTGGGAGTAGGGTGTCAAATTGGAGGGCATTGAACAGAACTGGGAGTAGGGTGTCAAACTGGTGGGCATTGAACCGAATAGGGAGTAGGGTGTCAAATTGGAGAGCATTGAACAGAATTGAGAGTAGGGTGTAAAATTGGAGGGCATTGACAGAATTGGAAGTGGTTGTCAAATTGGAGGGCATTGAGCAGAATTGGAAGTAGGGTGTCAAATTGGAGGGCATTGGACAGAATTGGGAGTAAGGACGTTATTTGGTCTTATAGCAGGGGCTTCACGGGGCGTCACGTTGGCAACATAAGAACCTTTGAGAGCAGTCTGGAAAAATCCACATACAGGGACATATCCCTTTTTTAAGAGCAGACACATGTCTGAATGGGCGTTCAGTAGCAGCACCGCATGTCCTCGCGCAGGGCCGCGTGGTGGTGCGTAGATCTTCTGACTAATGATGTTTAAGGTGCGTCTCAGTGAATTAGCGACGGAACACGTACAACACGCGGCATCTCAATTAACCCGTTTACACCCCCAAACACTTTCCTTGAACCAAACGGATCTCCAGATCCAGGCATTTCCCATGTCCCAAAATCAGTTTTTTCCACCTTAAACAATATCATTAAAATATGTTTCCAAAACATTTCACAAAGCCTTCAAAATTATTGAAATCTCACCACTTACGACAAACAAATTCGCATTACTACAATAAGGATAGAAACATTACTTAGGGGTACTTAGAGATCCCAGATGGGGATATGGATACTATTTTGGGAGATGATATATTATTTTTTGAGGGACATTGGCCACCAGTGGCGTAGCTAGGGGGTGCGGGGGGGGGTGTGTGTGTGTGGACTGCACCTGGTGACACCATCTCAGGGGGTGACACCAAATTGAAAAACTACATATGTACAGAGCAAACTGCTCGGTCTAACCGAATTTCATAAAAGGATAACCCAGTGGTTCTCAACCTTCCTAATGCCGCGACCCTTTAATACCGTTCCTCATGTTGTTGCGACCCCCAACCGCAAACTTATTTTTGTTGCTACCTTATAACTGTGGTGTAGATGTGTTTTCGAATGGTCTTAGGCGACCCCCCTGTAAAGAGTCATTCGACCCCCAAAAGGGGTCGCGAGCCACAGGTTGAGAACCGCTGGGATAACCGGTCACACGAAAATTTTCCACACATGAAATTAATCCTTTGTTAAAAGAGGTGACACTATTCTTGGGGCAGATAAACACATTTTGGAACATGATTCAAAGCCGATGGAAGTGTTCGGTAACTTTAGTGAGTGACACTCTTTTATTATATGAATCTGTTCTCTTGAGAGAATATTTTCCTTCTTTGCTGCATCCACTCATTGATGAGATGTTTAAATTGAACACACTGATTTGTCGGTAAAAAGACTGTCAACAACACGTCAGAGTGCTCACCGTGCCGCTGTTAAAGTTGTAAACAGTGTAAGATGAGTTTGATGAATGTGTGGTGGCGATGCAAGCTCTACGTGATCCTCTTGAAAATTTCGATATCAGATATACAGCACAATGTCCTTTACATGCTCTCTGTGATTTCACGTTTATCTGCTACCTTGACCTTTGGGTTGATCTACTTGAGGAAGTTAATCTCACACAGCAGTATCTGCAGACTAAAGGCTTTACTCTTGACAAAGTGGGGACCAACCTAGAGGTATAAAGTATTTTTCTGCACGAGAAGCGCTGTCATTTGGTGGAACATGCCATTGAAAAGCCACTTTTAAAATCAGACCAATATGGAATTTCGGTAGAGAGAAGATAAAGGTTTAAGAGGAAAATGGCAGGAGAACAATTAATAGATGATGTACTCTCCATACAAGAAGAAAACAGTTGGGAGATGCTAGAGTGTATTGAGCGCTTTTATTCAACCCCAGATCGAATCATCGGCTACCAAGGAAGTAGAAGATATGTTTGGGGTTGTTCAGTAGGACACAGAATGATCAATACATTGATTGTAGGCCCTTAATATGCAGGGCCGAGTAGAAAAAGGTTTTAAGTTTAATTTTTCAAAAATGAGTTAAGGCAGGCATTATATTTGATTACTTCCCCTGAATGATGCTTGTAAATATCATTCATGAAAAGTGTCCAAAAGTGTTAAATACAGAGTTACTTCGAGCAGCTTTTAAGGTATTTAAATAAGAATTTTAAAAGTTTAAACTCATTTTTCTCAAAACTGCGAAAATACACTTAATTAAGTCATTTTTCTTAAAACTGCGAAAATACACTTAAGTCATTTTTCTACTCGGCCCTTCATACATAGAAGAAGAAAAACCCACAAGTCTACTATTTTTAGCAAGCGAAGAAGAATTATTGGTGTTCGTTCCAAAACTAACCTCTTTCTATGATGAGTTATGAGAAGATGAACTTTTAGAAGAAATGCCAAGACTTAGCAGACACCTAAATGCAGCTGATATTGAATTTCACAAAGTCATGGACTGGCCAGTACTCGATGTTTTGAAATTCTTATCCGAGTGAGACTTCCTAGAAACCCTTGCAAAACTTTTGCTAAGCATGCAATTGTTTCTTACGATCTATGTGTCTGTGGAGCTTTTCAAAACGTAGGACTTATCCAGAACTATTTACAATCAACCATGGGACATTCAAGGCTTTCTGATCTAGCTCTACTATCGATTGAAAGTGACACGGTGAAGGAAATTGATTATGATCAAGTGATTGACAGGTTTGCAGATTTGAAGACCAGGAAAGGAAACTTTTATATGAATTAAATGTAAAGTAAAAAGAACTAACGTTGTTACAGTTCTTAAATATATTTACCCCCCCCCCTGAACTTCAATTAATTTTTGTTTCTGTCATTGTTATACTATGAACTTATTTTCAACAAAAGAAATCCATCGCGGAAGTTGGGGTGAGGGTGTGATACCATGAATTTACCGCACCGGGTGACACCAACATTAACTACGCCACTGTTGGAGACATTTAACCGCACCGGGTGAGACCAACCGTAACTACGTCACTGCTGGAGACATTTAAATTTGTGATTAGAAGTAGGAACTCAATGGGAAGTAGTGACCCTATTTTGGGGTATGGACCCTATTTTGGTGTAGGGACCCTATTTTGGGGTAGGGACCCTATTTTGGGGTAGGGACCCTATTTTGGGGTAGGGACCCTATTTTGGGGTAGGTACCCTATTTCTGGGTAGGGACCCTATTTTGGGGTAGGGACCTCATCTGGTGCTAATCTTCTTTGGGAGATATGGGCATTATTTCGGTGATCTTAATATGATATTTTTACTGTACAACCAGGTCACATACAGCTTTTCCCCATAAACACAAATGTCCCCAAAGACCTAAGCCCCAAGATTTATCACGAGTTCCCATCGGTTGATACCTTGATCAGCGAATCCCCTGCAATTGTATTTGGGATGGACTCCCTTATCACAGGCCGAATCTTCTAAACAGAAACTGGCTTTGCTGCCCTCGGCCAGGCGCGTGCCGTTGCTGTCCATGATGTCGTAGTGAGCAAAAACTTCCATGCTGTGGTAATGCCTGAAACGAAGCAGTTTAAAACAAGCAGATTATAGGGCGGGGATTGAAACAATTGAAGTAACCAGAGATTATTTCATTAATCTTATTTAAATGTATCAGTATCTTTTTAAAGTTGTTTTCGAAAAAAAAAGTTTTTTTTGTTTTGTTTGTGTGTGTATGTGTGTGTGTGTGTGTGTGGGGGGGGGGGTTATGTTAAAAATTAAGCCTACTCTCATGGGCGAAGGCCGAATTGTATGTAAATGGGGTCGCGGTGAAGCCAAAAAGGAATGTACTGAAAAAACCCATTTACCGGTAACTTAAAGCTCATGATGGCATCTCTTTAAAGAGCAACAACGAGCGACTGTTATTAAATTGAACGAAGTGGCTATTGGTACCCGGGTACCAGAAGTGAGAGGCTGGGATTAAAAACGATTTAAAATATTTTTGTTGGGTTTGTAAGACCAAAATGGACCCAGACACGCAGCACCGCTATTCGCACCCGGGTACCATTAGACTCAATGCTATTCGGATTTTATTTTTTAGTAGTTTATTTTAGTAAAACTGAAGAATTAAGATTACAAACGTATAGTACATTCAATTATCTATCATTTGATACCAAATTTTGTCTTACAAACACAACAATAGTATTTTAAATCGTTTTCTAATCACAACCTCTCAATTCTGGTACCCGGGTACCAATAGATGCAGCCTAAATTTAATGTTATTCCAATGAAGAATCAGTCGCTTTGGACACACGATGTGTGTGGTTCCGATGTACAATAAAACTGGTACAAAAGACCCATAACTAATGCAGTTAAATTGCGTGGATGGGGTAAATTCGGGGGTAATGTTGAATAAGACAAATCATTTAAGCACTGCTCACATATGACACGAATGCCATTCCCACTGCCCCCTAGGTAGGAAGGGCCTAAAGTCGGCCACGCCCCTGTTGTGGACCACGGTCGAGAAACGAAGGAGACGCCTCATGTTGTTTCGCCACACTGTAGAGTGAAAGTACAAACATGTGATAATGTTCAGTTGTGTTTTTTTTCCTCTTTTTTTATATTTAAATTTTTTTATTTCTTATTTTTTATTTGGCGAAATGTCAAAATATCCAATTCATCATTCTAAGACTTCTTTTAACATCCCCACTCCCCAGAAACACACATCAACATTATAAATGACAGTGGTTGGGAAAAGTTCAAAAGAAATCCACAATAAAGTAAGTGCAGGAAAAAACACTTTCAGAATTAAACATTCTTGCATCAACATTTGAATTGTAAAAAGAAAAAAAGAGATTTCAATTCTTCTTTAGTGATTCTCGTCATAATGTCATTGAAGAATTTTTCACGGATGGCTCCTTTTTATGTGGTAATCTTTCCATGTTATCTTTTATTGTAGACAGTTTATCACTATGCCATACATTCCCCCCCCCCCCCCCCCCCCCGTTTTTACATGCGCACTTTGTTCTGCTTGAGCGAGCTTTTAAGGGTTTTTTCCAGACAAAAGCATAATCATAAACGGGAACACTTTTGCACCACACCACTCAGTTAATCTATAAGAAAAAATATAACTAAAAAATTAATTTAAAAAGCAACACACGCTATGTCTGGTTGACTTCAAGAGCATAATATAAATAAATGATCAACATTTAGATGATAAAATTAATATTAATAACCTCCACGTTTTTATTAGATTGGCAACAACCAGTTTTTTAAAACATAATATAACCTTTGTATTCATGGTCTAAGAAATAAAATGTTGCAATAGTCCAGTGGTCGGGAAATCGCGGCTCGCGAGCCACATGCGGCACTTAGGCGACCAGAGTGCGGCTAGGCCGTCGACCACAAATCGGTTTTTACTCAAAAAAACAACAACAACAAAAAACCATGGTTCTTTACAGTGTCTTGAAAAGAAATTTGGCTCTCAAATTTTTTAAATCGTCCTGATGCTGATTTTTGGCTCTTTGGACTAACGAGTTTGCCGACCACTGCGCTAAGGGAATGGGTGGGTAACGTTGTAAATTTGAAATCGTAAAAAAAAAAAAGAAAAGAAATAAAAAAATGCCATAAAAAAACAGCACCACACAATGACGTCATTGCTACCTACCGAGGCTTGTGTTGTGAATGACGTAGGCAGAGTTGGCCAAACAATTTTCCTCCATGGAACATCTTAAGTAATAGAGGGGGACATCTTGGAGTCGAACTGAGTCCTCTACGGCTCGGAGGTTTGGAACCAAATCAGGGAGGTCTAAAGTAGATGCATATTGTAAGAAATGGTCAAAACTCCCAATACTGGTATTAAAGATACAAAAAATTTGCTGATTCAGAGAAAATTGTCAGGTTTGGAAAAAACATGAAAAAAAAAAAAAGGTTTGTGGTTCAGAATGAAAATATGGTTACGTAATGACGTTGAACGATCAATGAGGGAAAAAAAGGAAAAGAAACGAATTTTATATCTATCTTATTTACAGCAGATAAAACCAACACCCCTCTACTCTTTAGACGACCTTGTGTGGATTATATACATTTTTATATAACATTGGTAGATAGCGAGAGATGCGCTAAGCACTACATGTAGCTGATCTCAGTCTCAGGGCTAGGCCTAGAGCAGATTAAAGTACATTATGGTATCAGCTCATTACGAAGAAATCAACGAAACTACGTGTAATAACATTTTGTTTAGACAGTTTGGTTAGAGTACAGCACTCTACTATAATCTATACCAAGCATATTGCACAACATGAAAAACTTTAAAGCCATGACTATGACATTATGCCACGCACTTTAACTTTAGTCAAGTAGAAAATGAAACATCTTTTTTAAAAAAAGTAACTTTTGACGACAACGCCCGAGTGTAGTTGCAGAAGGCCCCAGAAGTCAGAAGGAGAATCCCTTGTCTCTGGCGCATTCAGAGGCGTAACAACGGCTTGGCATTGGGGCAGTTGCCAAGGGCGCCGGCCTGCGCCTGTTCAAAAGGGCGCCGCTAAATCTCGAATTTTTAAATTTTTATTATTTAAAAAATAAATTAGACAAAGGCGCCAAAAACCCAGTTACGCCTCTGGGCGCATTCAACAGTTATGCAGGTTCCTAAACAAATCATCATGTCCATGTTGTCAACCGTTTTGTTGAAAAAAAAAGTAAAAAGATTTAACTTCATGTTCATAATAGTCTAAATGTTTTAATGTTTAAAATTGCTTTTTCACAAAAAAAAAATTTTTCTTGTTGTTTTGTAACGTAGTGTTCTAAAATCTCAGCAATTAATATTAAAAGCGGCATAAAAAAATAAAATTGTATATCTTTCATCTTTAACTATGTGTATGTGTTGGGGGGAGGGGGGGAGGGTTGTGTGTAAAGCACACAAATGAGCTATAGTTATAGATTATGGGCTATCTAATAACTATAACTTATAAACGTACAAAAGATATAATAGCATTGTACATTGGTTAATTACTTTTACCCCCCTCCCCCACTTTTTAAGGATGATAAAATTTACGGCGTTTTCTGCCACGGAAATCTTTAAACGTTTATAATTATAATTTAAAAAAGAAACAAAAACACAAACAAACAAACTATGGAGACAAATAAACTAATTTTGCAAGCAATAATATTATATGAATTTTTAAAAATTTTAAATTATAACTCCACGGACAAATAGATGTTATTTTTTTCAAGATTGCCGCCGTTGTCATGACAACTTATAATTATTATTTCTTGTAAAGCATGAAAATGTATTCTCATTTGAAACATCGACATTTTTAGGGTTATCTGTCTTGTGAAAGAGTAATATTTAAATTTATAGGCTTTGAGCGTGACCTACATTGTAATGACTCTGTGGCCTAATGGATAAGGCGTCGGCCTCCGGAGCCGAAGATTGTGGGTTCGAGTCCCATCAGAGTCGAACATGTATTTTTCTTCAGCCCAGTATTTTCTTCCTTAATTAAATCTTTTTCATACAGGTGCGGGTAAATGATTTAGATTTAACATCTATCTCTTAATATAATGATTACATTTTTGTCTTTATTTGTTTCATTTGCACCGGTATATTAAAAAAAATAATTAAGGAGGTAGCAGATAGCTTTATAAAATAATCAAATACAATACCATTCATTATTCAAATTCCTTAAAAATTGATTATTAGAAATGATTACTGTGTAATACCGTGTATAATGCGAGTACTTCTGGGTAAAAAATATCCTTAAAACTAGTGACTCACATTAAGCTTAATACGGGCATGTAAGAGTGTTTACATCAATTCGCGACAAATTAAGGGGGCGTCCATTAATTATGTAAACAAAAAGGTGGGTGCGGGTTGGCAATGTTTGACAGTTGTTGACAAGGGGGGAAAAAAAGGGGGGGGGGGGGCCTCAAAAATCATGTTTTCTTTTTTAAAATTTTTATCTTGAAAAATTGACTGGTTAGTACATTATTTAAAAAAATATATATGTGTAAATGAGTGTAAATAGTCATATAATTTGTAGGCTTTCTTTAAACAATACAAAATTTATTTATTTAATGCGTGTCTGTCTGTGCACTGCAGATGGCTGGTCAGAGTTTTAGTCCTCTTTCTTAGTGAAAGAGAAGTCAAAAGTTGGCCTCTCTTCACTTGTATTTTCTGTTTGTCGCCAATGAATGGGGCGGTATGTTTGCGATCATGTTGCGAGTATGGAACAAGGACAAGGTTCAAGTGTCATGTGCATTCAAGATAAATGATATTGGTAGAGTAAGAATAAGATATTTTGAGAATTAGGGGAAAGTAACGTGAGTAACAATAATAACATCGTTGCTTGAACGGATTTCCAAAATCTGTAACATCTATTTGGCATCACAAGTCATTTTGAAAAAGCATGTTCAACAGCACCGACAATGCCCTCTTGAGCTTAAGAAATTAGCACCTGCTCTTCTACAAAAAGATAGAGAGAGCTTATGGCAATTATTGCTCACACTGACAATGCTTCTAAGTGCTGAATGGTTAGATGCGGATGGTGTTGACCTGTCCGGTTTATCAGTTTCACAAGATGAACATTATAAATCAGCCTCTATAGACTATGCCCATCAGGGGCGTCATTTCAGGGTTTTTTTCAGGGGGGAGGGGGGGACAAAACCAAAACTTGGTCGGCTTGTTAAGTTGTTTATTACTAGAGGCGCCACAGTACATGCAATTAAAATAAAACCTGCAAATTCGATAGGGGGGGGGGGTGGGGTGGCAAATGACCCCTCCTGCGCTACCCACATGATGTCCCTGAAGCCCATAGTTTCGACAGAGCAACACCTGGTTATTCCATGGGAAGATGATAGCAGCTAGAAACTATACTATAATTTCCAGCTTTACTGACTCATTAATCATATTTATACCACACACAATGATATTTAGTCTTTAACAACCTTTGGATTGATTCTGCATGACCAAATGTAAGCCTCCTATTAATTATTCTTTATTTCAGACAATTCTTCGACTTCAGTGAGTGAAAATTTACTAACTGACTAAAATGTCACAGCAGTTGAGAGAAATGGTTTCCTCATCCTGTTCCATGCGATCATAGTCTTGGATATTAACACTTGGAAAGTAATGGAGAATTTTCTCTTCTAGCAATGTCAAATGATCCGTGTCTAATGATGTCATATTTTATATATAGGTCGACAATTAGTAAACCGATATCATAGTTTAGCTCACGTGCAGCAGTTTTGGAAAACAATTCAAAATTTCTGTCTGTCACTTTCCTTTTCCGAATGAATGTCTTGTCTCTAATTGTACAAATTATATCTATTGCTGTTTAGATATATTTTAAATTTTATTTAAATGCTAGAATATGTCAGCAAGATATGTCAGCAAGATATGTCAGCAGGATTTGTCAGCAAGATATGTCAGCAAGATATGTCAGCAAGATATGTCAGCAAGATATGTCAGCAAGATATGTCAGCAAGATATGTCAGCAAGATATGTCTGCAAGATTTGTCAGCAAGATATGTCAGCAAGATATGTCAGCAAGGTATGTCAGCAAGGTATGTCAGCAAGGTATGTCAGCAAGATATGTCAGCAAGATTTGTCAGCAAGTTATGTCAGCAAGATATGTCAGCAAGATATGTCAGCAAGATTTGTCAGCAAGATTTGTCAGCAAGATATGTCAGCAAGATGTCAGCAAGATATGTCAGCAAGATTTCTTAGCAAGATATGTCAGCAAGATATGTCAGCAAGATATGTCAGCAAGATATGTCAGCAAGATATGTCAGCAAGATATGTCAGCAAGATATGTCAGCAAGATATATCAGCAAGATATGTCAGCAAGATATGTCAGCAAGATATGTCAGCAAGATATGTCAGCAAGATATGTCAGCAAGATATGTCAGCAAGATATATCAGCAAGATATGTCAGCAAGATATGTCAGCAAGATATATCAGCAAGATATGTCAGCAAGATATGTCAGCAAGATATGTCCGCAAGATTTGTCAGCAAGATTTGTCAGCAAGATTTTCCAATTTTGTGCACCGAAGTTGTTCTTTTATAAGATCACACAATTTATTTCCCTTATTTTCCATTAAAAAAAATGTAAGCACCATTGCCCCCAATTACTTTACACGACACGTTTCCGACCTCTTGAGAGCCAACGAACTTCTGTGTGTAGTATTATATTTTTAAACGTGGCCCCCATTTCTTCATAAATATGAGCAAAGATTTAATGTGGTTTACCATTTGTCAAGGACATCTTTGAATGAATTTACAATGGTTTACGCGACCAGTGCTACAAGGTATAAAAACAATGAGCAAATAAAGTTTGTTCCATTTCCCGTTCTTAGCTAAAGCCGTAAAACGTTTCGATGAACCAACCATTTGAGGGTGCACCATCTTTGCAAATGCTATACTTTGATGAATCAACCAATAAGTTTGCATCGTCTTGGCAGATTCCTACACAATTTAACGACGGCAAATTATTTCCTTTCACAAAGCAATCTAAATTATAAAATACATGTTCACATCTAGATCTCAATTGGGATTTCTTGACGTCACAAGAGTTGTTCAACGATTCTGTCGTTATGAAACAGCAGTATACCAACAAGCAATTGTGCTATTAAAGCACTGACACAGTGGTTCTCAACCTTCCTGATGCCGCGACCCTTTAATACAGTTCCTCATGTTGTGGCAACCCCCAAACCACAACAAATTATTTTCATTGCTACTTCATACCTGTAGAGTGTGTGTTTTACGAGGGTCTTAGGCGACCCCTGTGACCTGGTCGTTCGACACCCAAAGGGGTCGCGACCCACTGGTTGAGAACCGCTGCACTGACATCTGTGGAACGGTCTTATTGCAAAGCAAGCAACGCATCACTGCCTTGAAAAATATCCTTCATTTGCTGCATACTGTTTTCAGACATGTATTGAACGCGTCTTCCAATGGACTACGATGAGTCACTTCCTAGTTTTGTCACGTGATACATACCAGCCATTGGTAGGCTTTCTGCTACACATAACAACAAAATATTCTTGAATACACGCGTCTCTTTAAATGACATTCATTAAATGGGACAATAATTATAATTCAGTTATGATTAAAGGAAGAAAGTTGTTTGAAGAAAAATTTGTGAGCGACTAGTGTGTTGCAGACAACCTACCGGAAGTCTTACTCGTACTTACGCTTATCACGTGACAAAACAATCGACTCATCGTAGTCCATTGTGTCCGTGGGATTTTGTTAATTTTTTTTCTCAAATTTTGGCGCACACGTTGTTAGAACAATAGCACAATATTATTCTTTCATATTGCTTTAGGCGATAGTGTGCGAAGATCCTAATTGTTTTAAGCAATTTTGTGAGCGACCATGTAACTTGCCGTTGAAGCTTTCTCGGAAGTCGCCAAACCATTGGTAAGGAATGCAGACTGCTTCTTAAATTTTTAATGACTTTAAAAGCTCAATGAAGTACTCTATCGAGTTCTAGTGAGTGTTTGTAACAAATGACCGCAGTTTAAAAGTAACATGACGCATGACGGATTCATTTGTAGGTAACATGTGCAAGCACGTCTCCACCAACCAAACACACTGGACAAAGAATATTTTTCGCTACCAGAAAACTTTAGATACAAATGAGTATTGGTGAGTTGTGTAGATCTGCATTTGTGTGTTGTGTAGCTCTGTATTAGTGAGCTGTGTAAATCTGTAATGGTGAGTCATGTCGAGCAATATTGGTGAGCTGTGTAAATCTGTAATTGGAGCCATTCCCTTTACACTTCTTACCTACTGAAACAGACCGTTCAATCTATTCCCCATTACATTTTGTTATTCCCCAAAATTATTTTCACCAGCTTTTCTTTTATCCCTCTTACGCGTATTTCAAATCCAATTAAATCATTAAGCTGCGAATTTATTTATAAGATCTAGATGTCAAAACCTTTGCCCACAGCATCTAAAATGCCGAAATCGTGACAAAATGATTCCCCGCTACACGCATAGCAGAAGACCGAGAAACGGATGGTGAGAGGCCAAATCCATTGGCTTTATAATTAAAGGAAATTTACTGGCAACTCAGTATTTTCTTTAATATACGAAAAGAGGCAATACTGCGCAAACGTGCAACGAGTCACGTGACTTGCGTGCCATACAGATCGGCTCCTTTTATGTCTTGAAAAATTATGTGAACCTTGTTATGACTTATTTTCGCGCAACACATTTACTACCCCTTGATAGCGACACATCTACTTCACCTTGATAGCGACACATCCACTACATCTTGATAGCGACACATCTACTACACCTTGATGGCGCCCATCTACTACACCTTGATGGCGGCACATCCACTACACCTTAATGGCGACACATCCACTACACCTTGATGGCGACACATCTACTACCCGTTGATGGCGACACATCTATTACACCTTGATGGCGACACATCTACTACACCTTAATGGTGACACATCCACTACACCTTGATGGCGACACATCTACTACCCGTTGATGGTGACACATCTATTACACCTTGATGGCAAGACATCTACTTCACCTAGATAGCGACACACTACTTTTTCGGACACATAGTT
This sequence comes from Omphiscola glabra, assembly GCA_964017045.1. NCBI lineage: Eukaryota > Metazoa > Mollusca > Gastropoda > Lymnaeidae > Omphiscola > Omphiscola glabra. Next base: position 34,856,749 of record OZ024794.1, on the reverse strand, counting down.
TTGAAAGCACCATATTAAACTAATGCCTATACAATAGAGATTAGAATCGAACCGTCCTTTGAGAAGTGCGGGTTCGGTAACAACTGAAGTTCGGGTTGGGATCTGCAGCGACTCTATGTGCCACGTTTCAGCTCGATATGTTGACGGGAAGTGGGTCGATTAGCCGTCCAAAGATTTTGCAAGACAGTGACGAACAAAATCAAATTTCTTCATATAAATGATTTAAATTAATCAACCCTTAAACAAAGCTCGTTGTATAAATTCTTTATAAAATGTAAAATAGAGCAAGGATTTAAAAAGAGGAGAAAAGAGGCGAGAGAAAGAAAGAGAGTGAAAGAATGAGGAATAGAGAGAAAAAAACGAGAGAAAGAAAAAGTAGGTGAAAATTGAAAGAAAGAGTGGTTGGTTTAAGAAATGGGTAGAGCGAGATATGGAAATATAGGGAGGAGGGAGGGTGAGGGAGAGCTGGGCGGGGAGTTGCTCATAAAGTAAGAGAGGTAGTGGAGTGAGAGAGAGAGAGAGAGAGAGAGAGAGAGAGAGAGAGAGAGAGAGAGAGAGAGAGAGAGAGAGAGAGAGAGAGAGAGAGAGAGAGAGAGAGAGAGAGAGAGAGAGAGAGAGAGAGAGAGAGAGAGAGAGAGAGAGAGAGAGAGAGAGAGAGAGAGAGAGAGAGAGAGAGAGAGAGAGAGAGAGAGAGAGAGAGAGAGAGAGAGAGAGAGAGAGAGAGAGAGAGAGAGAGAGAGAGAGAGAGAGAGAGAGAGAGAGAGAGAGAGAGAGAGAGAGAGAGAGAGAGAGAGAGAGAGAGAGAGAGAGAGAGAGAGAGAGAGAGAGAGAGAGAGAGAGAGAGAGAGAGAGAGAGAGAGAGAGAGAGAGAGAGAGACTTAAAAGGTTTTGGAAAAAATAACAACTATCCCACCCGGAAGATCTTTCACAGCTTGACAAGATCTGACAAGACGTCATTCAACATTGTCCGAAAAATAACAACCTAAAAAGAGAAAACAAAAACGAAGCGCTTATACATTTAACACGCTCTTTGTATTTATTTTCTAATCCCCGGTGGAATCAGATTAAAATAAATTACATTAACAGAGAAGATTGCCTCCCTTTCAAGAATGATATAGTTGTCTCCCTTTACTTCATTTTGACAGTTACTTCTGAGGACAGAAGGTGGAGATAATTGAACAACGAACATTCTTGGACTGGATCAAATTAAGCCAAGTTAATCTCAGTATTTTTAAGTTGTGCAGATCTGTATTGGTGCGTTGTTTGGATCTGTATTGGTGAGTTGCGCAGATCTGTATCGGTGAGTCGTGCAGAGCAGCATTGGTGAGCTGTGTAAATCTGTAATGGTGAGTTGCACTTGGGTAGTTAGGATTTGGGGGGGGGGGGGCGCACGTGCACCTTTTTTCTACACATTGAGAAGTTTTATTTTTGGAAAGCTGCAGAATCTTTTCGTGGGGAAAAAAAAATTGGTGGGGGGGGGGGGGAGAGAAGGGGCACTAACCTTAGATGTGCTACTGGTACTTTATTTAGATCTGCATTGCTAGGCTTACAAGAATTGTACGCTTCGAAACCCGGACCTACGAGAGTAGGTATGACCAGGAGCTGGAGGTGGGGTTGGGGGGGGGGGCAAAGGTGGTTTCACCCAGTGGCACCTTGTTAATGTTTATCACCAATCAATTACATATAGTAAAATACAACTAAATGAGTATAGTCTAAACTAAGTTGTGTCTTTGTTATCTGCCATTTTTGTCACATATCACTTTTATTATATGTCATTTTTATTCTCTGTTGTATTTGTTTTCCTGCCAAAGGCTACCGGTCGGAAAGTCCGACGCTTAGTCTGTCTTAATGATTAGTGTGTCCATATTATCCAGTGTGCTATATTTGTTATTGATCCAAACGGAACGCAGTCCTCCCCATATTAAATCATACTCAAAGAGGCTTCAGATTTGTCGGGATTTAAGTTTCTGTCGTCTGTTACCTTAATAGTTGACACATTCTTTAAAAAAATTAACTTTGATGTCTCCAGGAGGGTAATTTCTCTATTTACTCAGAGCGTCCAATAAGATATTGACTCGACCAATCCCCCCATCCTTTGCGGTTCACCGAGCAGAATTCCCACACCCATAGGTAGGCCACGCCCTTTTGTAAGTTTAGGCTGGCTTTAAAGCATAACAAACAACACGCCTTTTTTTCGTTAAACCACACGCCACACACACACACACGGTTACATACACACGTGCACGGTAACGTGACACTTACGTTGAGAGCACACCACCCCGGCCACGTTCGACTTGAGGGCACAGCCGAGCTTATCGTCCGTCTTGGTGAGGTTGCACTGCCCCAGGTTCGACTCCCGTCCGACGCACTGGATGCGGTGGTAGGATTTGGGCACCCCGGTCCCTCCGAAATAGCTGGTCTGCGGGGGCAATCCAACAATAATGATATTAATGATATTACACACTTCATTCACTTCATAGACGGCCAGATGTTAAAATCTACATAATAAGGACCACCCATAAATGACGACATGGGTTCTTTTTGGTCTTTTTTTTTTGGGGGGGGGGGGGGTGGTCGATTGCAGAGGCGTAGCAACGGCTTGGCATTGGGGTAGTTGCCAAGGGCGCCGGCCCGCGCCTGTTCAAAAGGGCGCCGCTAAATCTCTAATTTTTAAATTTTTTATTATTTAAAAAATAAATTAGCCAAGGGCGCCAAAAACCCAGTTACGCCTCTGGTCGATTGTGACAATGTACGATGAGGCTGTCCATTTTTGTTACACATTTTATTACGATTTTTTTTGACATCATTTCTGGTTACGACAAAGTTTACGACCGTAGCTTATCCAGGCCTGCACAACTCAAACTGTAAGGCGGGCCTTAATACTTTATGAAAAATTCGTGAGGGCCGAAAGAAATAGGACGGTGGAAAGAGGGTGGAACGCCATTAAGAAAATAACGATTATAACGAATACTGTCGGGCTGCATGTGGCCCGCGTGCCGTATGTCGTGCAGGCCTGGCTTATACAATAAAGGGGAATTTAAATTGAGCACTAACGTTCTTGGAAAAATGTGAAGAATTTAACTTGAGCACTAACGTTCTTGGAAAATGTGAGGAATTTAAATTGATCACTAACGTTCTTGGAAAATGTGAAGAATTTAAATTGATCACTAACGTTTTTGGAAAATGTGAAGAATTTAAATTGAGCACTAACGTTTTTGGAAAATGTGAAGAATTTAAATTGAGCACTAACGTTTTTGGAAAATGTGAAGAATTTAAATAGAGCACTAACGTTTTTGGAAAATGTGAAGAATTTAAATTGAGCACTAATGTTTTTGGAAAATGTGAAGAATTTAAATAGAGCACTAACGTTTTTGGAAAATGTGAAGAATTTAAATCTTTAGAGACAGAATAAAAGGAGCAGAAAACGTAAAAATAAGACACATGTTAAAATATTTGAAGATCGAATAAGTTTGTAAGAATTTTTGAATTGGTATTTGAAAAAATCAATACTTGTCAGCACTTTCATGGCCCCCCCACCAATTTTTTCAACACCAAAAAAAAAAAAAAAAAAAAAAAAAGAACAGAAAAAGAAAGCAACTCACACAATTTTGTAACTCTACTTTAAAATTAACAGTAACAATATGTGTAGATTTATATTCCCTTCACTATACAATAAAATGACTGCATATTTTTTGCGATATAATAATAACAATGACCGAATTAATAAGATGAATGAAATGTATCTCCCCCACCCACTTTTTCCTATCTTTGTTTTCTTCCTTTAAAAAAAAACAACATTCGTTTTCCAAACCTCTTCACTCTTACGATTTTGGCGTACAATGTACAATTTTGAGGTGCATACCTTTATATATACTTTATGTTTATTTTTTACTATTTAGATGATGCATTGAACAATTTTGTGTTCATATTGTACGATTTTAGCAGTTTGAGGGTAAACAGGTCTGGTTTTCTATTTTTAAGTGAATGTTGGTCTTGTTACATGCAAATTCACCAGAACAGAGAAGAGTTCCGGTTTCCTTTGTCTGAAGAGTGGGGTGTTTGTTGATTTGAACAGTGGTATCTTGACATCTTTGTCCATACGCCCTATGCCATTGCTCTATTCCCTTATATGTCAGGCTTATGTGCTGCATGAACTACTTAGGGATCCACCCTCTTAAATCTGGTAATTTAATTTACTTTTTTAGTTTTCTAGTTTCGCAATAAACGTTGAAGGATTTCAATAACATACATATATATATATATATATATAAATGTAATATATATATATATCTATCTATATCTATATATCTATCTATCTATCTATCTATCTATCTATCTATCTATCTATCTATCTATCTATCTATCTATCTATCTATCTATCTATCTATCTATCTATCTATCTATCTATCTATCTATCTATCTATCTATCTATCTATCTATCTATCTATCTATCTATCTATCTATCTATCTATCTATCTATCTATCTATCTATCTATCTATCTATCTATCTATCTATCTATCTATCTATCTATCTATCTATCTATCTATCTATCTATCTATCTATCTATCTATCTATCTATCTATCTATCTATCTATCTATCTATCTATCTATCTATATATCTATCTATCTATCTATCTATCTATCTATCTATCTATATATATATATATATATTACATTTAATTTTATTTCGTTTAGGATTTTTCCAACGATGAATGTAACAGAAAAAAATGGTTTGGTGGATTCAGATATTGATCTTAGATCCACTTAAACTATAGGGCATATGGAGGGCATGTTGATATTGTGTGCACTTAAAATATAGGACATTTGGACGATATGCTCAGATGGGTTCTAGTAAAACTATAGGACATATGGAGGACAAGCTGACCCAGGATCCACTCACACTAAATGAAAGCTGAGGGTAATCAAATTCAATTATATATTTTAGATCGACGGTTCTCAACCTGTGGGTCGAACGACCCGTTTACAGGGATCGCCTAAGACGATCGGTAAACACTTATACTCTACAGTTAGGAGATAATTTTGTGGTTGGGGGTCGCCACAACATGGGGAACTGCATTAAAGGGCCGCGGCATTAGAAAGGTTGAGAACCACTGTTTTAGATCATATTTGGCAGGTCGTTATTAAAATTTTACAAGCTTGTAACGCGATCATTGGTGCGTACTTACTAAAAGTGCTTGCCGGGCTTTCCCGGTGTCTTTGAGCTGCGTGCACACCACCATCACTTCCCTGAGCGTCCATTTGTCACTGCAGACAGTACCCCATTCTCCGTCCTTGACCCTCACCTCGACGTAACCTTCCCATTTGTAGCGACCGCCTTGGAGTCGTACCTCAAGTTGCTGTCAGAAGGAATAATGTTTAATATTTTTAGACGCTTTATAATCTGTGTGTGTAGGTAATATACGATTTACCTTGTACATACAATCTGTGTGTGTACGTAATATACGATTTATTTTGTGCATATAATCTGTGTGTAAGTAATATACGATTTACTTTGTACATATAATCTGTGTGTGTACGTAATATATGATTTACTTTGTACTTATAATCTGTGTGTGTACGTTATATGTGATTTACTTTGTCCATATAATAAAGATGTGCATAATATCGTATCCACGAATGTAGCCTACATAATATGTGTCAAACAAAAAAAATCCATTGTAATGCATTTGGCGGGATATTTACACACTGACATACGCAGTGACCTATGCCAGTGTCATAAATAATGGCATGCCCATTGACATACGCAATGACCAATCCCTTGGCATTCATTTTCTCAAATGCTGTAACATCGGTTTGATGTACGGTGCGTCATGGGTGTCGTGAGCAACCCACTAGGGTGCCACGACTAGGGTGTACGTCGTGTCGTGAGCAACCCACTAGGGTGCCACGACTAGGGTGTACGTCGTGTCGTGAGCAACCCACTAGGGTGCCACGACTAGGGTGTTCGTCGTGTCGTGAGCAACCCACTAGGGTGCCACGACTAGGGTGTACGTCGTGTCGTGAGCAACCCACTAGGGTGCCACGACTAGGGTGTACGTCGTGTCGTGAGCAACCCACTAGGGTGTACGTCGTGTCGTGAGCAACCCACTGGGGTGCCACGACTAGGGTGTACGTCGTGTCGCGAGCAACCCACTAGGGTGCCACGACTAGAGTGTACGTCGTGTCGCGAGCAACCCACTAGGGTGCCACGACTAGGGTGTACGTCGTGTCGCGAGCAACCCACTAGGGTGCCACGACTAGGGTGTACGTCGTGTCGTGAGCAACCCACTGGGGTGCCACGACTAGAGTGTACGTCGTGTCGTGAGCAACCCACTGGGGTGCCACGACTAGGGTGTACGTCGTGTCGCGAGCAACCCACTAGGGTGCCACGACTAGGGTGTATAAAAAATGTAATATTATAAGTATAATGTAAATAGTGCAATATATATATATATATATATATATATATTATAAGAAATGTGAATCTTGTTGATATCGAAATAAAAAAAATACCATCACGTCGTGTCGTGAGCAACCCATTAGGGTGCCACGACTAGGGTGTACGTCGTGTCGTGAGCAACCCACTAGGGTGCCACGACTAGGGTGTATGTCGTGTCGTGAGCAACCCACTAGGGTGCCACGACTAGGGTGTATAAAAATGTAATATTATAAGTATAATGTAAATAGTGCAATATATATATATAATGTGAATCTTGTGGATATCGAAATGAAAAAAATACTTGTTACATATGGATATTAATATGGTTAGACATAGTCCAAACGTTAAGATAAAGTAAGTCTTATTGCGTCACGTATTCTAATTTAAAGAAATTAGGCTCCATGTTAGCGGAATTGAAAAACCAATTTTTTTTACAAAATGTATCCAACGTAACATTAAAAGCCGTGTTCAACTAAACAAGGGAACTGATTTTTTAATGTTTCTTTTTCCAAATGGACCCCCCCTCCCACACCACCCCACCCCCCTAGCACACGACACAGCTCATTTGACCTGGATGAGAACTCACAGAGACATGCCATCTTATCACCCCTGGGAACAAAGCAAGCCAAAGTTTGCACGAGAAACCCATTCTGGGCTAAGTAAACAATCCAAATTTATTTGAGGAACCACTTAATTGGCGGAAAATAACTCGATTTCGTCGGGTGAGCGGTTCTCAAATGTACAGTAGTTAGGTTGTTATTGTGAGATTTTTTTTTTTAAACACAATTTAGTTTCGTCATTCCTCCTTTCTATCAAAGGAGAGGGTTGAACAAATGATAATGAAGGTCAATAACACGAATCTTTTATATAAAACTATTTCCCCCTTTCATGGTAAGACCACCCACAATCCTCTTAAAACATGTAAAAGAAATGATTTTTTTAAATAGATGTGGAAGGGCGGTGAATGGAAATTATTTGTTAATTTTAACTGTTTTCAAACCAATATATATATTAAAACATTTTAATAGATCTAAACACATTGTCACCCCGCTTGAACGCGACGTTATATCGAACGTCGTCGTGACGCCCGAAATTTCGTAAATTCCTGTGCACATTTTTTTTTAAGTACGAGAAATTATAATTAAATAGTAATAATAATAATTATTGGCTGATGTCTAGTTGTTTATCCGTGACGTCATTTGCGATGTCAAAACCCTGTTAGGGAGAGGGTCAAAACCCTGTTAGGGAGAGGGTCAAAACCCTGTTAGGGAGAGGGTCAAAACCGGGTTAGGGAGGAATTTAGGGTTCAGGTTAGGGTGAGGGATAGATTTAGATCATTTTTTAATTTTTAAAAACTTTTTATTCGTCATTATATCAAAAACATGAGTTACCAAGATGGCGGCCATGGTAAAACTAGCTCTTTTCCTAGAACTGCTTTTTTAAAAATAGTTTTTTTTGTAACATTACTGAATGTCATTATAATTCAGTAAGTTATATAATACTTAATATTGCCTATGGTCCTTTCCTTCGGTTACCTCTGTCATCCTGTCATCATTAATTTTATTCACTCATCTCAAGAATTGAATAGGTCCGATATATCACACAATTCTTTATTCACATAATTGATACAAATATATTCTTGAACCAGTTAAATTCATGTAAAAGATGTAGTTACATATAACATAAGAAATCTTGCACACTTTAATATAATTCTATTCATGAATTCACATCACATTGAAATATGGTTTTCATCTCTCTCTGACCAAAAAACGTGCCCTCTCAATATGGCGTCCAGCCTCACACTCTTAAAATCATGCTATCTTCATACGCCACAAAAAACTAGTTCCCCTTATTCTCATCCTATGATTAAATTACTCCGCCACCGTGCATGGGAATAAACAATATAGTCATGTGACTGAGTACCATTCACTCGCTGTGTTACATTTTTGGACACCGAAATCAGCAATCTTCCGCCTTTATATAACTAAATGGCACTATGCCCGAACGGATACTGTAAACACCGCACACACGAGTCCGCAATTAATGCGATTCAATGTTATGGAAGCCAATCATTGCGTAATAACCAGGCTACATTGTACATGCATGTACCAGCGCCTAGAGCAGGGGTCACCAAACTTTTTTTCACAGCGGACCGGATTCCTGACAAAATGACGAGCGAGTCCCGATTAATCGTTCTGTACATTTCGACCATGCCCCATTTTTACTGGCGGAAAATGCCGATACTAAGGAAATATCTAGCTATGACCGCTATTTACATCAAAATATTTGATAACTTGCGTTATTTAGAATGAACTTCGTAGTAATGGACACAAGAATATTTTAATTCGAGGTTTAAAAACCCGGTAGAGTCCATGTTATAAATGCTCATGATCAGCCGTGTGCAAAACGTTGTCATGGGCAACCATTCAGTCACTTGCATGTGTTATTCTCATAGTTTATTTATTATTTCATAAGAGAATGAATGTGCCGTGTTAAAATCTTTGGTCATAGGAATCTATAATTAATTACTCATGAGCAATAGTTCAAAGTTCAAAATAAGTAGTCCCAAACCAGTATTATTTTTAAACTACGCCCTGTCTTACAATGCCGTATATAGACTTTATACAATATATATAACGGACGCTAGACTTGGTAAAACCATATCCATATCGTGTTTAACGCATCAATGCATATTACATAGCTAGATACTTGGTATTAATGATTAATCCTGAAATAAAAGTTGTATAAAATTATCATTTAAGCAAGAGTTATTGCGCACGACGCGATCAGCGGTTTCGGGTCACACAACGAGAAGGTACCGTCCATAGTGACAAAATACCAAAACGAACTCACACTTAAAAATTAATTTGCTCAATAACTACTAAGGCTAGAAAGTTGATTCTGGTTTTGATTTTTTTATTTGAAATTTGCTCTATACGACTGTACAATTTTTATTATTTTTTGGGAATGTTTTATATATATATATTTTTTAACCGAAGAAAAATAAATCTGAACATAATATTTAAATTGTATCACAGCGTCTCGTGTTCCAATCGTTTTTTTTCAAGAGAATTCAAGTACGGTCGGCGGGCCTGATGGACTGAGGTTGTGGGCCGCATCCACACCCTTGGAGACCCCTGGCCAAGAGTATTTAAAATATTTATAGTTTAATTTGTGCAGATCCTCACAAAATCCTGCCGTGGAAGGTTTCTTTTAGTGGAAATGTCCTAATTGAAAAAAAAATAATTAAAAAATTAAACTCTATACTCTAAAATTAAATTGGTCGAGCGACGTTTGTGGGGATTTTCATTTTTCTGACTGCGAAATCATTGCCGTTGATTGCTGTCATTGCCATTGATTGCTGTCATTGTCATTGATTGCTGTCATTGCCATTGATTGCTGTCATTGTCATTGATTGCTGTCATTGCCATTGATTGCTGTCATTGCCATTGATTGCTGTCATTGCCATTGATTGCTGTCATTGCCATTGATTGCTGTCATTGCCATTGATTGCTGTCATTGCCATTGATTGCTGTCATTGCCATTGATTGCTGTCATTGCCATTGATTGCTGTCATTGCCATTGATTGCTGTCATTGCCATTGATTGCTGTCATTGCCATTGATTGCTGTCATTGCCATTGATTGCTGTCATTGCCATTGATTGCTGTCATTGCCATTGATTGCTGTCATTGCCATTGATTGCTGTCATTGCCATTGATTGCTGTCATTGCCATTGATTGCTGTCATTGCCATTGATTGCTGTCATTGCCATTGATTGCTGTCATTGCCATTGATTGCTGTCATTGCCGTTGATTGCTGTCATTGCCATTGATTGCTGTCATTGCCATTGATTGCTGTCATTGCCATTGATTACTGTCATTGCCATTGATTGCTGTCATTGCCATTGATTGCTGTCATTGTCATTGATTGCTGTCATTGCCATTGATTGCTGTCATTGCCATTGATTGCTGTCATTGCCATTGATTGCTGTCATTGCCATTGATTGCTGTCATTGCCATTGATTGCTGTCATTGCCATTGATTGCTGTCATTGCCATTGATTGCTGTCATTGTCATTGATTGCTGTCATTGCCATTGATTGCTGTCATTGCAATTGATTGTTGTCATTGCCATTGATCGCTGTCATTGCCATTGATTGCTGTCATTGCCATTGATTGCTGTCATTGCCATTGATTGCTGTCATTGCCATTGATTGCTGTCATTGTCATTGATTGCTGTCATTGCCATTGATTGCTGTCATTGCAATTGATTGTTGTCATTGCCATTGATCGCTGTCATTGCCATTGATTGCTGTCATTGCCATTGATTGCTGTCATTGCCATTGATTGCTGTCATTGTCATTGATTGCTGTCATTGCCATTGATTGCTGTCATTGCCATTGATTGCTGTCATTGCCATTGATTGCTGTCATTGCCATTGATCGCTGTCATTGCCATTGATTGCTGTCATTGCCATTGATTGCTGTCATTGCCATTGATTGCTGTCATTGCCATTGATTGCTGTCATTGCCATTGATTGCTGCAGGGAGATGGGGGTGTGGATGTGAATCCAAGTCTCGAAAACCTCCTCCACCGAAACCCCCAAAATGAATTTTAAAAAAAAAGTATGTGTTCAAAAGTGTAAAGACACCTAATTTTGTTCATTTAACAAATTTTGTTATTACCAACACCATTAACCATCCCGAATTTTTTTCGGGACAATGAATTTTTTTTTCATTAACGGGTCGCAAAGATAATTTAGCTTGGGAGTTAAAAGAGTTATATTTTTCTGCTATCCTCGACGGAGAGAATGCCGTCTAACGGTTAGATGGTCTCCACGTGTCTGCATTGATATCTGCATCGTCGTTTCTTGGGTATATAATTTCAATTGGACACCGAGTCAGTGACGTCAGAAAGACGAATTATTTTGTTATCGGGCCAAAGTCTCGTCACGTGCTTAATCTCGTTCTCATGTCACGTGATCTACCCGAAGCCGAGATCTTTAGAAACAACTTTTCCTGGCGCTGTAAACGCCCTCCGTCTCTTTCAACAGTGAAGAAAAGAATAAGAATATTTCCCCCAATTCACTGATTTATTGTTTCTAACGGTCTTATTATTCAACACATCTCCCCGAGGGCCTTGTCGTCATTTCGATGTTTTTACGCCATTTTGGATTTAGACCCTTGAGTGAAATATGACGCTGGTTGGCAGGATGAATTTCCCCCATCTTGTAACGACCTTGATTCGAGGGAAAAATGAAATGTCAGGCAGATGTATCCTCGACAGTTTTCATATTTTATTTAGTACCCGGTACAAAAGAAATCTTTAGTTATGTACATGTCCGTTTAAACTTCCTGAGTGAAAACATAATGCCAGACATCGCATGTATTTGTACTGCCAGACATCGCGGGTATTTGTAGTAATAGAAAGCTAAATTTCATTGAGATATTGTAGCCCCCCCCCCCAAGCTATTAGTAGGTCCCCCACAAAAGATATTTGTAGGTCATTCACAGAAGCTATTGGTAGGCCCTCCCACATAAGCTATTGGTAGGTCCCCCACCTAAGCTATTGGTAGGTCCCCCACCCTAGCTATTGGTAGGTCCCCCACCCCAGCTATTTGTAGGTCCCCAGCCCAAGCTACTGGTAGGTCCCCCACCTGAGCTATTGGTAGGTCCCCCACCCAAGCTATTGGTAGGTCCCCCATCCAAGCTATTGGTAGGTCCCACACCCAAGCTATTGGTAGGTCCCCCACCAAAGCTATTGGTAGGTCCCCCACCCAAGCTTTTGGTAGGCTTTCCACCCAAGCTATTGGTAGGTCCCCCACACAAGCTTTTGGTAGGCCTTCCACACAAGTTATTGGTAGGTCCCCCACACAAGCTATTGTTAGGCCTCCCCCAAGCAATTGGTAGGTCCCCAACCCAAGCTATTGGACGGTCCCCGACCCAAGCTATTGGTAGGTCCCCCACCCAAGCTATTGGAAGGTCCCCCACCCAAGCTATTGGTAAGTCCCCCACCTAAGCTATTGGTAGGTCCCAAACCCAAGCTATTGGTAGGTCCCTCACACCAGCTACTCGTAGGTCTCCCAACCAAGCTATTGGTAGGTCCCTCACCCCAGCTACTGGTAGGTCCCCCCACAAGGTATTGGTAGGTCCCCCACCTAAGCTATTGGTAGGTCCCCCACCCCAGCTACTGGTAGGTCCCCCACACAAGGTATTGGTAGGTCCCTCCCCCAAGCTAATGGTAGGTCCTTCACCCAAGCTATTCTTTCACCAATACTTCCTATCTAAACAGCGTAACTCAGCATCCGCAGTCTATCCATTGTAACTTTGTTGTTCTGTCAGATGTACACGTGTGGTTCCATAATACAGTAGAAGTCCATTAGTCCGGCATCCAACAGTCCGGAATTCCCGATAGTCCGGCATCGCTCCGGAAAATTGTAAAAATTTTGGTTTTCTCCAAAAGGGTGTATTTAAAAAGCAAATAAAAACGCTCGAGCTGGGCAGAAGCTGCAGAATCACTAAATAAGGTTATCTCTTTTGCTGAGGCTAATACTAGCTACAGTGCTTCAGAAATTATTGATTTCCATATCTTTAGAAATAAATTTTATACTAAACGCCAAAAGTTAAGAAAACAAAAAGACTTTCGTGACTTTTTTAAATCTAAGTGAAATATGTTTTACAGTACGTGTATATACATTATATGAAATGTAAAATAAACTTTGTTGTATTTGCATACTGTATTTGTAGTTTAATTATTAACCTAATTGTTCTTATAATTACGATTTATGTATGTATGTAGTTGAAAAAACAAAGTACATTTGTTTTACGGCAAAGCCTACACTAAAAAGAAGGGGCTCCGCCCGATAGACCGGAATTTTCGGTAGTCCGGCACCGAGCCGGCCCCGAACGTGCCGGATTATCGGACTTCTACTGTATGTTGTTTTGCGAGAAGTAACTGTGTGGTTCCATAATATGTTGTTTTCCGAGAAGTAACTGTGTGGTTCCATAATATGTTGTTTTGCGAGAAGTAACTGTGTGGTTCCATCCATGCGGACGCTTACATGGCCATTAGGAAGTTGTGTTTTTACAGCAAGTCGTGGGGTGGGATCGGGGTTGGGGAGTACAAAACAGACTCATACTGACCTCGTCAATGGGTTCGTCTGCAAGAACTGCTTGGTTATGTTTTTTGTCTTCTGTATTTTTGACGTCATCCGCGCCCTTGACGTCATCTGCGCCCTTGGCATCATTTGTTATTTTATACTCCTCTGCGCTGATGTTGAACGGCGAGTCGTTCTTCGCCACGTCCAACATCTTCTGGTCGTCTTGAGCAGGTTTCGTGTTGTCCACCATGGCAAAAGGGATTAGGATCTCCGAATCAGCTTCCCCCGACTGAGTTTGGTTATTCTGTCTCGACCACGTCAGCAGTTCCTCTTCAAGCTCGGACCGGGGCGGCACCGTTGACGCCGGCATGGTTGTCGACGTAGGCGCCGCCGATGCTGTCACTGCTGTCGTCGTCGTCGTCGTAAACCTCGACTTTTTCTTCTTGGCGGACTTATTCCTCTGTCGTCGATTCAATTTTTTCGTCGTTGCAGCTGCTGTTGTCGTTTCGGTGGTGGTGGTTGTGGAGGTGGTGGTGGTGGTAGCCGTAGTTGTTGGCTCGACGCCCGCGTTGCAGATGACCCCGGCTGACCTGTAGAGCCCCGGGCACCGCCTTTCTTTGGTGGTGATGTCGTAGCCCTGGAACCGGCAGTCGGCCAGCCTCGCCTCATGGCCAACACACTGGACGTATGTCATCCACATCCTGGCTGAATAAAACGAAGATTTATTAAAACGTGTAGAGACGTGAGAAACGTTAGCTTTGCTGGGTCAGGGCTTCCCTGATTTAGTATTAATGCTACCCTGGGTGAACGAAGATTTGTGCCACCCATTAACCGCGACCCTCCCCCCCCCCCCCAAAAAAAAAAAAACAACAACAACAACAAACAAACAAACAAAGGAAAAAACTTAGCAGGCAGAATATGCAACCTCCCAATATGAAGAAAATGAGTGCTCATGGGACGGACCACCCCCTTCCCCCCTCCCACGCTAGTGCTGAAAAATGTCTGTCGGGAAAAAAGTTAGTACGATGTTAAACGAATTTCTGGCATTATTTATTTTTTAACTTGGAGCAATCTGTGGTGACTTCGGCTTAAATATTCGTTTCTCACGCTAACACCACAGGCAGCAGGGTTCGTCGACGTAGAGGAAATGATACCAGAGTGTAGCAAAAGTTTAATGAAACAAAATTACAGGAAATCTATCGGGGAAAAACAAGAAGGTTATCATGAGTTCATGGTTGTAAGTTTCAACAAAAGTAAGCTTAAACGTGAAGAGAGTGTTGGTTAGGGGGATTAACAGTGGGTAGATCATGACCCATAACAGCTAAATTAATCATCTGATTACAGAACAGAACCTATCGCGATAAATACATCATCATCATTATTATTATTAGTTATCTTATAAAGCGCGGTACCACAGCCTAGGGCTGGGCTCACAGCGCCGTACCAAAAAATATTAGCGAAAGAGACACAATCGTGACAATAAAATAAAATGCATTTATGTGATAAAGAACAGCTGTATAACAACAAAACAAAAACAAATGCATATTCACCCCACCCACCCCAGAACTTTTACATGTCAAGCCATGGACGGCAGCCAGCAGCTTAGTTTATCGGTCGGGGGGGGGGGACATCAGTCGGGGTAGTAGAGTTTAAAGAGATGTGTTTCGAGTGTAGTTTTGAAGGACTGGGTGGTTGGTATATGGCGGATGCTAATTATTAATTCGATTATAGGACGTATTGCATTAAATGTAAATCAAATAATCATTTGATGACAGGGCATGTAACGTTAAACACATGTCAAATAATCATTTGATGACAGGGCATGTAACGTTAAACACATGTCAAATAATCATTTGATTACAGAACATAAAACATTAAATACATGTCACATACCCATATGATTACAGGACATATTACATTAGATGCATGCCAAATCCTTATTTGATGATAGGACATATAAACTAATGTCTTCAGGAAGAGGCAGACCATTCCAATAAATCTCATCATGTGCCTCTATGAGGTGTCGACAATTATCATGGGCCCCTCTGCGATGTCGGAAATTAACTCTGCAAAGTATCTATTGTAATGGTGGGCCAATTTCAGATTCTAAATATTACACCAAGAGCGTGTGAATATGAAAAGTAAAAATTAAAATGTGTGACTCTACAATGCTATTTAACTGTTTCGCACACCCATCCGCTTAAGAAGCTGTAGCTTAATCTGCTTGACCTTAATATTATAATCTGTTCATATCTAACTTACGATTTCCTGGTCCAAACTGAGATCGAACCGACGCTTTAACGGCCTTGGTGTATCCAAGCTGCTTGCAGACGACCTTGGCGTCCCTCAGGTCCCAGTTGTTGTCGCAGACGGCTCCCCATTTCCCGTCATGGTAGATCACGACGGTGCCCATGTAGCGTCGCTGACCCCCGACCAACCGGATGTCACCTTCGACGAAATCAGTTTCTGCCGACAATCTTCGCCAACTCAAAATCAAGAAGAAAACACGCGCAAACCAAAGTGGAGCCATTTTTTTTCTTCAACTAAAATTTCCCCTAAGCTGTTTAAATTCCAGGAATTCTTTATAGACTCTCCATCGACCACAAGAAAATGTTTTGTTAAAAATTTTTATAAGCACCTTTTTTTAAAATCTCGTCTTCTTTAAATCCACATTGAATTGAGCCAATTAACGTCCGGCTAGTTTCACAACATTCCTTCAGACGAGAGAACACTCAGACACAAGACTTGAATCAAGCCTCTTGCACATTTAAATTCTCACACACACAAGCACCGCACATGTGTAAACACGGATAAGTTGTTGTGCGATCTCGAGACAATATGTGGGAGTTTAGTCCACGTTTACGACCAGGAGGAGAGAGAGTGCGAGAGGGAGGGAGTAAGCTGTTGATGTAACCTTCTCATCCCAGCAGACGTGTGCTGGCTGTCACGTCCCTCTCGGTGCGAGCACTGCTCATTCCGCACAATGTTTCTTACGGGCCTGGTCCAGGTATTTTAGAGATGCTAAGCCACAGGAGGACTCCCAGTCTGTAGAGTTCTGTGTTTGGACTAATTAATGGACGGCCCCGACACGTGTGTCCGTCCGCCATTTCCATGCGATGGGATAATTTGTGTCACTAGTCTATGAATGCATTCCTTGGTGGATCAGTACGCATAAATATTAAGTCAGATAATTTGGAAAGATTTCATTATATTTAACAAAATGGAATATTATGTCACAAGAATGAATCAAAACCCTCTGTATAAAATTGATAGTTCATTTCAAAGGTTGTCCACTTATTTAGAAATAATTAATGATACGTTTGAAATATGCTTGTATAAGTATCGGGAAATTTACCTGAATAAACAGAAAGAGAAATGTTCGTCTTGAAAATCTTTCATTGGGGGGGGGGGGGGGGGGGGGGACTATTATGACTTTAGTCCCGATGAAACTGAAGTCCCCATGAAATCGAAGTCCCAATGAAATTGAAGTCCCTATGAAAATCTAGCACCATGAAAAAGTAATTTAAAAGTTTTTTTAAACTGTAAAGAAAACCTTTGCAATTTCTAGTAACCTCCAATCACATCCATGTATTTGTAACTATCGTCAATCTGATGTACACACTTCAAAAATCTATTTTCATCATATATCCAAATCTAACGTTAAAATGATTATTTTTTAAAGCAACAAACTCAAACATTCACACAAACAAACAATTATACAAATAGTCAAACTGAGGTGCAGTTTAAAAAAGAGTAAGACCCCCCCCCCATACATCAAATAATATATAACACTATTTACGTAACGTACACTCAATTTTCCTTTTCAACGTGTCTTTTTTCCCCAACGGCTAAGCATTGCAACATTTTTCTTCACCCTGTCAAGCGCCGCCAGATTTCGGGAATCCCCGATGTTTACGCGTCAACATTTGATATGTCAGTGAGGAACAATTTCAGTGGGGGCTGCTGGAATTCAGCCCTAAACATTCTTCTTCGTCTCCCCTTCCATTCATGAATCAGACGCCATCTTGATGTACCCAACCAACCCCCCCACCACCCACACACCTGTCGAGTTTACTCACCTCCCTGTTAAATCCTTTCGTCGAGTTTCGTGAGATCAGAGAAGAAATCCTAACTCAGCATAGTCATTGTCAGGGGCGGAGTCGAGCGACGGGTACGAGTGTGGGGTGTGGGAGAGGGGAGGAGGAGAACCAGGCTGTGCAATATCACACATAAAAATGAAAAAATAAAATAATTGTACTGGTTAGATTATGGAAAACCTGCGCTGTGTAATATTTTTTTTTAAAAACAATGATTCTTAATGCCGACTCGCCCTATCGTGTGGGCATTCCAATGCCATGAATTGTAACTTGTAAATAGTTGTTAAATTGATGAGAATCACCCGTTGAAATTTAATAGTAAAAAAATGCTTTCAGTTCTATTATTATATACGTTTCATAGGTTTAAAATAGTTGAATGGTTGTTGTTGTTGTTGTTGGTGATGTTGTTGTTGTTGGTGATGTTGTTGTTGTTGGTGGTGTTTTTGATGAGTTTATTATTTTAGCCATTATTATTTTTTTAAATGTATGATTATTTTTAAAATGCAAGCTTAAGACAGTGTTAAAATGTTTGTCATACCAAAAATGGTAACGTATTTATCATAACTTATTTAGGACTCAAGGAAACAAAAATCCCAACCCGTGAACGGAGCATTAGATTGTGTGACGTCATTAGTCCATGAAGTCGGTATATTCCTTTTATATTCTCAAAATGCTCATCATTTTAAAACGTTATATTTTAACCTTCAAGTGAGTTCCAGCACAACTTTGATCAAATCTAAAGTAACACGATATTCAGCTCTACAAAAGCCCTTAAAACACACACACACACACAGCACACACCACACAAAAAACAACAACAACAACAGCACACCCTCTATCCCACACGCACAACCATTTGATTAAAATATTATTTGTAACATTTCTGCCTCATTAGATTCTAGAAGAAAATTAAAAGCGTTTACTTCTTCCTCAGGGTGCTGAAGATTGCAGAACTTATTTATTTTCAATTTTAACTTTCTACAAGAAAAGGAATTATTTTCAAATGTAAGAGTAGTTTTTTTTTTAAAATACTCGCGGAAAAAAAGGTGTATATCTTCTTCATGATCAGCACATCCCATTTCCGGTTCGCCTGATCCTCCTTAGCAGACGCATGAACGTGTAAAACCATTAAAAAAAAATGAGGCAAAGATTGCTGTGTGCATATTTCTTCAAATTGCATCTACAAAATAAAACTTCCGCCTTTGGTGTCAGTGACTGTCTTACTCGGATAATATGGACAGAGTGCCCGTGGCGCCCATAAGACAGTATGTTCAAGGTTTGGGGGAGGGGGGTTAGGTGCCCCTCCCTTGAAATTAATATGTCTTACTACACAGTATAGTGCATTCAAAAAGAAATTTGACAAAAATTTGATGCTGTGAACTCAAAAAAAAAATTTAAAATTCGATGAAAGTTCCGTTCGACCAAACTACAGTCGATCAATTTTCCGTCGACGAAATTTCTTTCAAACAAATTTCCGGTAACCGTACATTAAATTTAAGACAATCAAGCCAACAATTTTTGCATCAAGGGAGGTAATAACTAAGCATACGCCTGAAGGATTTAAGAAATATAAAAATCCTGTTTTTAATATTTCTATCTATCTATCTATCTATCTATCTATCTATCTATCTATCTATCTATCTATCTATCTATCTATCTATCTATCTATCTATCTATCTATCTATCTATCTATCTATCTATCTATCTATCTATCTATCTATCTATCTATCTATCTATCTATCTATCTATCTATCTATCTATCTATCTATCTATCTATCTATCTATCTATCTATCTATCTATCTATCTATCTATCTATCTATCTATCTATCTATCTATCTATCTATCTATCTATCTATCTATCTATCTATCTATCTATCTATCTATCTATCTATCTATCTATCTATCTATCTATCTATCTATCTATCTATCTATCTATCTATCTATCTATCTATCTATCTATCTATCTATCTATCTATCTATCTATCTATCTATCTATCTATCTATCTATCTATCTATCTATCTATCTATCTATCTATCTATCTATCTATCTATCTATCTATCTATCTATCTATCTATCTATCTATCTATCTATCTATCTATCTATCTATCTATCTATCTATCTATCTATCTATCTATCTATCTATCTATCTATCTATCTATCTATCTATCTATCTATCTATCTATCTATCTATCTATCTATCTATCTATCTATCTATCTATCTATCTATCTATCTATCTATCTATCTATCTATCTATCTATCTATCTATCTATCTATCTATCTATCTATCTATCTATCTATCTATCTATCTATCTATCTATCTATCTATCTATCTATCTATCTATCTATCTATCTATCTATCTATCTATCTATCTATCTATCTATCTATCTATCTATCTATCTATCTATCTATCTATCTATCTATCTATCTATCTATCTATCTATCTATCTATCTATCTATCTATCTATCTATCTATCTATCTATCTATCTATCTATCTATCTATCTATCTATCTATCTATCTATCTATCTATCTATCTATCTATCTATCTATCTATCTATCTATCTATCTATCTATCTATCTATCTATCTATCTATCTATCTATCTATCTATCTATCTATCTATCTATCTATCTATCTATCTATCTATCTATCTATCTATCTATCTATCTATCTATCTATCTATCTATCTATCTATCTATCTATCTATCTATCTATCTATCTATCTATCTATCTATCTATCTATCTATCTATCTATCTATCTATCTATCTATCTATCTATCTATAGAAAGTTTGAATTTTTTTTTTAATACGACCGAAAGCATCAATCACTGATAGCCGAAAGTCTCAATCACTTTCAACCGAATCCAAAATAAAACAAAAACGACGCCGAAAGTTAACTTTTAAGTTTCGGCCAAAACCAAAACTACGCATAAAGTGATCAAATGGCAAATTTCGGCACCGAAGCCGGTCTCTATTCGAGTGGGCAGCAAAAGCACTGTGAAATCAATTTGGTGTCAATTCAATTCTTCCTGCCGACACGTTAGTTGTTTTGTTGCGTTCCCATTTTCTGGTCTGACCATACTTTGTTTGACTCATTTCCTGAACAGAGTTCCAGGAACGTAGCTACACTTTGACAGCTGGTGTCTACAATACGCCAGTATTGGTTGAAAGTGTTACAATAATATTGTAACATTGTGACACCTGAATTGATGCCACTACACTGGCTTTCAAAAAAAAGTATTAAAATATTATCTTTTTTGTCTAGTATGTCGGGTATGTTTGGTATGTTTTGTATGTCTTATATGTCTTGCATGTCTTGTATGTCTGGCATGTCAGGTATGTCTGGTAAATCTGGTATGTCTGGTATGTCAGGTATGTCTGGTATGTCTGGTATGTCAGGTAAGTCTAATATGTCTGGTATGTGAAAAAACGTTTTACACCATGATCTTGTATGTCTTTTATATCTCGTATGTCTTGCACACTTCCACTGGTGCAGTAAAGCCTCCCTCGATCAAGTAGCTTAGATGTTTGAGCGTACTTATCATTACCAGCCCTCACACTAACAGTAATTGACTCATCATTCATAAAAGATATGGATTCGTGGAAATGGTTACCGGACATTTGATCGAAAGAAATTTCGTCGACGGAAATTTGATCGACAGTAATTTGATCGAACGGAAATTTGATCGAATCTTTTTTTCAGTCGAGACGTTAAAATTTTCGTCAAATTTCTTTTTGAACGCACTATACTATATAGTAAAACAAAATAATGCGTTCAAAAAGAAATTTGACGCAAAATTTTAACGTATAAATAAAAAAAAACGATTCGACCAAATTTCCGTTCGATCAAATTTCCGTCGATCAATGTTCCGTCGACCAAATTTCTTTCGATCAAATTTCCGGATACACGTGGAAACAATGATGTAAATGTCCTTCATCAAAAAAGTCGAAGTGGCAAAGATGATGGAAAGGATTTCCAGCCAGTCAAGGCTTTTTCCTGCGTGAAAAATGTTTAAGAAAATCTTCTTTAGATAAAGTAATTCTTTGTTTTCCAAATTTTCCGATACTAAAGGCAAAAGTTTTGTTAAATTTTTAAAGAAGATCAGTATATCAAAGTATGTTATCATAAATATATTTAAAATGGTATGTAGAGTTTTTGCTGTAAATTTAAGATTAAGTTTTTACATTTTGTTTGAGAAATTTATTTTTTAGTTCAGGGACACAAAAAGTGGCATTGTATGCCCAAAAATGAACAACTTAAAACACATGAAATCTAAAGCATTTCTCTAGCTTAGAAACCAGCCGTCAATGGGGCCATTAGTGACAATAATTATCTAATTAGTGATCATTTAGATTTGGTAATTTAAGATCATGTTTACGGAAAAAATATTGTTGAAATTTGTTGTTTAGGGGCGCGATAATGGGTAGGGTAAGCTTATAATATATTAGGAGATATATACTTCGCAAAACTCTTATCGGTGTTAGAAACATAAACATCGTTACATAGATTTTTCTTTTTAAAAAAAGTAGAAAAGTCAACTACGTATAAAAATGTATATTTTTCCATTAAAATACAAAACGCAACAATACAAAAACCTACATAAAAAGTATCCAGTCAATGTCTTTCTTTACTTGCCGCAATGGACAGTACAAGCCAATAGACATCGAGGATATATGAGCAAGATGGAAACAAGTAGGTAGACTACACCCTTTTTTCGTGAGTACGAAAAATATGTCTTTTCAACTCAGTTTTGAAAGACTGCAGTCTTTGGTTATTTCTGAGAGCGACAGGAAGTGCGTTCCAAATTGTTGGGCCAGCAAAAGCGAAAGTGCGCCTTCCGTAATTCTCGAGGCGAACACGCAGTATCCAGAGTTTGCCACTATCGGATGAACGGAGAGTTCTAGCGGGTAAATAAGGCGTCATGAGGGCTTTGAGATAGGACGGCGCCAGGTCGTGCAAGCAGCGGTAGCACAGAGTTGCAATTTTGTACTCTATGCGGACCGGCACAGCCAATGCAGCTCTCTCAGAAGTTTTTTAGCATGGGCTAATTTGCGCTTGCGCAGAACAATGCGAGCCGCGTTATCCTGTACTTTTTGAATTGTATCCAGTCCAGGAGCGTAGCTTTTACCCACCATGAGAGCATTGCAGTAGTCCATGCGTGATAGCATGAATGCAGACATCAGCCTTTCTTGATGAATCAAACGTTAAAAAAAAGTCTGATATGACTAATTCTGCGCAACTCTAGAAAAATCGCCTTGCAAAACAAGTTAATGTGATTTTTCCATAGTTAGTGTTTTGTCTAGTTAGACGCCCAAGTTTCGCACTGTTTGAGCAAGCTCAATCTGCACACCCGAGAGAGTAAAGGATGGTGCGTTATTCACAGATTTTTGTTTCTGAGCGGTAGCAATGGGGATCAGCTCGGTCTTTTCGTCAATTTGAGCTTGTTTATGGCCACCCAGTGCTTAACTGACTCCACTGTCTTCTAAGTCATGCCAAGAAGCTGAGGAAACTGATCACGGACTGCTGAAGTTGGGTATCATCCGTGATATAGCAAGTCAAACTGTTGATCACCGCATCCAGGGGCTGAACGTACATAATGAAAAGCACGGGTCCTAGGACCGAGCCCTGGGGCACTCCAAATTCAATAATAGATTGCTTTAAGGTCAAGCCGTTTGCGATAACTGATTGGACCCGATTTGTCAGATACGAGCGAAAGCATCTCAGGACGGGATCGGTGAAACCGAAGGTTTTTTGAAGACGTTTGAGAGATATGCCGTGGTCAAGCATATCGAAAGCTGCCGATAGATCAAGTAACGACAAAAGGGATACCTGGCCCTCATCAAAAGATGATAGAAGGTCATTCACGACGAGCTACAGGGCTTTCTCAGTAGAGCCCTGAGAAAGCCCTGTATGTTGACTGGACTGTGCTGCGTAAGCGGCAGCGCCCCCGAGGAGACTTGGGGGCGTCCACATGGGGTTTTGCCTCTTCGTGGCGTGGCAGACTAGTAGGGGGGACTTGTCCACCCGAAGCTAAAAAACCCCGGCCAAACGCATGACTCCCAACGCAACGGTAGCTGCCACTAACATGATTACTAGTTGCTGTTAATGGATATGAGGCTTGGGTGGCCATCAAAACCCATGCCGATGATTTTAGCTACGCGGCCGTGAGAAAGCCGCTCCTAGGCAACCGTCTCGTCCCGCCACTACCAACGTCCAGACCGAAAGACTCCCTGGGCGGTGGGGAGTGGTAACGCAACACCAACCCCCCGGAGTGGAAGCAAAGCCGTCCTGACCCACAGAGAGCGGACTGCGGACGCTTTAAACGCAGCGTCCTCGGTCGACCGGGCCTCCCCTAGGTCAAGGGGGAAGTTCCCGGCGCCCTTCCGCACGGGCTGGCGTCGGGTTAAGTCCTTCAGTGCGCTGGATTGTGTGGGGGGCGCCGGGGGGGGCACTAAGAGCTCGCGCTCGACGGCCTACCGACTCCATCTCTTATGCGACATTTTCAGTATGCTGACTGGAAAGGCTCAAACAAGTCACACTGAGTGAGGTGATCCAGAAGTTAGCGGAGAACGAATTACTCTAAAATTTTGGATATAAATGGTGGATGAGAGACGGGGGCGATAATTTTTCAACACATTTGGTTCGAGATTTGCATTTTTTAGCAGTGGAGTTACAACCACCTCTTTAAAAGAGGATGGAACAATACCCGTTGTCAAAGACTGATTTATGATACCAGTTATGATAGGAACTATTTCATCTAAGCATTCGTACATCAGACCTGCTGGAAGAGGGTCGATCAAACATGACTTTCTTAGGGTGTCAACCAGGATTTTCTTCACTTGCGATTCAGTGACCTCAACAAATTCGCTCATAGGAGAGCCGTTAAACTGTGAGAATTCGGGAGCATTGGTGCAACTGTCTCACCCTGATCTTCGTAGCTTTCGTAATAAAGAACTCATTTAAAGCATCTGGCAGCCCGCCTACAGCAATGTTGTTTAGTAAAGATGTGTTCTTCTGTTTACCAGTCAGCTGACCCACAATACGAAATAAGTCCATACTTTAGCTGCAATCTACAATCTGGTGACTGGCATATTCAGTCCTAGCAGCAAGGACAAACTTCTTAGTTAGTTCCCTGTGACCAACAAAGATTTGTCGGTGCACGATCAAGCCTGACTTCCTCCACTTGCGTTCTGCACGTCACTGCTCCTAGGATGTGGCACTGTTTCTGTATCGCGATACTGACAAGCTGAGTCATATCATGTGTGTATATAAATAATATATATATATATATATATATATATATATATATATATATATATATATATATATATATATATGTAGTTCACACTTTACAATTACCCCTTTACAATTTCAAAAAAGTAATCATTAGAATTAGATATACATTGGGTGAAATAAGGACCACCACCACCCACCCCAACTGTAACCATTATATTTGTAACAACTAACCATCAATATACTCGATCTGTACAATTTTTGTACATGATATGAATTTCACACACTCTCTCTCCCTCTCTCGCTCTTAATGAATACACGACTATCGGTACTATACATTTTGTAACAAAAAAACGTACACACTGACTTGCTGTACCATGTACGTCGATACTGAATAAGTACACTCTTAAGAGCAATCTGTACCCATTTGTACAATCTAACCGTGCAGTTTACTTATAGACTGGCTAACACTGTGTGTGAGTACGCACCTGACTAATCACATGAGTAATATATCCTATAATTAACACATTCTCACCAGCCTGGCTTGTCTGGAACCAGCACGAGATGTAAT
Source organism: Omphiscola glabra (assembly GCA_964017045.1). Lineage (NCBI taxonomy): Eukaryota > Metazoa > Mollusca > Gastropoda > Lymnaeidae > Omphiscola > Omphiscola glabra. The sequence goes on along the minus strand of OZ024794.1, from coordinate 34,831,307 downwards.
TGTGCTTTGCGGAAGGCGGGGGGCAAGGGTTACGCTCCCCACACAAGACATAAAGGAATCCCCATAATTCTGTCAGACACCGTGCCAGCCGTGCCTCGTGGTATTCTTTATTTGGAACCCTTAATCCTTATAACGTACAACATCTATTGTACCATCAAGGCAATGACCTCATTTAGCTTATAATATCTGTTGTACCAGCAGGGCAATGGCCTCATTTAGCTAATATTAACTGTTTACCATCAGGGCAATAGCTTCATTTAGCTTATATTATCTGTTGTACTAGTAGGGCAATGACCTCATTTAGCTTATATTATCTATTGTACCAGCAGGCAATGACCTCATTTAGCTTATATTATCTGTTGTACCAGCAGGGCATTTAGCTAATTAGAACTGTTGTACCAACAGGGTAATGGCCTCATTTTTTGTTAATTTTAACTGTTGTATCAGCAGGGCAATGGCCTCATTTAGTTAATATTAACTGTTGTACCAGCAGGGCATTTAGTTAATATTAACAGTTACACCAGCAGGGCATTTAGTTAATATTAACTGTTGTACCAGCAGGGCATTTAGTTAATATTAACTGTTGTACCAGCAGGGCATTTAGTTATTAACAGTTGCACCAGCAGGGCATTTAGTTAATATTAACAGTTGCACCAGCAGGGCATTTAGTTAATATTAACTGTGGTACCAGCAGGGCATTTAGTTAATATTAACTGTTGTACCAGCAGGGCATTTAGCTAACATTAACTGTTGTACCAGCTCCATCTAGATAATATCATGTATGGTACCAGCAGTTAATGGAATCATCTAGCAAAAATCATATATCGTACCAATTGATGGTCAATACTCGGTTCCATATTTGTCTTTTCTAACCGACCTATTGATTAACATTTTTATTCATGGTAAATATGTTTTTTTCCGCTCACAACAAATAATATATTTGAAGTGTGAATAGGAGCTTTTCCCCTTGATTATAAGTGTAAAGGACCCTTGAGCCTAAGTAAAAGTAATCTAGTGAAATTGACGTTGTCCTTGTTTAACCATATTTTTTTTTCTGGCATCCGTTTGTCACAAGGTGACGATGGTGTAGGCTTGTCACAAGGTGACGATGGTGTAGGCTTGTCACAAGGTGACGATGGTGTAGGCTTGTCACAAGGTGACGATGGTGTAGGCTTGTCACAAGGTGACGATGGTGTAGGCTTGTCACAAGGTGACGATGGTGTAGGCTTGTCACAAGGTGACGATGGTGTAGGCTTGTCACAAGGTGACGATGGTGTAGGCTTGTCACAAGGTGACGATGGTGTAGGCTTGTCACAAGGTGACGATGGTGTTGGCTTGTCACAAGGTGACGATGGTGTGGGCTTGTCACAAGGTGACGATGGAGTGGGCTTGTCACAAGGTGACGATGGTGTGGACTTGTCACAAGGTGACGATGGTGTGGACTTGTCACAAGGTGACGATGGTGTGGACTTGTCACAAGGTGACGATGGTGTGGACTTGTCACAAGGTGACGATGGTGTGGACTTGTCACAAGGTGACGATGGTGTGGACTTGTCACAAGGTGACGATGGTGTGGACTTGTCACAAGGTGACGATGGTGTGGACTTGTCACAAGGTGACGATGGTGTGGACTTGTCACAAGGTGACGATGGTGTGGACTTGTCACAAGGTGACGATGGTGTGGACTTGTCACAAGGTGACGATGGTGTGGACTTGTCACAAGGTGACGATGGTGTGGACTTGTCACAAGGTGACGATGGTGTGGACTTGTCACAAGGTGACGATGGTGTGGACTTGTCACAAGGTGACGATGGTGTGGACTTGTCACAAGGTGACGATGGTGTGGACTTGTCACAAGGTGACGATGGTGTGGACTTGTCACAAGGTGACGATGGTGTGGACTTGTCACAAGATGACGATGGTGTGGACTTGTCACAAGGTGACGATGGTGTGGACTTGTCACAAGGTGACGATGGTGTGGACTTGTCACAAGGTGACGATGGTGTGGACTTGTCACAAGGTGACGATGGTGTGGACTTGTCACAAGGTGACGATGGTGTGGACTTGTCACAAGGTGACGATGGTGTGGACTTGTCACAAGGTGACGATGGTGTGGACTTGTCACAAGGTGACGATGGTGTGGACTTGTCACAAGGTGACGATGGTGTAGGCTTGTCACAAGGTGACGATGGTGTAGGCTTGTCACAAGGTGACGATGGTGTGGACTTGTCACAAGGTGACGATGGTGTAGGCTTGTCACAAGGTGACGATGGTGTAGGCTTGTCACAAGGTGACGATGGTGTAGACTTGTCACAAGGTGACGATGGTGTAGGCTTGTCACAAGGTGACGATGGTGTAGGCTTGTCACAAGGTGACGATGGTGTAGGCTTGTCACAAGGTGACGATGGTGTAGGCTTGTCACAAGGTGACGATGGTGTGGGCTTGTCACAAGGTGACGATGGTGTGGACTTGTCACAAGGTGACGATGGTGTGGGCTTGTCACAAGGTGACGATGGTGTGGACTTGTCACAAGGTGACGATGACGTGGACTTGTCACAAGGTGACGATGGTGTGGACTTGTCACAAGGTGACGATGGTGTGGACTTGTCACAAGGTGACGATGGTGTGGACTTGTCACAAGGTGACGATGGTGTGGACTTGTCACAAGGTGACGATGGTGTGGACTTGTCACAAGGTGACGATGGTGTGGACTTGTCACAAGGTGACGATGGTGTGGACTTGTCACAAGGTGACGATGGTGTGGACTTGTCACAAGGTGACGATGGTGTGGGCTTGTCACAAGGTGACGATGGTGTGGGCTTGTCACAATGTGACGATGGTGTGGGCTTGTCACAAGGTGACGATGGTGTGGGCTTGTCACAAGGTGACGATGGTGTAGGCTTGTCACAAGGTGACGATGGTGTAGGCTTGTCACAAGGTGACGATGGTGTAGGCTTGTCACAAGGTGACGATGGTGTAGGCTTGTCACAAGGTGACGATGGTGTAGGCTTGTCACAAGGTGACGATGGTGTAGGCTTGTCACAAGGTGACGATGGTGTAGGCTTGTCACAAGGTGACGATGGTGTAGGCTTGTCACAAGGTGACGATGGTGTAGGCTTGTCACAAGGTGACGATGGTGTGGGCTTGTCACAAGGTGACGATGGTGTGGGCTTGTCACAAGGTGACGATGGTGTGGGCTTGTCACAAGATGACGATGGTGTGGGCTTGTCACAAGGTGACGATGGTGTGGGCTTGTCACAAGGTGACGATGGTGTGGGCTTGTCACAAGGTGACGATGGTGTGGACTTGTCACAAGGTGACGATGGTGTGGACTTGTCACAAGGTGACGATGGTGTGGACTTGTCACAAGGTGACGATGGTGTGGACTTGTCACAAGGTGACGATGGTGTGGACTTGTCACAAGGTGACGATGGTGTGGACTTGTCACAAGGTGACGATGGTGTGGACTTGTCACAAGGTGACGATGGTGTGGACTTGTCACAAGGTGACGATGGTGTGGACTTGTCACAAGGTGACGATGGTGTGGACTTGTCACAAGGTGACGATGGTGTGGACTTGTCACAAGGTGACGATGGTGTGGACTTGTCACAAGGTGACGATGGTGTGGACCTGTCACAAGGTGACGATGGTGTGGACCTGTCACAAGTTGACGATGGTGTGGACTTGTCACAAGGTGACGATGGTGTGGACTTGTCACAAGGTGACGATGGTGTGGACTTGTCACAAGGTGACGATGGTGTGGACTTGTCACAAGGTGACGATGGTGTGGACTTGTCACAAGGTGACGATGGTGTGGACTTGTCACAAGGTGACGATGGTGTGGACTTGTCACAAGGTGACGATGGTGTGGACTTGTCACAAGGTGACGATGGTGTGGACTTGTCACAAGGTGACGATGGTGTGGACTTGTCACAAGGTGACGATGGTGTGGACTTGTCACAAGGTGACGATGGTGTGGCTTGTCACAAGGTGACGATGGTGTAGGCTTGTCACAAGGTGACGATGGTGTGGACTTGTCACAAGGTGACGATGGTGTGGGCTTGTCACAAGGTGACGATGGTGTAGGCTTGTCACAAGGTGACGATGGTGTAGGCTTGTCACAAGGTGACGATGGTGTAGGCTTGTCACAAGGTGACGATGGTGTAGGCTTGTCACAAGGTGACGATGGTGTAGGCTTGTCACAAGGTGACGATGGTGTAGGCTTGTCACAAGGTGACGATGGTGTAGGCTTGTCACAAGGTGACGATGGTGTAGGCTTGTCACAAGGTGACGATGGTGTGGGCTTGTCACAAGGTGACGATGGTGTGGGCTTGTCACAAGGTGACGATGGTGTGGGCTTGTCACAAGGTGACGATGGTGTGGACTTGTCACAAGGTGACGATGGTGTGGACTTGTCACAAGGTGACGATGGTGTGGACTTGTCACAAGGTGACGATGGTGTGGACTTGTCACAAGGTGACGATGGTGTGGACTTGTCACAAGGTGACGATGGTGTGGACTTGTCACAAGGTGACGATGGTGTGGACTTGTCACAAGGTGACGATGGTGTGGACTTGTCACAAGGTGACGATGGTGTGGACTTGTCACAAGGTGACGATGGTGTGGACTTGTCACAAGGTGACGATGGTGTGGACTTGTCACAAGGTGACGATGGTGTGGACTTGTCACAAGGTGACGATGGTGTGGACTTGTCACAAGGTGACGATGGTGTGGACTTGTCACAAGGTGACGATGGTGTGGACTTGTCACAAGGTGACGATGGTGTGGACTTGTCACAAGGTGACGATGGTGTGGACTTGTCACAAGGTGACGATGGTGTGGACTTGTCACAAGGTGACGATGGTGTGGACTTGTCACAAGGTGACGATGGTGTGGACTTGTCACAAGGTGACGATGGTGTGGACTTGTCACAAGGTGACGATGGTGTGGACTTGTCACAAGGTGACGATGGTGTGGGCTTGTCACAAGGTGACGATGGTGTGGGCTTGTCACAAGGTGACGATGGTGTAGGCTTGTCACAAGGTGACGATGGTGTAGGCTTGTCACAAGGTGACGATGGTGTAGGCTTGTCACAAGGTGACGATGGTGTGGGCTTGTCACAAGGTGACGATGGTGTGGGCTTGTCACAAGGTGACGATGGTGTGGGCTTGTCACAAGGTGACGATGGTGTGGGCTTGTCACAAGGTGACGATGGTGTGGGTTTGTCACAAGGTGACGATGGTGTGGGCTTGTCACAAGGTGACGATGGTGTGGACTTGTCACAAGGTGACGATGGTGTGGACTTGTCACAAGGTGACGATGGTGTGGACTTGTCACAAGGTGACGATGGTGTGGACTTGTCACAAGGTGACGATGGTGTGGACTTGTCACAAGGTGACGATGGTGTGGACTTGTCACAAGGTGACGATGGTGTGGACTTGTCACAAGGTGACGATGGTGTGGACTTGTCACAAGGTGACGATGGTGTGGACTTGTCACAAGGTGACGATGGTGTGGACTTGTCACAAGGTGACGATGGTGTGGACTTGTCACAAGGTGACGATGGTGTGGACCTGTCACAAGGTGACGATGGTGTGGACCTGTCACAAGTTGACGATGGTGTGGACCTGTCACAAGGTGACGATGGTGTGGACTTGTCACAAGGTGACGATGGTGTGGACTTGTCACAAGGTGACGATGGTGTGGACTTGTCACAAGGTGACGATGGTGTGGACTTGTCACAAGGTGACGATGGTGTGGACTTGTCACAAGGTGACGATGGTGTGGACTTGTCACAAGGTGACGATGGTGTGGACTTGTCACAAGGTGACGATGGTGTGGACTTGTCACAAGGTGACGATGGTGTGGACTTGTCACAAGGTGACGATGGTGTGGACTTGTCACAAGGTGACGATGGTGTGGCTTGTCACAAGGTGACGATGGTGTAGGCTTGTCACAAGGTGACGATGGTGTGGACTTGTCACAAGGTGACGATGGTGTGGGCTTGTCACAAGGTGACGATGGTGTGGGCTTGTCACAAGGTGACGATGGTGTAGGCTTGTCACAAGGTGACGATGGTGTAGGCTTGTCACAAGGTGACGATGGTGTAGGCTTGTCACAAGGTGACGATGGTGTAGGCTTGTCACAAGGTGACGATGGTGTGGGCTTGTCACAAGGTGACGATGGTGTGGGCTTGTCACAAGGTGACGATGGTGTGGGCTTGTCACAAGGTGACGATGGTGTGGGCTTGTCACAAGGTGACGATGGTGTGGGCTTGTCACAAGGTGACGATGGTGTGGGCTTGTCACAAGGTGACGATGGTGTGGGCTTGTCACAAGGTGACGATGGTGTGGACTTGTCACAAGGTGACGATGGTGTGGACTTGTCACAAGGTGACGATGGTGTGGACTTGTCACAAGGTGACGATGGTGTGGACTTGTCACAAGGTGACGATGGTGTGGACTTGTCACAAGGTGACGATGGTGTGGACTTGTCACAAGGTGACGATGGTGTGGACTTGTCACAAGGTGACGATGGTGTGGACTTGTCACAAGGTGACGATGGTGTGGACTTGTCACAAGGTGACGATGGTGTGGACTTGTCACAAGGTGACGATGGTGTGGACTTGTCACAAGGTGACGATGGTGTGGACTTGTCACAAGGTGACGATGGTGTGGACTTGTCACAAGGTGACGATGGTGTGGACTTGTCACAAGGTGACGATGGTGTGGACTTGTCACAAGGTGACGATGGTGTGGACTTGTCACAAGGTGACGATGGTGTGGACTTGTCACAAGGTGACGATGGTGTGGACTTGTCACAAGGTGACGATGGTGTGGGCTTGTCACAAGGTGACGATGGTGTGGGCTTGTCACAAGGTGACGATGGTGTGGACTTGTCACAAGGTGACGATGGTGGGGAACTCGCAGGACGAAATCCACAAGGCCTGGGATTGTTCTTCTAGGATTATAAGCTGGTTCCCAACAGCAAATCGCCTCTCTCCACGCCGCTGGATAACCCCAAGGGAACATCAGCTTGGCACCAGTGGCGTCGCAGGAGTTGCCGGAATGTTTCATTGTATCAATGTTATCCGCCTATCGGGAATCCATCTCCGGGTTTGAATTCAGAGTTTCCTTCTCTTAGAAGGGTTGCCGTCCAAGGTTAGCGAGTCCCATCCACCCGGGGTGCTGGTGGATTTTTTTGCATGAATGGGATTTGGTGGGGATTAAACTCCAGACCATCAACTTGAGATTTGCTCAGTTTAGATCACTCGGCCACCCAGCACCCAGTTTAACCATATAGCGTTTCAAATATCGATGTCTTTTCTTTGTGTTACAATGACCACCAGCTGTCTTGTATAACGGCCATCATCAGTCTTGTACAACGGCCACCACCTGTCTTGTAAAGCAGCGATCAGCTTTCTTGTACAACGGCCATCAAATGTCTTGTCACTATTGACAGCCACGCTTAGTAAACCAAGGTATAAAGACAGCACGCTCCGACCCGAAAATTGAAGAACCATAATTAAAATTAATTTTAACAATATAAATAGATTCTTTGAGGCGAATAATTAACAACAGTAAAGGAATTAGAATTTTTATATCAATTAAGTTCCAATAAGGCTGCCGCGTTACAAAAAAAACCACTCATAAGTCGGTAAACAATGAACTTTTAGCATATGTTATCGGTGTTCACATACTGGAGATGGTCTGTTTGGTCTGGTCTGTCTGGTCGGTCTAGTCTGGTCTGTCTGGTCTGGTCCATCTGGTCTGATCTGTCTGTCTGGTCTGTCTATCTGGTCTTTCTGTCTAATATGTCTGGTCTGTCTGTCTGAATAGTCTGCCTGTCTGTCTGGGCTGTCTGTCTGGTCTTTCAGTAAGGTGTGTCAGTCTGGTCAGTCTGTCTTGTCTGTCTGTCTGTCTGGTCTGTCTTGTCTGTCTGCCTGTGTGTTATGGTCTGTCCGTCTTTTCTGGTCTGTCTTTCTGGTCTGCCTGTCTGTTCTGTTGGTTTGGTCTGGTCTATCTGACTGTCTGGTCTGGTCCATCTGGTCTGTATGTCTGGTCTGTCTGTCTGGTCTGTCTGTCTGGTCTGTCTGGTTTGTCTGGTCTGTTTGTCTGGTCTGCCTGTCTGGTCTGTCTGTCTGGTCTGTCAGTCTGGTCTGTCAGTTTGGTCTGTCGGTCTGGTCTGTCTGTCTGGTCTTTCTGTCTGGTCTGTCTATCTGTCTGGTCTGTCTGTCTGTCTGGTCTGTCTGTCTGGTCTGTCAGTCTGATCTGTCAGTCTGATCTGTCAGTCTGGTCTGTCTGGTCTGTCTGGTCTGTCTGGTCTGTCTTGCCTGTCTACTTGTCTGGTGTGTTTTGGTCTGTCCGTCTTTTCTGGTCTGTCTTTCTGGTCTGCCTGTCTGTTCGGTTGGTTTGGTTTGGTCTATCTGACTGTCTGGTCTGGTCTATCTGGTCTGTCGGTCTGTTCTGTCAGTCTGGTCTGTCTGTCTGGTCTCTCTTGTCTGTCTGTCTTGTCTGTCTATCTTGTCTGTCTGTCTGTATGGTAAATTATGGTCTGTCCGTCTTTTGTGATCTGTCTGTCTGTTCCGTTGGTTTGGTCTGGTCTATCTGACTGTCTGGTCTGTCAGTCTGATCTGTCAGTCTGATCTGTCAGTCTGGTCTGTCTGGTCTGTCTGGTCTGTCTGGTCTGTCTTGCCTGTCTACTTGTCTGGTGTGTTTTGGTCTGTCCGTCTTTTCTGGTCTGTCTTTCTGGTCTGCCTGTCTGTTCGGTTGGTTTGGTTTGGTCTATCTGACTGTCTGGTCTGGTCTATCTGGTCTGTCGGTCTGTTCTGTCAGTCTGGTCTGTCTGTCTGGTCTCTCTTGTCTGTCTGTCTTGTCTGTCTATCTTGTCTGTCTGTCTGTATGGTAAATTATGGTCTGTCCGTCTTTTGTGATCTGTCTGTCTGTTCCGTTGGTTTGGTCTGGTCTATCTGACTGTCTGATCTGTCTGTCTGATCTGTCTGTCTGGTCTGTCTGGTCTGTCTGTCTGGTCTGTCTGTCTGTCTGGTCTGTCATTTTGTTCTGTCTAACTGGTCTGGTCTGGTCTGTCTGGTCTGTCTGTCTGTCTGTCTGGTCTGTCTGTCTAGTCTCTATGTCTGGTCTGTCTGTCTTATCTGTCTGTGTTTCTGGTATGTTGTGCTCCGTACGTCTCGTTTGTCTGTTCTTTATCTCATCGTCTGTCTGGTCTGGTCTGTCATTACGTCTATCGGTCTAAGCTGTCTGTCTTCTCTGTCTGGTCTGTCTGTCTGGTCTATCTGTCTGGTCTGACTATCTTGTCTGTCTGTCTGGTCCGTCAGTCTGGTCTTTCTATCTTTTCCGTCTCTTTGGTCTTTTTTCAACAGCAAAGAATTTTTTAATTATTAAACGTTCAATACAAGTAGAAATGGAAACCTAAAATAAAAATTAATTAATTCTTTAAATCGTTTTCAATGGAAAAATACCAAAACATGTCTCAAACCTTAAGGGTTTTGACCCTCTTTCTAACCAGGGTTTTGGCCCTCTCCCTAAACAAGGTTTTGACCCTCTCCTTAACCAGGGTTTTGACCCACTCCCTAACCAGGGTTTTGACCCTCTCCCTAACCAGACTTTTGGCCCTCTCCCGAGCCCTAACCTGGGTTTTGACCCTGAAAAGTAGGACAATGAAAAAAACCAAGTAAAAGTGCCAAATTTAATTATAAAATAAAGAAATAATGAAAACCCAACTTACCGTTTCAATTAATACACTTTTACACACATTACAAGGTCTTGAAATAAAATGAAGAACATTCTTCTTGTGTAAAAGGATTGAAGATAACGAATTTCTAAATTTTGAGCGTTTTAATTGATTTATCGCAGGTTTGAGCACTAAAACGTGCATCTCTATTAGCTGTTTTAGATTAATTAAGTTCTGAAATATTTCAATAATTTTATATTTAATGGATTTCTTCTATTTTACTTTGTTTTTAATTTGACTAATTATATACAGGTTGTGACAACTAAAATCTGCGTCTGATCAAGAGACTTCATTACGAAGAACGTACTATTACACTATAAGAACGATCGCCTCAAGACCTCGTTGTCACAATTAATTGACCAAAGACCACATTATTTAAAGGCAACATCGTAAGTACCACTTAGGACACGTTTAGTCTGCATTATCGTTTTACAAATCATTTCACTTCTAAAGATGCCATTTTTCAAAAAAAAAGTGCGTTTTTATTTTAATGTTCGTTGATGACCCGCATGTTTTTATATATTTTACTTCATTTCCCCTTTCTCACTTTTTAAACTGGTAACTTCTGATATTGTCAGGTAAACAGGTATACATTTTATAATTTTATACTTTTGATATTGATAATGTTTACTCTTTCAGCAATACCATCTGTAGGTCGTATTTAGGACAACATAATTACTCCAGATGATTGGCCCAAGACTTATAACCAATGTATACTACACAGAATCTTGTCTAATCTGTCCTATCTTTCTGCAAATTTTAAATCTTTAGATTTTCTTCACAGTCCATGTATCAGATTAAGGTTTTATCTTTACCCTTGACCTTGGTGTCGCATAACATTTAAGCATTTTTGTTTTAAATGTGTAACATCAATGACGTTAGATGCATAATTATTTATTTTTCATATAAAATATGAGATTTATTTATATTTTGATTGATAACAAATGGAAGCCAGCTCTCAATGCACTTAACAAAATTTGGTTTCGGTCGCTTTTGGGAAAACTTGTATTCAGAAAAGGCGCAGAGAATCCAAAATGATTGTCCACCACTGGATAACACAGATTCAGTTGCGTTTGAAGGGTGGTGTTGATGGGGCGGACCATCACCTGTGACCCTTTTGATGTATATTTTGAGTTCGGCAGTTTTAGAGTTTCTTTTTTTGTTCAGGAGAGTGTCAATAAAAATCTTGCCCCCCCCCCCCATGCGGCATTAATCCTGACTTGGCCACTGTATGGATCAAATAAAATGCTTCTTTGACATAGTAAGACCTTCAATAACCTTCCACGTATCTCTGTTCTGTCCGTCTTATCTGTCTTTCTGATCTGTCTGTCTGTCTGGTCTGTCTCTCTGGTCTGCTTGTCTAGTCTGTCTGTCTGGTATGCCTGTCTGTGTGGTCTGTTTTTCTGGACTTGTCTGTGTGGTCTGTCGATCCGGTATGTCTGAATGTCTGGACTGGTCTGACTGTCTGTCTGTCTTGCCTGTCTGTCTGTCTGGTCTGTGTGTCTGGCCTGTCTATCTGGTCTTTCTGTCTGGTCTGTCTAACTGGTCTGAATGTCTAGTTTGTCTAGTCTTTCTGTCTGTCTCTCTGGTCTGTCTTGTCTGCCTGTCTGTCTGGTCTGTCTGTCTGGTCTGTCTATCTGGTTTGTTTGTCTGGTCTGTCTGTCTGGTCTGTCTGACTGATCTGTATGTCTGGTCTGACTATCTTGTCTGTCTGTCTGGTCTTTCTGTCTAATCTTTCTGTCTGCTCTGTCTGTCTAGTATGTCTGTCTGGTCTGTCTGCCTGGTCTGGTCTGGTCTGTCTGATCTATCTGTCTGGTCTGTCTGTCTAGTCTGTATGCCTGGTCTGTCTGTCTTATCTGTCTGTGTTTCTGGTCTGTTGTGGTCCGTACGTCTCGCTTGTCTGTTCTGTACTTCCTGGTCTGTCTGGTCTGGTCTGTCAGTATGTCTATCGGTCTAAGCAGTCTGTCTTCTCTGACTGTCTGTCTGGTCTGTCTGTCTGGTCTGTCTGTCTGGTCTGTCTGTCTGGTCTATCTGTCTGGTCTGACTATCTTGTCTGTCTGTCTGGTCTTTCTGTCTGGTCTGTCTGACTGTCTTGTCTGTCTGTCTGATCTGTCTGGTCTATCTGGTTGTCTGTCTGGTTTGTCTGTCTGTTCTGTCAGTCTGGTCTATCTGTTCTGTCTGTCTGGGCTGTCTGATTTTTCTGTCTGTATCTCTTTTCTGTCTTGTCTGTCCGTCTGGTCTGTCTGCTATATCTGTCTCTTCTGTCTTTCTGGTCTGTCTGATCTTTCTGTCTGGTCTGTCTGGTCTGGTGTGTCAGTCTGTTGTACCTGTCTGGTCTGTCTGGTCTGTCTGGTCTTTTTATCTTTCTGGTTTGTCTTTCTTGTCCGTTTGTCTGGTCTGTTTGTCTGATCTGTCTGGTCTGTCCGTCTGTCTGGTCTGTCTGATATTTCAGTCTGAACTATCTTGTCTGTCTGGTCTGTACGTCTTTTCAGTGGGTGTGGTCTGTCTGTTTGGTCTGTCTGTCTGGTCTGGTCTGTCGGGTCTGGTCTGACTTGTCTTTCTGTCTGTAATGTATGTCTTGTCTGGTTTGGTCTGTCTGTCTAGTCTCTTTGTTTGATCTGTCTGTCTGGTCAGTCTAGTCTGTCTATCCAGTCTGTCTGTATGTTCTGGTCTGTTTTTCTGGTCTGTCTGTCTGGTCTTTCCGTCTGAACTGTATGACTGGTCTTTCGGTCTGGTCTGTCTGTCCGGTCAGTCTCTCTTGTCCGTCTGGTCTGGTCTGTCTGGTCTGGTCTGTCTGTCTGGTCTTTCTGTCTGATCTGTCCGTCTGTCTTCTTGGTCTGTCTGTCTGCTCTCTTTATCTGATGTGTCTGTCTGTTCTGTACTGAATTGTCTGTTTGGTCTGTCCGTCAGGTCTGACTGTCTAGTCTGTCTGTCTATCGTGTCTGTCTAGTCCGTCTGTGTGTCTGGTCTGTCGGTTTGTCTGGTCTTTCTGGTCTGTCTTTTCTGGTCTGCATGTGTCTTCTGTCTTGACTGTCTATTCGGGACTGTCTTTCTGGTCTGTCTGTCTGGTCTTTCTGTCTGTACTGTCCATCTGGACTGGTTTGGTCTGTCAGTCTGATATCTTTGTCTGTTTTGTCTGTCTGTTCTGTTCTGGGTTGTCTGTCTGGTCTCTCTGTCTGGTGAGTCTGGTCTGTCTGTCGGTCGTGTCTGTCTAGTCTGACTGTCTGGTCTGCTCTGTTTTGATCTGTTCTCGTCTGTTTTAGTCTTTCTGTCTTACTGTCTTTCGGTTCTGGTCTGTCTGGTCTGTAAGTTCTGGTCTGCATGTGTGCTCTTTTTGACTGTCTGGTCTGTCTCTTTTTGTCTGTATTTCTGTCTGTCTGTCTGTGTTGTCTGTCTAGTCTGTCTTTCGGGCCTGTCTTGTCTGTATGTTTGTCTGTCTGTTATCTTTTCTTTATCCTCCATATTGTTTCTTATGGTCGTTTATACTCACACCTAGATATTTGAAAGCTGACACTTTCTCAAATGTTTTGTTGTTTATATCACTTTATTGACAACAAATCTGTCTTCTTTCCTGACAATTTCAAGTTCCCTGAATGCCTTATTTATATCATTTACGTTTCTGCCCAGTAGCGCTATATCGTCTGCTTATGCCAGGTACATCAATGGCTTACTATATAGAGTTCCTTATTGAGGTTGTTCTGTAATACCCCCCTGGAAGTAGCTTGTTATGGTTCGTTTGGTGCTACCATGTATGCTTCTAATAACGTTTTCTATCGTGATGTTGAACAGGATACACGAAAGTGAATCTACATGTTTGAGGCCCTAATGAACTGTGAGCCTCCTCAGTCTTCTCCCTTTGCTATAATTCTACTTTTGGAGTTAGCCATCGTCATATGCATGAGCCGGGTAAGTTTGTCAGGGACTCCAAGTTCCTGTAGAGGTTTCTATAGGTAATTCCTATCTACGTTATCTTATTCTGTTTTATAATCCACGTATAGTTTGTGCATGTCGATGTTACATTCGTAGCATTTCTCCAGTAAACATCTAATAGTAAAATATAATCCATGATAGACCTATTCTGCCGGAATCCGCTTTGGTTGTCTCATAGGATCTGTTCATTGTACCTTTCCAGTTTTATTGCTAATATCTTCAAGAGGATTTTGTACATTACTTTACGACGTAAAATTCCTTTATAGTTTGATCAGTTCCTTTTATATCCTTTTTTGTGAATTTGGATTATCAGCGCAGTGTCCCACTCTATTGGCATTTCTCCCTGGCAGATTCTGGCTATGAGGTCACATATTAGTCTATGCAGTGTGTTTCCACATAGTTTTATGAGTTCTGCAGACAAAAGATCGTAATTCCAGAGGCTTTGTTAATTTTCACGGAAGAGATCACATCTTTTGTTTCAATAAGTGTTGTTTGATTGACCAGTGTGTCGGGTCATTCAGTGTTGGTTGGTAGACCAGTGGGTCCGGTCCTCCTTTTTTCCACCTGAGCCATTGAGTAAACCTTCAAAGTGTTGTGCCCATCTCCCTAATACCATAACGCTCTCTGTGATCAGTTCTCCATATCTTCACACATATGGGATCTTGCTTGAAAGCAGTTCTTTCCCTGATTTCTCTTTATACACATTCCCTTCGCATATCTCTCTTTTGCCAACACTTCTATTTCTACAAACTTTAAATTTTGCCAAACGCGTTCTTCTTTCTAAAAATTTTGTTAGCAAGCCTTCTTGTTTCATTAAATAATTGTCGTGTTCTCCTTGTCTCCCTTTGCAGCATGATTATCCTTGCTTTTTCTCTTTCTTCTATAAGTTATCTGCATTCTGCGTCATACAATCCTGTTCTCTTCACTATCGGTTTCAATCCTATTGCTTCCTCTGTTCCACTTTTAACTATTCACTTCATCTTTTCCCATTGCTCTTTTAACACAGTATATGACTGGTTTCCTTTTAAATAAATCTTATTGAGTTTCATTTTTCTGTTGATATTCCGTCAGTAATTTTTGGGTTCCTGCTTATTTTCTGGCTATTGTACTGATTTTATCTGTTATTATTTTGTTTACTGTGGTTGACGTTTTCATTTGATTCTTACCAGTACGTGGTCTTAGTCTATTTATGACCCTCTACAGTTTTTTACATCTAATATGTCAGAGCCGTGCCTCCGGTCAATGAGCTCGTGGCCAATTTGATTACAGGTAAATCAATCTGGGGATATCCATATCGTTTTATGTATTTGTTTGTGTTGGGATATTGTGCTGCTGATTGTCATTCCTTTTCCTGTAGCGGAGTCTATTAGACGTATTCCATTTCAACTGCTCTGGTCATGAGTACGTTCCTTTCCAATAATTGATCTGTATGCAGGTTCTTTCCCGATTTTCTCATTGAAATCCCAAGGAATATTTTGGTATAATGGAGTGTTGCAACATCAAATACTCTTTCGAGTGTGTCGTTGAAATTTTCATTAATGCTTGAATCTGTCTCTTCCTTTGGATCATGTGCGCAGATTAACGTTATGTTAAACATATTTCGTGGTATACTTATGATATACTTATGGAGCATAGTCTGAGTTTATGTCTGCCCCTTAACATCTTTGTATATCTAATATGTTAGAGCCATGTCAAGGAGTTCGTGGTCAATTTGATTACGGTAAATCCATCTGGAGATATCCATGTCGCTTTATGTATTTCTTTGTGTTGGAATATTTTGCTACTGAATGTCCTTCCTTTTCCTGTAGCGAAGTCTATAAAACGTGTTCCGCTGTCATTGCTCTCATCATGCAGACTTTCCTTTCCGATTGTTGGTCTGTAAGCAGGTTCTTTCCCAATTTTCGTATTGAAATCGCCAAGGACTATTTTGGTATCACGGACTGGTGCCGTTTGTGCATGTGCGCAGATTAACGTGATTTTAAATATTTTTCATCTTGTCCTTATGGAGCACATTCTTTCACTCACTGGTTTAAACCGAATGACTGCATATACTGTCTCTCTTTTCACTACAAATCCTGTTCCTAAGGTGTTTGTTTTGTTTCCACTGTAGAATATTGTATACTCCTTAGTACTTAGGATATCCGAATCTTTCCATCTGATCTCCTGCAGTGCCGCAACCACGATTCTTTATCGAAGCAATTCATCACTGAGGTGGGCCAATACTCACGTTCTGTATAGACTAAGTACATTCCAGGTCGCATTCCGCATATCATGTTTTGGTTCAGGCTTGGGTCGATATCCAAAATTATCAGTCCGTTTCTTTGCATATGATTTAGCTTTCGTAACATTTGCTTTTTTGCGTGGCAGGGTCGTCAGCCCCGCGCACAACTGTCTGTGGGGCGGTACCCCTTTCAGCTCTCAGAGTAGCTGCCTTTATATATTGGGTCAGGTCCTTAGCCTGTGTGGATCCCTCCACTTCCTACAAAGCAGTAGGTACTGATTTTGGTCTACTCCGGTTATTTTATTTCC
This sequence comes from Omphiscola glabra, assembly GCA_964017045.1. NCBI lineage: Eukaryota > Metazoa > Mollusca > Gastropoda > Lymnaeidae > Omphiscola > Omphiscola glabra. Next base: position 34,815,098 of record OZ024794.1, on the reverse strand, counting down.
CCGGTACCCGCTATATCTGGTGGGCTTTCCCCTAACCGCTAACTGTGGAGGCGCTTCATGGAAGATCAGTATCTCCTCACGAGATGTATGTTTGTATGTATGTAATTCGTCCTACTGGTTGAGGTGTTGGTTTTCGAGATGACGGTTGTCGAGGTGTCAGTGCAAAATGTGTCAGTGGACGAGTTGTTGGAGCATGAGCAAAGGGCTTAATCTCTAGAGTCTTGATTCTATTGATGAACGCCCAATTCTTTGAAACATTCGTAGATCTGGTGCCGGTGGTCGAGAAGTCGGGTTTTCGATGTCTCACGATGCATTGTTGGAAGTGTTTTCGCTCGAAGAGGTGTCAGTGTACGATGAAGAATGGTCGGTGGACGAGTTGGTATACGATGTGTATGTCGACGACTTGTCTGTGGACGTTCTCGTTTGACGATGTGTAGGTAGACAAGCTCTCGCTGTAAGAACTATCGGTAGAAGATGTGTTGTTTTTCAAAGGTGTCGTTGGTCGATGTATCAGATTCAGACCACGAGCAAAGGGTTTGATCTCTAGACTCTTTCCTTCGACGCCTTAAACGTTTTCGAACTCTGTGAAAAAACTCTCGAGCCTTCCTAAACTTGTGTCGATCTGATGCAGGTGTCGGTGGGAAAAAAGTAAAACGTTTTTCTCTTCACATGTTCCATTGAAACACTGGCAACGCATGCAAGAGAATAAGCTGGAAAGCCATTTCGGAGTGTTCCGAGCCTTTTGTCAAAATTTGAATAGCTACGAAGTGCTAAGAAATAATGTATATTAAACTATATGTGGGGAAAAAAACCATTTAACAATAAAAAAAATTTCAACAGCAAGGAGTTTTTTAATTATCAAACGTTCAATAAAAATAGAAATGAAAATTTACAATAAATATTAATTAATTCTTTAAATCGTTTTCAATGGAAATATCCAAAAAAAATGGCACTAACCTTAAGATATCTGTCTTGTTCAATGGCGCAAAATCCAAATCATGTCTCCTGTTAGTGACATCCGGTATAATATTAATAATGGCGTCCTACACAACAGTGGTCTTAGAGATTATAAAGCTTTGCCAATGGTTGAAATCGGTTGGTTCGCAACTGCTCAACGACCAGAACTGGTTCTCACAGTTGACCACTCCGGTCAAAACCGGTTTGTGGAATTTCTTTTTAAATTCGTTAGCTCATTGAAAATATGACATCTGTTTGTTCTTGTTTCTTGGGTGTGTCTTAGTTCTTCTGGTTCTGATAGGGGAAGGTTGCTGCATCCATATACTGGCATACGTGCAACGGATGGGGAAACGATGCTGGCATCCTAACGTGGCCCTAGAGATTATAAAGCTTTGCCAATGGTTGAAATCGGTTGGTTCGCAACTGCTTAACGACCAAAACTGGTTGCTGCATCCATATACTGGCATACTTGCAACTGATGGGGAAACGATGCTGGCATCCTAACGGCTCCTAGCAGATGCCAGGGCAGCCTTGAAGCTTTCGATAGATGTCGAGCTCACATCGATATTGTCCAGGTGGTTCCAAGCGATTATTGTGTGTCGGAAATTTGATTGTTTATGTTACACTGTGTTACTCCAAGGCACAGTGAAGCATTTGCTATTGTTCCAGTAGTAATTGTTCATGGGGTTGTCAGAGGTTAAGTCAGTGTTTAGCGAGTATTTTGCTCTGATTAATCGACGTGGCTTCTGTTGGGTGAGATCATTGTTTGCTGGGATGGCCGGCATTAGCCCCATGACCACTTTATATAAGAATGTTAGGCGGATCTTTTCTCGTCTGTCCTTGAGAGAGGGGATGTAAAATCTGTTTAAGAGGCCAATGACGTATACAGGAGTGGTGGTTTTCAAAGTCGCGTGCTATGAAGCGCATTGCGTTACGTTGGATTCGGTCCATCTTGTCCACGTCTTGCTTTAGGTATGGGTCTCAGAGGATTGAACCATATTCTAGTAGTGGACGGACGAGTGCAAGATAGGCATTTCGTTTGTAGGATGTTGGGCAGTGGCTCAGATTTCATCGAATGAAACCTAGTGTAGAGTTTGCTTTTTTTTGAAATTTTGTTTATATGGGGTGAACATTTAGGTTATTTGAAAAGAGAATGCCAAGGTATGGATTATTTCTTACTTGTTGAAGGATTGTCCTATTTAGGGAGTACATATAGCTTGATGTTTTTTTTCCTCGAGATGCACATTCTTTAGCATTTGGTTTCATTAAATTTCATGCCCCATTTGTCCGCACAATTCATAAGGCACTTCAAATATGATTGAAGTTGGTTCCGTTTATCGAAATCGATTATCTCACTGTAGACAAGACAGTCATCTTCAAACAGCCTAACTTGAGATTTTACAGTTTCAGGGAGTTCGTTTATGTGACAGAGAAAGAGAATGGGGCCCAGTACTGTGCCATGTAGAGCTCCTGAGCCTACGGTGACTTTGCATGATCGGACGCCATCTACCACTACTAACATGGTCCATTCTGTTAGGAATGTTAAGAGCCAGGAGTGAAGGTTGCAGTAGTGGTGGAGTTTGTGTAGAAGACGGCCGTGTGGAGCAGTGTCGAAGGCCTTGGAGAACATGTGAATCGCCATTTCGACCTAGTTACCTTTGTCATAGGAGGCCAGGAGATCATTGGTGGTGATGATTAATTGAGCTTCTGTGGAGTATCCAAAGCGGAAACCGTGGTTTAGGTTGGTCAAAATGTTGTAATGTTCAAGGTGGTTCATGATGTGACGACAGATGATGTGTTCTAGAATTTTGCATGGAACAGAGGTCAGGGATAACTGGCGGTAGTTTTCTGGGTTATGACGGTCACCTTTTTTGTAGGCACTAGTGATATTTGCATCAAGGCAGTCTAGTGGGAGTTTATCGGAGTCAAGTGACTTTTGGAAATTTCGGGTGATGGTTGGGGCAATGTTGTCAGCCAGGGTCTTCAGGATTATGTTTGGGATACAGTCAGGTTAGGGTTCTTTATTGGGCTTAAGGTTTTTGAGAAGTTTGGCTATTTCTTGTTTAGTTTTGTTAAGGGGGCCTATTGTACCAGGTGAAGGTTTTAGGGATGGTATAACTGTTGTGGTAATTTTGGTGAAGACAGATTGAAACTACCTTAGGAGAATTTCCGCTTTGCATTGGCTATGGCTTGCAAGTTGCCCGTATTCTAGTATGGGGCTACGCCAATGTTGTCTTGCTTCGTGGATTTTATGTAGCGCCAGAATGGTTTGGTGTTGTTGTTTTCGAGGCCTTCTTAAATGATGCCATTTATGTACTGCCACTCTCCTCTTCTTAGTTCCCTACAACATTGTTTCTGGAACGGGCAGTACAGTGTCCAGTAGTTGATAGTTTGGGCTTTCTTCAATAGTCTTTTCATTCTCTTCAGCGGCTTCTTGAGCCGTGTGTTCAGCCATGATAGATTACATGAATTTTTTACTGTGGCTGATGGGACATTTTGATCTATTCTGTTGAATAAGGCATATTTGAATGTCGACCATATTGTTTCTACATCCTCTCCGTCGTTGTATTTTTTCAGGATGGCCTTTTAAGCGTCAACGATATCTAGCTTTATCTGATCCCAGTTTGCATTACCGTGCTTATAAGATTTCCTGGGTTTCTGGCGAGTTATTTTAGCTTTGGAGTAGAAATCAACTACCACTGCGTCATGGTCAGATATGCCTGGGCACAACTGCGTCATGGTCAGATATGCCTGGGACACACGTGGATTGTTTAATAAGAGTGGAGTTGGATGTGAAGATTAGATCTAGAATGCTATTTTGACGTGTCGGTGTCTTCTGCACTTGTGTAAGTAGTGAGGAAGAGGTCAGTGATTGTTTAATGTTTAATTATTAATTTCAAATAATAAAGTACAAATCATCATCATCATCAGTGCCCTACAGCCCATGTTGAGCCCTGGCCTGCTCCATCACATCCTTCCATACGGTTCGATCCATGGCCTTCCGCTTCCATGTGCTAACCCCCAACTGGTGTAAATCCCACTACATATTGTCAATCCATCTCAACCTTGGGCGACCAGTGATTCGTCTGTCCCTAGGTTTTTGCCTGTATATAACCTTTGCTGCTCTATATTCCGGCATCCTTTTCTGAGGATTTTCCTCACCCATGTATTGAGCAGATTCTCTGCTTTTTTTGGTAAGGGTCCAAGTTTCACTAGCGTAAGTTACTACTGGTCTTATGATAGTAGTGTATATTTTCTTCTCTTTTGTACCTCTTGAGGGGTTTTTGCTTTCCAGTAGCTTTTGAAAGTCGAAATAGGAACGTTTGCCTGTTGCTATCCCTTCTTTCATCTCCGACATTATTTCATTGTGCTCACTTATAGTCGCCCTTTGATATTTGAATGTAGCCACTCTCTCAATTTTGTGGTTGTTTATAATGATATTGCCATCAGCGTGAGAGTTTCGTGACATTATCATATATTTTCTTTGCTTTATTTACATCAAGACCAGTTTTCAATGAGACATTTTCAAATTCCTTGAATTCTTTTATTATGTCTTTCTTGTTTCTACCCAATAGCGCTATATCGTCTGCGTATGCCAGGTACTACAGTGGCTGGTTATATACGGTTCCTGGCGGTTTTTGTTCTGTAATACATCACTGAAAGTATCTTGTTATGGTTTCACTGGTGCTCCTTCGTATGTTTCTAATAACTTTTTCTAGTGTGATGTTTAACAGTATAAATGGTAGTGAGTCTCCTGTTCTGAGGCCATGATTGACTGGGATCCCACTGAGCATTCTCCCTGTACTTTGATTCTACTTTTTAAATTTAGCCATCGTATTATGTATGAGTCGAGTAAGCTTGTTAGTGACTCCAAGTTCTTGCAGACCGTTGTACAAGTAATTCATGTATATGCTATCATATGCTGTTTTGTAATCAACGTATAGTCGGTGTTTGTCGGGGTTATATTCGTAACGTTTCTCCAGGACACATATGGTCCAAGGTTGACCTATTCTGTCGGAATCCGCATTTGTAATCACTTAGGATCTGTTCACTATACTTTTTCAGTTTTCTTGCAATAAGTTTTGTGAGGATTTTGTAGATTACATTAAGGCGGGAGATTTCTCTGTAGTTTGGGCAGACCAGCTTACATCCTTTTCTGTGAATTGGGATTATGAGAGCAGTGTCCCATTCTATTGGGATTTCTTCCTCCTGCCAGATTCTGGATATGAGGTCGTGTATTTGCCAATGCAGTTCGTTACCACCTAGCTTTATCAGTTCTGCAGAGATAAGGTCTATTCCTGGAGCTTTGTTATTTTTCATGGTGAAGATCACATCTTTTATTTCATTCAATGTTGGTTGTTTGACCAGTGGATCCTGTACTCCTTGTGGTAGAGCGTAAACCTCATTGGTTCCTCCACCTGAGCATTTCTGTAAACCTTCAAAGTGTTTTGCCCATCTCTCTAGTACTCCACTGCTGTCGGTGATCAATTCTCCACCCGTACTTTCACACATGTGGGATCTAGCTTGAAAGCCATTCTTTGCCTGCTTTATTAGTCAGGTACATTCCCCAAAAACCTATTTCTTTTGCCAACGCTTCTATCACTACTAAATTTGACCTTTCCAAAGCACGTTTTTTCTGCCAATTTTACTAGCCACGCTTCTTGTTTCATCAACTAATTGCGGTGTTCTTCTTGACTCCATTGTTTCTTTGTTCTATAAGTTCTTTGCATTCAGCATCATACAATCCTGTTCTTTTCACAATCAGCTTCAATCCAATCGTTTCCTCTGTTACACTTTTAGCTATTCGCTTAATCTTTTTCTATTGCTAGTTTATATCAACGTCACTGGCCGATTCCCTTTTCGATAATTCTAGTTGAGTTTCAATCTTCTGTTGACATTCCTCAGAAAGTTTTGAGTCCCTGCTTAATTTCTGGCTGCTGTGCTGTTTTCTCTTAATTTTTGTTTATTGTGGATGTTAGAAATTCTTGGTTTATATTTAATTCTTACAAGTATGTGGTCTGAGTCTATGTCTGCCCCTCTACAGCTTTGTACATCTAATGTGTCCGAGCCATGCCTCCGATCAATGAGTACGTGGTCAATTTGATTACGGGTAAATCTATCTGAAGACATCCATGTCGCTTTATGTATTTGTTTGTGTTGGAATATTGTGCTACTGATTGTCATTCCTTTTCCTGTAGCGAAGTCTATAAGACGTGTTCCGTTGTCAGTGCTCTGATCATGCAGACTTTCCTTTCCGATTGTTGGTCTATCAGCAGAGTTCTTTCCCAATTTTCACATTGAAATTATCAAGGATTATTTTGGTGTCATGGCGTGGTGCCTCATCAAATATTCTTTCGAGTGTAAAACATTTTCCCTGTTATCCTTATGGAGCATAGTCTTTCACTCACTGGTTTCAATTCAATTACTGCATTTATTGTCTCTATTTTGACTACAAACCCCGTTCCTAAGGTTTTAGTAATGTTTCCACTGTAGATTATTGTATACTGCTTAATATCCGAATCTTTCCATCTGATCTCATGCAGTGCCGCAACCACGATTCTATATCGAGGCAATTCATCACTGAGGTGGGCCAATACTTCTGCTCTGTATAGACTAAGTACAGTTCAGGTCGCATTCCGTATATCATGTTTTGGTTCAGGCATGGGTCGATATCCAAAATTATCAGTCCGTTTCTTTGTATGGGATTTAGCTTTCGTAACTCCATGCGGTACTCCATGCAGCTCTCAGAGTAGCTGCCTTTATATATTGGGTCGGGTCCCTAGCCTGTGTGGATTGCTCCACTTCCTACAAGGCAGTAGGTACTGATTGTGGTCTGCCCCGGGTATTTTATTTCCCCGGTACTCTGCCAACTGGGGAGGCGCTTCATGGAAGATCAGTATCTCCTCACGAGATGTATGTTTGTATGTATGTAATTCGTCCTACTAGTTGAGATGTTGGTTTTCGAGATGACGGTTGTCGAGGTGTCAGTGAAAATGTGTCAGTGGACGAGTTGTTGGACCACGAGCAAAGGGCTTGATCTCTAGATTCTTGATTCTATTGATAAACGCCCAATTCTTTGAAACATTCGTAGATCTGGTGCCGGTGTCGGTGGTCGAGGTGTGGGTTTTCGATGTCTCACTAGACAAACTGTAGGTTGATGATGTATTGTTGGACGTGATTTCGTTCGACGATGTGTCAGTATACAATGAAGAATGTTCGGTGGACGAGTTGGTATACGATGTGTATGCCGACGGCGTGTCTGTGGATGAGATGTCGTTTGACGATGTGTAGGTAGACGAGCTCTCGCTGTACGAACTATCGGTAGAAGATGTGTCGTTTTTCAAGGTGTCGGTGGTCGATGTATCAGATTCAGACCACGAGCAAAGGGTTGGATCTCTATACTCTTTCCTTCGACGTCTTAAACTTTTTCGAACTCTGTGAAAAACCGCTCGAGTCTGCCTAAACTTTTGTCGATCTGATGCAGGTGTCGGTGGACAAAGTAGAATGTTTTCCTCTCCATATGTTCTATCGAAACAATGTCAACTCATACAAGAGAATAAGCCGGAAAAGCAATTTCGTAGTAGAATGTAACTAGCCATTTGTCAAAATGTGAATACCTACGAAATGCTAAGAAATAATGTATATTAAACTATATGTGTTTCAAGCCTCTAGGACTGTGTAGAAATCTGAAAAAACTAATAAGTTATGCCATAGTAATGATCAATGTTAATGTCAAATTAAAATACCGTATCGTATGTGGTGTGAGTCTTTAAGAGCACGCAGATATTTCTTCAATGAAACTGAAAATAACTAACAAATTAAAAAATTTTAATGATCGATATTAAGATTAAATAACAATATCATTATCATTAGCTTGGGAAAATAAACCATTTAACGATAAAAAAAAAATTCAACAGCAAAGAACTTTTTAATTATTAAACGTTCAATACAAATAGAAATGTATATTTAAAATAAATATTAATTAATTCTTTAAATCGTTTTCAACGGAAATATCCACACAAAAAATGGCACTCACCTTAAGAGATCTGTCTTGTTCAATGGCGCAAAATCCAAATCATGTCTCCTGTTAGTGACATCCGGTATAATATTAATAATGGCGTCCTACACAACAGTGGCCCTGGAGATTATAAAGCTTTGCCAATGGTTGAAATCGGTTGGTTCGCAACTGCTCAACGACCAAAACTGGTTCTCACCGATGACCACTCTGGTAAAACCCTGTTTCTGTATTTTCTTTTTAAATTTTGTTATCTCATTGAAAATATGACATGGTTCGTTGTTGTTTCGTGTGTGTGTGTGTATGTCGTGAATGGTGGGTGAGGTTGAGGGGGTCCAAACTTGTCGCCATTCTACTTTAAACTAACTGCACTGCGGTCAGGGAACGTCTTAGATAGGCAGTAGTTATATTCAATGATCAACGACAACATCGGTTTAAAAGACTGCTTGATTTTCTTAACATTTGACTACTCTTTCATTTGATACAAGAACATGTTAATAATCGATGTGGCATATGTCAACGTAATGTTGTGTAAAGCTAAATTAAAAGGTCTTGAAATAGAATGACGCACAATCTTGTGTACAAGGATTAAAAACATGAATATACAAATTAAAACATATATCTTTAGCTTTGTATTGATTTATCGCAGGTTGAGCACTAAAACGTGCATCTTTATTAGCTGTTGAGCTGAATTAATTTCTGAATTATTTCAATAATTTTATATTTAAAAGGTTTCTTCTATTTTTACTTTGTTTTTAATTTGTTTAATTATATACAGGTTGTAACACATAAAATCTGCCTCTGATCAAGAGACCTCATTACTAAGAACGTACTATTACATCATAAGAACGATCGCCACAAGATCTCGTCGTCACAAGTGATCGACAAAAGACCACATTTAACTGAAGACAATATCGCAAGTACCACTTACGACACGTCTTAGAACGTAATATTACATCATGAGAACGGTCGGCTCAAGACCTCATCGTCACAACTCATCGACGAAAGACCACGTTAACTGAAGGCAACATCGCAAGTACCACTTAAGACATGTTTAGTCTGCATTATCTTTTTAAAAAATTATTTTACTTCTAAAGAAGCCATTTTTCAATAGAAATTTGGTTTTTATTTTAATTGTTGTTGATGACCGGCTTTTTGTTACATAATGTACGTTATTTGCTCTTTCTCCCCTCTTGAACTGATAACTTCTGATATTGGCAAGTATACAGGTATACATTTTATAAATTTATACTTTTTGATATTGATAATTTTTTACTCTTTCAGCAATATCCCTTCTATAGGTCGTATTGAAGACATCATAAACACTCCAGATGATTGGTCCAAGACTTATAACCAATGTATAATACACAGTCTTATCTAATCTATCTTATCTTTCTGCAAATTTTAAATCATTATATTTTCTTCACAGTCCATGTATCAGATTAAGGTTTTATCTTTGCCTTTGACCTTCGTGTCGCATAACATTTAATAATTTTTGTTTTAATGTGTAACATCAATGACGTTATACACTTAATTACATTTTTTTTTGAAATACGATATTTATATATATTTTGATAAGCCTTTAATTAATAACAAATTGACACGAACTCTCAATGCAGTTGCTAGAAATTTGCATCCGGTCGCTTTTGAGAAAACGTGTATCCAGAAAAGACGACGAGAATCCAATAAGTTTGTCCACCACTGGATAACACAGAATCATTTGAGTATGAAGGGTGGTGTTGATGGGGCGGACCACCACGTGTGACCCTTTTGATATATATTGAGTTCGGCATTTTTAGAGTTTTTGTTTTTTTAGGAGGGGGCAGTAAAAATTTTGGCCCGCCCCAGGCGGTGTTAACACTGGCTTGGACAATGGATGGATCAAATAAAATGCTGCTTTGACATCGTAAGACCTTCCCTAATCTTTGATCTACTCACATGAATGTTGCTGTACATTCATTGATTGCAGAAAGTTTTGGGTATATTTATGAGAAACCACAATTTATTTAATCCGTCACAGTTCACTAAAAAGAGTTAGAATTAAAAAATTGATTTTCAGTTAACCGCCTCAAATACCCTGACCTCCATCTGCTCCCCCCCCTCCCCCCCCAATGGAAGTGATCACCAACATTTGGTTTCTAGAAGCTAGCAGCCATCTGTCACAAAATTTAAAAACAGAAAATAGAAACTAACAAATGAATAAACAAAAGGGAGTGTGCAGAGATGTGGTTGTGGGAAATTCCGGAACTCTGCCTATTATAATTGTAATCTTGATGCCATCTGTTCTATGAAATGAAATGTGTAGGCTTCGTTTTGTAGATAGCATCCTTCTATCATTTTTCCCCTTATGTAATTAGGATACAGCTGCTATGATACAGCTGCTAGCTGTTTGAAGTTATAAAACATGGTCTCGTGTTTGCATGTGTACGTCTATCTAGGTCAGGCGTGGGAAACCTGTAGAAAGCATGAAAGTTTCTAACACGAGCTGAGCCACTAGGCAGTATATCTATCGGCTCAAAAAATTGAAATTGGCAATCTAAATTGGCCAGCTAAACTGCCATTTTTTTCTGGAAGTGGTGCAAAATTGGATAGCTCTTGAGTTTAAAAAGGAAAAAAGGGGGGGGGGCCTGGGTTCCAATTTATTTATTATTTTAAAATCAAGAGTTGAATTTTGGAGTATACCGGAATTCAGTATTTCTATTAGGCTACATGATCGGGGGAGTGGGGTACGAATTTTTCAAGCGTTTTGGGGAGGAGTTATGTTACCCCATGCCATACATAAGATGAATTCACTCCGGTTGTGGCGGGCCGCAGAGTAATCATTTGACACAAGCTTAGATTCAACCCCGTACTGTCAAATTGATCGGCATTACGGAAAGGGGGAACAGAAAATGAGGGTTCCGAAGACTCTCGAGCAAAAATGTGTCGAAGGGTCGATTATATTTAATTCTAAATGTAGGGATGAATTTTGGCGCAAACTTGAATGTAGTTTTGCATCATTCTACATCCGACGAGAGAAACGGGAGAGATGCTACTTGAAATAGGTGTAACTTGACCTCAGAGCCAACGTTTTGGCCCTGCAACCCTATGGCTTCAAGTCTCGGTTATCCTACGTGTTTAAAGATGTGATGTGGACCCCTTTTCAATCTACAAATTTAAATGCAAGATGATGGAAGCCAAACCCGAAAAGGGGCAGGGTTGATCGAAAAATAAAGCCACGGCTCTGCTAAACCTGGCTGTGTTCATCATCATCATCACCATTAGCGAACACCGCCGATCCAGCTCTCGTGTCATTCATTATTGAAAGAAAATATCCATCTGTTTATTCTCGGTATAGCAAGCAGTGGCTTCACTAGGGTTGGTGTCACCCGGTGCAGTAAACTAATCTTGTCAGCTAACCCTTCCCCCCTTTTTTCCGAAACCCCCGCCCCCCAGTGGACCTGCACCAAGTAATACTTAATCTAATCATTTAAAAGACGTCGTTGTTTTGGTAGTATGTCTAGTACTAAATTAACCAAGGGTAAGAAGAAAACACAGAATATGACGTAACAATGATACAAAAAGATCGAAACAAATGCAACATATTTATTCTTAATTCAAACATGACACGTTGCAGTTAAAACTTAACCGTTGACTTTTATGGCTCAAGCCAATAGTGCCAGATGATCAAAGAGAGAAAGGGGACAAAGATAGAGAGCAACAAATAGAATTAAAAGGAATGAAAATTGTGAAAGCATTGGGAAATAGACCTATAGCTACCACCCAGTCAGTAGACCTACAGCTAGCGCCGCCACCGTTAGACCTGCACTAATCTGGTGGCACCCTGTTCTGGTGGCACACTTTTCTGGTGGCACCCTGTTGTTGTACGAACTGACTTCTGTTCCGATTTACATTTTCCATTTGGTGTCCCCCCACCCCCCGTGAGGGTGTCACCTGGTGCGTTCCGCACCTCCTAGTGACGCCACTGATAGTATATAGGGGCGGTCCGCTTCGGGTGGCACTTTTTTCTTTACATTTAACCAACTCACTGCAGAATTTATTAATTGTTCGTGAACGGGTGTCGTCAAATTTCTTTAGGTTGTTCTCTCTTTAACCCTACTAGTAGTAAAGACATTAATTGGATTAAGACTTTGATTGGATTAAGACTTTGATTGGATTAAGACTTTGATTGGATTAAGACTTTGATTGGATTAAGATTTTGATTGGATTAAGACTTTGATTGGATTAAGACTTTGGTTGCATTAAGACTTTGATTGGATTAAGACTTTGATTGGATTAGGACTTTGATTGGATTAAGACTTTTATTGGAGTAAGACTTTGGATGCATTAAGACTTTGATTGGATTAAGACTTTGGATGCATTAAGACTTTGATTGGATTAAGACAAGACTTTGATTGGATTAAGACTTTGGATTCGTTAAGACTTTGATTGGATTAAGACAAGACTTTGATTGGATTAATACTTTGGATTCGTTAAGACTTTGATTGGATTAAGACAAGACTTTGATTGGATTAAGACTTTGGATGCATTAAGACTTTGATTGGATTAAGACAAGACTTTGATTGGATTGATACTTTGGATTCGTTAAGACTTTGATTGGATTAAGACAAGACTTTGATTGGATTAATACTTTGGATTCGTTAAGACTTTGATTGGATTAAGACAAGACTTTTATTGGATTAAGACAAGACTTTGATTGGATTAAGACTAGACTTTGATTAGATTAAGACTTTGGATGCATTAAGACTTTGATTGGATTAAGACTTTGATTAGTTTGATTTCACCGACATAAGAGGAAAATGTTTTAACTAATCAGTGATGAAGTTTTTATAATCAGTTTGTGAGGGGTCGTGGTACATGAAGTCATTCTCCTGTATTCAAACCAAAAACACAAAAAAATCTTGTAAAAAAAAAAAAAAAAGAATAAAAAATCTTCTTTTCCAATGTTTTAAACCAAAAACTTTATGTTATAGAAGAGTCTTGTAGTTATGGCCTTGCGTAATGTGTGTGATCAGGATGATGGGAAACGGGTGAGGAGCGGGTGTTCCACTCCGGGGAGCACTTTTTTTTACATCGAAGGGTGGCATTGTCGACCAGCTGCAGTTTTAACGTGGAAAAAAAAGAGGGGGGGGGGATTTCTTGGCCCTACCCAGGTGGCATTAATTCTTAATTGTGTTTATAATAGTAAACATTTCCATACATTATATGTTACGCCTATAAATAATTTAAAATTATTGTTGTGGGGGGAAAAGGGGGAGGGGTTCTAAAGACACTTATAAATTACGTCCCTTAACTTGTTATTAAAAGAACGACAACTTTTGTTTTTAATTATTTACCATTTTTAATTTTGAAGGGGGTTGAAGAGTTCACGTATGGGGTGGAGGTGAAGGAGTTCGCGTTGGGGTGGTTGTGGTGGAAGAGTTCACGTGTGGGGTGTAGGTGAAGGAGTTCGCGTTGGGGTGGTTGTGGTGGAAGAGTTCACGCGTGGAGTGGTGGTGGAAGAGTTCACGTGTGGGGTGGAGGTGAAGGAGTTTGCGTTGGGGTGGTTGTGGTGGAAGAGTTCACGTGTGGGGTGGAGGTGAAGGAGTTTGCGTTGGGGTGGTTGTGGTGGAAGAGTTCACGCGTGGAGTGGTGGTAGAAGAACTCATGGGGGGGGAGGGTTGTGGTGGAAGAGTTCACGTATTTGGTGGAGGTGGTGGAAGAGTTCACGTGTCGGGTGGAGGTGAAGGAGTTCGCGTGCAGGTGGTGGTGGAAGAGTTCACGGAGAGGGGGGGGTTCACGTGGGGTGGAAGAGGTGGCGCGACCTCGTGTTTATTTTGATTATTTTTTAAAAATTTATATTGTGTAAAAAGAGATCACATGACCGTTAGTCCCACACAGAGATCACATGACCGGGAGTCCCACACAGAGATCACATGACCGAGAGTCCCACTTAGAGATCACATGACCGAAAGTTAAATCAAGCCTGCTCTCCACTTCAACCCCGCTGACGCGATACTCCCATAACGGCTAAACGCGTTAGACGACAGCCAGTGTGAGGACAACAAAGACAGTTCTCGACAACCAGTGTGAGGACAACAAAGACCAGGTCTCTTTTGGTCACGGCGCGAAGTGTGCTCAACTCCTCACCGTCTTATAAAACCTCCCCAGATGTGGTTCTCAAATGTGTCACTCTCCACCCCCCCCCCCCCCTCACTTTTCCTATTGTCTGGAATCTGAAAACAGAAAATGTCAAGGTCAGTCAAAAAGATTTGTAGCTTGTTATGAATTTTTAAAAAATTTATTTTATTTTAATATATTTTTTTTGTATTATTTAATGCAAGTGCCAGTTGAGTAGGAGGGTGGGGGGAAGAGTTAGGTAGGAGGGGGCAGGAGGGGGATAACAGGTGTTTAGGAATGGATGTTTAGGAAAGTGGTGGGTAGGATGAGGTAAGAGATGAGTAGGAGGGGGTCGGTAGGAGGGTGGTAACAGGTCGGTTGGAGGGTGTAACACGTATGTAGGAGGGTGGTAACAGGTGGGTAGGAGGTAATAACAGGTGGGTAGGAGGCTGGTAACAGGTCGGTAGGAGGGTGGTAACAGGTCGGTAGGAGGGTGGTAACAGGTCGATAGGAGGGTGGTAACAGGTCGGTAGGAGGGTGGTAACAGGTCGGTAGGAGGGTGGTAACAGGTCGGTAGGAAGGTGGTAACAGGTGGGTAGGAGGGTGGTAACAGGTCGGTAGGAGGGTGGTAACAGGTCGGTAGGAGGGTGGTAACAGGTCGGTAGGGGTAGGCACCGTGGCTAGGAAGGGGTAAGGGGTAAGGGTAAGGGGGTAATTTGGGAGTAGGAGGGGGTAAGGTGGTAGTAGGGGGTAAGAGTTGGTAAGAGGACGTTAGCATGGGGTAGGAGAGGGTAAAGAGTGGGTAGGAGGGGTGTAAGAGAGGTTTTGGAGGGGTAACAGGGGATTAGGGTGGAGGTAAGAGGGGAGAGGAGAGGATGATTCGCCCCTGTTGGAAATTTCTTTCACATTATATTTAGGGGCAATGTTTTATTTTTCTTATGAAATGGGCGGTAAAAATCTTGGCCCGCCCTTGGGTGGCAGACCGTCACGCGGACATTGCAACCCTGCGGCTGTAGGGAGCCTCGGATATCAAAGGGGGCCTCAGATGTGAAAGGGGCCTAAAGGGATGATGGGAAAAGCTAATAATAGAAAAAACTATTAATTTTATTGAAATGTGAAGGTTGTTGGGGGGGGGGGGGCTCCAATAGTCACGCGATAGCTCTGCTGGGTGGCACTAACACTGGCTACACCACTATAAGTTGGTATACAAGTCTTGTCCTACACAAACAAAATCTTGTCCTACACAAACAAAATCTTGTCCTACGCAAACAAAATCTTGTCTTGCACAAACAAAATCTTGTCCTGCGCAAACAAAATCTTGTCCTACGCCAACAAAATCTTGTCCTACACAAACAAAATCTTGTCCTACACAAACAAAATCTTGTCCTACGCAAACAAAATCTTGTCCTACGCAAACAAAATCTTGTCCTACGCAAACAAAATCTTGTCCTGCACAAACAAAATCTTGTCCTACGCAAACAAAATCTTGTCCTACGCAAACAAAATCTTGTCCTGCACAAAAAAAATCTTGTCCTAGGCAAAGAGTTCATCTGCCGACTATAATGAAGGAGATTATTTCATTCGTAAATTGTGAATTTATTAAAGCTAAATAATTGTGTCATAATTTTCCTTTTCAGCATCAACCTGGCAAATTTTTTAAAGCTGCACCTTCTTAAGTAGTGCGCTGCGACAGTTCCAGTTACAATATCTGATTTAACAATCAACGTCTTTTAACTGAGGGGCTCTCAAGCTTTTAAAATAACGCACCACCTAAATGTTATACAAATGTTACCATAACCGGCTGACTAGGTTGTCTGTATAGGTGAGTTTCCTTTAAATATTTGTTTTTTTTAAATCTTCGTGTAGCAGCTCAAATAACGTGATGTGAAACTAGGGGTACCTATACTACAATTTAAGAACAAGGTGCTCTAGCTTGCCTTACAGCACGCCAGATAAAAGGCAAATATGTTATTGCCAGTGAGTGATTAATTCGTATGGCTTTATTCATGAGAGGACGTTTTGCTGTTTTCATGGTTAACCATTTTTTTTTTAAAAATTGATTTTAAAAATTATGTTTTTTACCCCGAATTCTTTCTTTTTAGGCAGTGCTTCTCAACCTTCCTATTGCCGCGACCCTTTAAAACAGTTCCTCAAATTGTGGCCTTATCAATACAATTTTTTTTCGTTGCTACTTCATAACTGTAGAGTAGGTGTGTTTTCCGATGGTCCTAGGCGACCCCTGGGAAAGGGTCGATCGACCACTAAAGGTTTCGCGACCCACAGGTTGAGAACCGCTGCTATAAAGTATTTATGTCTGTTTGTTGGTTTCACTCTCTTCACAATCTATTTTGTGAAGTTACACCTGTGTTTGTGATATCAACTCTTGTGAAGTTACATGTGTGTTGGGGAAATAAACTCTTGTGAAGTTACATGTGTGTTGGGGAGATGAACTCTTGTGAAGTTACAAGTCTGTTGGGGAGATGAACTCTTGTGAAGTTACACCTGTGTTTGTGATATTAACTCTTGTGAAGTTACACGTGTGTTGGGTAGATGAACTCTTGTGAAGTTACATGTATGTTGGGGAGATCAACTCTGACGAGCAAGTCTTTTAACACATTCTGATCTATCAGCATTTGACGGAATCTGGATAATGAGAAATGTCAAAATTTATCAGAAAATCTCAAAACGACAAACAGAGACACATTATTCATTCTCAAAACAATACAATCTATTTCTACATTTTGCGTGTGTGTGGGGGTGGATATTAAAGAAAATAAAGGGGGACGGGGGGTATGATGGGTTTTAAAAGTAATATTTATCCCGATGACGTAAACAACTAATAATTTATTTTTGAGACCTTGTACGTGTTCAAACTTTTTAAAAATGTTCAAAATTTTTAAGAAAAGACATGCTTGACAGTTGCCAGAAAGTATACCAGCTAAACTGACCGTTGTGATCCCTATATCCTATATATATAGATCCCTATATAACACCTTAATCCAACAATGCTATTAAATACTTTTGCAACAACAGTTCCAACAAACGTACGTGCTTTTTTTGCTGTACCCCAAGTAATGACGTTAAATTCACTTAGTCCAAATCGACCACAGCGACAGAATTATTGACCAACGAGTTAGCCACCTCAGCACGAGGAAGCCAAGTCTCCTGGAGGTAGCGATGAGTCCCCTGTGGTACAACCATAACGGAGCACACGACGTCTTCCAGAGATTGCCAGGCGGTCGGGCCCGATGTCTTTAACCAATGGGTTCCCCCAAGACCATTCATCGATTTAGTGAAATCTCCCTCCTATTCATCACGCGAATTCTCCCACGCCATATCATGAATGGATCAAATGGTTTATCCATGTGTAGGCCCTAATCCATGGGGAAACATGATGTCCTAAATTGTGACTCTGTTGCCGGTTGGAGTTAGTGGGAGGAGTAAAAAAATGGTACATAATGTTGAAACTAAAAATCTAGAAATGTATCTGCAGCACTTCAATAACGATTTTCGGATGACCCAGCCCAGAGGGTTCTTGCACTTAAAACCGCGGGACAGATCCGGTCCATGTTGGTCCTTAAACCGACCCGCCAGGCCGCCGGTCGGGTACGTGGGTAGCAGTACAAAAATATGGAACAAGACCATTTAACGAATGGCAGGCCCATAATACCCCATTGAAATAATAGATCATTGTCTTGTTAATTCCTGTGTTGTTGTTTTTTTTTTAAATTTGCACTATAAAGAAAGGAAAACGGAAAAGAGGCAGGCCGAGAAACACTTGGCGCCGTGAAGTGAAAGCAGATATAAAGAAACTTGGCCACACTTGGGGGAAGCTGGAGAGATTGGCTCAGGATCGTGATGCCTGGAGGACTCTTGTGGGCAGCCTATGTCCTAGAAATGACCACAGACGTCGATGAAGATCGGCTGCTGTTCCTCGAGGACGAAGAGGCGAAAGAAGAATAAAGAAGATATGCGCAGAGTGCATAGATATTCGTTTACAACAGTGTCCGGTGGACAATGAACCAGTCCCCTGATTAAAGAGTTTGAGGACCCGTCGGATAACTCATTTTTAGAATGATCAAACACTCACATGGAAAAGCTTCATTAAAGCATTTAGTGCGTAGAAAACAAGGTATTATCATCCTTGTTAGTGCGTAGAAAACAAGGTATTATCATCCTTGTTAGTGCGTAGAAAACAAGGTATTATCATCCTTGTTAGTGCGTAGAAAACA
Source organism: Omphiscola glabra (assembly GCA_964017045.1). Classification (NCBI taxonomy): domain Eukaryota; kingdom Metazoa; phylum Mollusca; class Gastropoda; family Lymnaeidae; genus Omphiscola; species Omphiscola glabra. The sequence goes on along the minus strand of OZ024794.1, from coordinate 34,796,795 downwards.
AGGTATTATCATCCTTGTTAGTGCGTAGAAAACAAGGTATTATCATCCTTGTTAGTGCTTAGAAAACAAGGTATTATCATCCTTGTTAGTGCGTAGAAAACAAGGTATTATAATCCTTTACTATTAATAAAATTGTGTATAGCAATCCTCAATGTTCAGTTATTTCAAAATTTGATTTTCATCAGGATTGTGTGACAGCGGACTATATTGTATTTCGGTGTTTGAGCTTCAATGCCATTCTGTACGATACTGGGACTAAAACAAAAGTCATGGGGCAGATCGGGTAACCGGCTTTTCGGATAATTGGCATACGTATAATCGACGCTCTACTGTAAAAGCTTTGATTCGTTCCATTGATTTGTGTATCCGGGAAAAAAAGAGTCAAACCAGAACGAGAGGGCTTGATAAAAACCAATGTTTTGTATGCGGGATGGAACAGGAATTAATTTCTCAGTGGTGGTTCTTAAACTTGTCAATACAAAATGCACTACGACCATGCGCGAAATGGGCAGGCTTCTCATTTCTAAGGGTTGTTGTTGTTGTTGTTGTCCGTCCTTCGCACACGAAGATGCCCAATGCAATTTTCATCTTGGGTAGTGGCCTTGACTTAAGCTGTATTTTTTCGAGTGAGGGAGAGTTTTTCAATTCGTCAGCCTCACCCTCTCGTCCTTTTCTATTCGATTCAACGGCAAGACTTAATCACGACTACTGGAAATAGACCAACTAGGATGTCACCAACTACGGATTTACTAGTAAATTTAATTTGATTATTTGAAAATGCTTTTTCGCCGTTGTTATTTTGTTGTTTTTTTTGGTTAATTGTTGTTCGTTTTCCAAGAATATCAAAGCTTCATAACTATTTTGACCTACTTTTGTTTTTAAAAGCATCTTGTAAAAGCGTACCGAGCGAGAACTAATCTTCTGAGAGTGAAAACATAAAACTCGCGATGGGTAGATTAAGAACCGTTGTCTCTTTGCCCGCAGAGCCGTTTGGGGGACAAAAGTAATCGATTGAGTTTATGTCCCTCAATGCACTTGTTGTGTTCAGTTTCCTGGAGTAGGTCGATAAAAGTGGTGCCGGGAGCAGGTCCTTTTGTGGAGACTTCCGGTAGGGTTTATTGTTTGGTCGGATGGTTTGTACAAACATCTCGACCAGCCAAGGGAGACCGCGTAGAATATTACAAGTCATAACAATAGTCTGCTGGTGTGGGTTGGAGTTGACAGGTCCGATCTAAAAATCTGCTGGTGTGGGTTGTTTGAGTTGACAGGTCCAATCTAAAAGTCTGCTGGTGTGGGTTGGAGTTGACAGATCCAATCTAAAAGTCTGCTGGTGTGGGTTGGAGTTGACAGATCCAATCTAAACGTCTGCTGGTGTGGCTTGGAGTTGACAGATCCAATCTAAAAGTCTGCTGGTGTGGGTTGGAATTGACAGGTCCAATCTAAAAGTCTGCTGGTGTGGCTTGGAGTTGACAGGTCCAATCTAAAAGTCTGCTGGTGTGAGTTGGAATTGACAGATCCAATCTAAAAGTCTGCTGGTGTGTGTTGGAATTGACAGGCCCAATCTAAAAGTCTGCTAGTGTGGGTTGGAATTGATAGATCCAATCTAAAAGTCTGCTGGTGTGGGTTGGAGTTGACAGATCCAATCTAAACGTCTGCTGGTGTGGCTTGGAGTTGACAGATCCAATCTAAAAGTCTGCTGGTGTGGGTTGGAATTGACAGGTCCAATCTAAAAGTCTGCTGGTGTGGCTTGGAGTTGACAGGTCCAATCTAAAAGTCTGCTGGTGTGAGTTGGAATTGAGAGATCCAATCTAAAAGTCTGCTGGTGTGTGTTGGAATTGACAGGTCCAATCTAAAAATCTGCTTGGATGGGTTGGAGTTGACAGGTCCAGTCTAAAAATCTTCATGGGTGTTTTGAAATGGAAACGTTAATTGATTGTAGTGTGTGGTTTGTGGGGGTTTTGGGTGTGGTGTACGGGTTGTGGGATTGGAGGATTTGAAAGTGAAAGATGAATGGACTTAAGTGGGGTGGTGCTGCGGGTGTAAGGGTTTTGAAATCGCGAGATTAAAAAAAATGGGTGTGGGGGTGAGAACCTCTTTTCTGGCTGTTAACTTGTTCCAAGAAGATGATTTAAATGTACAGATTAATCAGTACGCAAACAATATTGGTACAGTCATTAATCACAATGTTAATCCATCTTAATTTTGGGATGATAATTTAGATGGTCGCGTTCCGCATTGTTAACTGTAAAAGTACATCTGACTCCCTCGTCCTCCTAAAACACCACACTCCTAAAACACCAAACTCCTAAAAAAACCACTCTCCTAAAACCCCACACTCCTAAAATACCACACTCCTAAAACACCACACTCCTAAAATACCACATTCCTAAAACACAACACTCCTAAAACTCCACACTCCTAAAACACCACACTCCTAAAACACCACACGCCTAAAAACACCACACTCCTAAAACACCACACTCCTAAAAACACCACACTCCTAAAACTCCACATTCCCAAAATAAAATAAGCACTATGTTGCACTTTTTTTTAGGGAATGTATCAGCCAATAGGTTAAACCTGAATTAAACAAACCATGAACATAGTTTATTGGATAAATCCTTTATAAAATGTGATATCGATCCATGGGGGAGGGACATGAAAATTTGACAAAACTTGCATACAAGTTGAACATTTGATAGAATCTGTTGTCATCGGCAGCGAGTCTATGTGCCAAGTTTCAGCTCGACAGCATGACGGGAAGTGGGTCAGTTAGCCGTACGAAGATTTTGCCACCCAGTCTGCCAGCTAGTCAGTCAGCCACAAACAGAAGTGAAGTTGATTGTGAAGTTGATAGTGAAGTTGAAGTTGATAGTGAAGTTGATAGTGAAGTTGATAGTGAAGTTGATAGTGAGGTTGATATTGAAGTTGATAGTGATGTTGATAGTAAAGTTGATTGTGAAATTGATAGTGAAGTTGATAATGAAGTTGATAGTGATGTTGATTGTGAATTTGATAGTGAAGTTGATAATGAAGTTGATAGTGAAGTTTATAGTGGATTTGATTGTGAAGTTGATAGTGAAGTTGATAGTGAAATTGATTGTGAAGTTGATTGTGAAGTTGAAAGTGAAGTTGATAGGTGACATGAAGGCATTGATCAACATTGGGGTCGTCCATTAATTACGTCAACAATTTTTACGCAGTCTTTGCCCCCCCCTCCCTCCTTGTCAATAGCTGTCAAACGTTCAATGGCTCCCTTAAGTAATTCTGTCAACATTGCTAACCACCCGCCCCCCAACCAGATGAATTATAATATAAAAAATGTGTAAATACATTTTACTTTGTGCTGATCTATTTGAATGACACAAAATTGTAGGGAAAACATTTTATTACATCTTTAGCTTGTTAATGTTAATCAACAAGTTCAAAAGTTTTTACACTTGAACTTTATAATGCAGAATCAATTAAAAGTTTGTTAAAGACTAAATACCACTGTTCGTGGAAGTATAAATATGACTACTATCAATAGAGCTGACAATTATAGTATAGTTTCTAGCTGCTATCATCTTCCCAAGGAGTAGCCAGGAGTTGCTCTATCGCAACGGGCACCAGGGACATCATTTGGGTTGGGCGGGGTGGAATTTGCCCCACCTCCTCCCTGAAGTTGCAGGTTTTATTTTAATTGCTATGTACTATGGCGCCAACAGTAATAAACAACTTAACAAACCGACAAAGTTTTGGTTTTGCCCCACGCCCCCCCCCCTGAAAAAAACCTGAAATGACGCCCCAGATGGGCATAGTCTGTAGTGGCAAATTTTTCATTTTCCTCTTGCGGAACTGATATACCAGAATTGCCATAAGCTCTCTCTATCTCATTGCAGCTACTCGCATTGGTCGAATCCTTTTTTTGTTGAGGAGCAGGTGCTAATTTCTTATGCTCAAGAGGGCATTGTCGGTGCTGTTGAACATGCTTTTTCAACATGACTTGTGATGCAAAATAGTTGTTACGGATTTTGCAAATCTTTCCAGCAGGCGATGTTATTATTGTTACTCACTTTACCTCCCCCCTAATTCTCAAAATATCGTATCCTACTCTATCAATATCATTTATCTTGACTGTACACGACACTTGAAAACTGTCCTTGTCCCATACCTGCAACGTGATCGCAAACGCTAGTCATTTGCGACAAACAGAATCTACAGGTGAAGAGAGGCCAACTTTTGACTTCTGTTTACACCAACAAAGTGTACTAACAAAGTAACATTCTGACCAGCAATCAGCAGTGCATAGACAGACACACATTAAATAAATCTTACATTATTAAAAGCCTAAAAATTATATGACTATTTACACTCATTTACACTCATTTACACTCATTTACACCCATTTACACCCATTTACACTCATTTACACTCATTTACACTCATTTACACTCATTTACACTTATACATTTATTGAAATAACGTAATAACCAGTCAATCTTTAAGATTTAAATTTTATTAGAGATCACATGATTGTTAACGTTAACTAATCTAAACCCCTCCCTCCCCCTTGTCAACAACTGTTAAACATTCCCAACCCCCCCATTCCATTATGTTGACATAATTAATGGACACCCCTATTATAAAAAAAAAATATTTTAACAAAAATTAATTAATCCATGCCCGTTTGTAATCGATCCAAACATTTCAACACATTGTGGCATTATAACAGGGCTCTTCAAACTTTTTTACGAAGGGACTAGATTACAGTCCACAGCCACTGTCGAGGGCCGGACTATAGTGGTTGTTTTTTTTAATGCGTTGCCAATTCTACGTGGTTGTGTCGTGGTTGTGTCGTGGTTGTGGCTAACGAGATGAACCGTGTTTGTTTCAATCATGCCCTCATGGTTGTGGCTAATGAGATGAACCGTGTTTGTTTCAATCATGCCCTCATGGTTGTGGCTAACGAGATGAACCGTGTTTGTTTCAATCATGCCCTCATGGTTGTGGCTAATGAGATGAACCATGTTTGTTTCAATCATGCCCTCATGGTTGTGGCTAATGAGATGAACCGTGTTTGTTTCAATCATGCCCTCATGGTTGTGGCTAACGAGATGAACCGTGTTTGTTTCAATCATGCCCTCATGGTTGTGGCTAACGAGATGAACCGTGTTTGTTTCAATCATGCCCTCATGGTTGTGGCTAATGAGAAGAACCGTGTTCGGGTCAATATTTATCTCTGCTACCCGGTATCTTTACGACGGTCAGGCGGGTTAGAGTAATAACCCCTGGCAGGCCGGTTCTGGTCCGCGGGGGCCGCACTTTGAGGACCCTGCGTCAGATTAATCATTAGACAGATTTTTAAAAAAAAGTGAAAGCTCAGTAGGGGATGATCGTCCCAGTAAACCTATTTAAACCGGCCGGCAGGGGAGGTTAATCTGAGTTGACCTTCCCGGTTGATGACCAGACTTCAGTCTTGGAATAAGCTGAACATTTGCTGATCATCTTTGACGTCATAGCTGTTGACCAAGGCGTACAGGGAAATTATCTCAGTCTGATGGCTCGGAACGGGACATCAGCTTAATATCAATGGGGGGGGGGGGGGGAGCCAAATTCAAATGGTAACAGAGGCATGGGGGCCATAAATGGTGTAGAGCGGGGAGGGGGACGAGGGTTACCCGAATCATATGGAATTTATTATTTCACCAGAAAAGTTAAACAACCCCATTTAGTATTGACAACCCCATATAGTAGTGACATCTGTCATATAGTAGTGGTAACCCATATAGTAGTGACATCTGTCATATAGTAGTGGTAACCCATATAGTAGTGACATCTGTCATATAGTAGTGGTAACCCATATAGTAGTGACATCTGTCATATAGTAGTGGTAACCCATATAGTAGTGACATCTGTCATATAGTAGTGGTAACCCATATAGTAGTGACATCTGTCATATAGTAGTGGTAACCCATATAGTAGTGACATCTGTCATATAGTAGTGGTAACCCATATAGTAGTGACATCTGTCATATAGTAGTGGTAACCCATATAGTAGTGACATCTGTCATATAGTAGTGGTAACCCATATAGTAGTGACATCTGTCATATAGTAGTGGTAACCCATATAGTAGTGACATCTGTCATATAGTAGTGACATCTGTCATATACAGTAGTAGTGAGATTTGTCCTATAGCAGTTACATCTGTCATAAAGAAATGACATCTACCATATATTAGTGACATCTGTCATATAGTATAGACATCTGCCATATAGTTGTGACATCTGTTATATAGTCGTGACATCTGCAATATAGTAGTGACATCTGTCATATAGTAGTGAAATATGCCATATAGTAGTGACATTTGTCATATAGTAGTGACATTTGCCATATAGTAGTGACATATGCCATATAGAAATGCCATATGCGATATAGTATGTGACATCTGCCATACGGTAGTGACATCTGCCATATGATTTAGTAGTGACATCTGCCATATAGTCGTGATATATGCCATCTAGTAGTGACATCTGCCATACAGTAGTGACATCTGCCATATATTAGTGACATCTGCCATTTAGTAGAGAAATCTGCCATATCGTAGTGACATCGGTTATATAGTAGTGACATCTGCCATATAGTAGTGACATCGTTGCTATTAAAAATGTATGTCTGGATTTTAACATGTTAATTTGTATGTTGTTCAATACGAGGAAGCATAAAGAAGTTTTAAATCATAAATTTAAATAACAACAACAACAAATTCTTCTTTCTTATAAATAAGTTATATCTTGACAAAACGTCTTAGTGCTTCAACACTCAGCTCGGCATTATCCCTATTTTTATTAGTGTTTTACTGTAACAGAGTAGAACTGCTAGTTTCGGGTGGCTCACGACGGCCCTGGGACTACGCAAACACAAACACGAGATTACAAGAGAACCTTTTGTAAGCCAGTCCTGAGGTCACGCGGCGTGGATAATCTTGGCGTGACTTATCTCCACCGTGCCTCGGACTTGAGGGAATATTACTATTAGGGTAGCGGGGTGGGGAGCGGCACAGGCCATTGACCAGGACGTGAGTAGAACCAAAACTAACTTAAACCCCATAATGTGTTTCAGTGGCGGATGCCAGGAACAAAATTCAAAGTCGGCCCTTTCAGACTTTTAGCTAGTCGCAGATAACCTAACAATGGGACGGTCATAAACCAAACAGTACATTGAAAATCTCATTTACCCTTAGACAATGCGCCCTAACTTACCTGTGGCTCTTTTGTTAGGAGAGCATCAGATAATGATGTTGACCCCTGAATAAATAAAATGGGCATTAGTCGCTCATTAACTTTATGTGCGACATACCTTGTTATTATTGAGCATACATTGTAAGTGGAGGTAAAAGACGCTAGTATTATTGTAATGCGGGGGGTATGCCCAAATCATACTGACAGAAGCGGCCCAGACTGGCCAAATACCGCTAACAGAAGCGGCCCACTCTGGCCAAATACCACTTACAGAAATGGCCCAGACTGGCTAAAATCACGAAGCCACCCAGACTGGCCAAATACCACTAACAGAAACTGCACATACTGTCTAAACGTCACCAGCCCTACGGGATTTGTTCAGGTGCGCTGGTTCTTACAAACATCTTAAGTGTGCAATGATCTACAAACCCCCTTCAATGAGAACTTCACGCAACATGGCAACGGTCTCCTACTGTATTACCCTCTCAGTTCGTATACACTCGGAGTCAAAATCACTTACATAAGTCACGTTTCCAGAGTCGAAGTCACATTGACATCATAGAACCCACACACATCTGCCAACCTTTAAACTTGCCCCAGGCATACTGGCCTCCAATTACCCGTCAATTTAAATGAAGTCCATAACGTTATTATCATTTTATTATTTATTATTTTTTAATTAACGGTAATAAAATAATTTCTGCTTCCGTTTCGATCCTTTAATGTCGTCTAATTAATTTTGTTATATCTATAAAGTTATAAATCCCGTCGTTTTATTCATAAAATAAATACATTAAAAAAATAGTTTGTCTTCCCTAACGACCATTTCGTGACGACAATTTCTAAATGTCCATGCTACAAGGGCCATAATATATTTTCCATTTTAATTTTATATATTATTTATATGTATTTAATAATGTCTATTTAATAATGAGGATAAAATAAGGTCCATGGAACAATGTCCATTTAATTACGCCCAGTTAAAAATTTTGTCCATTGGAGATATTGCCACTTTAAATTAATCTCTATTTCGTCCTTCAATTTTTCATGTTGCAACCCTCAAGTGAATGTCGTTGACATATTCAACATCCTAACTAACCGTCTGACCATCTGTCCCCCCCCCCCCACCCCCTCCGGCCTGTCCCTTGAATTATTTTAAATGATCATAATCCAATAGCACACATTGATGGACAACAGCCACGTTCCCTAATGGTAGATTTGAGCAACGGCCCCAGGGGGCATTATGGCTGCCGTGGCACGTCAGTTAGCAGAGACCTGACATTAGTGCTGATGTCAAGCTGTCAGCCAAGATTAGGCAGACGATATGGTTAATGTAGCAGACGTGGGATGTAGTGATTCCCTGAACTTCATCGGAGAACTTGTAAAAGTAGGGCGTGGATATTTGTTAAAGTAGTTCTGTAAGAAGTTATGTCTTCACTTTGGCGTACGTTTGTTGTACAATAAGAAGTACTGTCTTCACGTTGGCTTACATTTGTTGTACAATAAGAAGTACGGTCTTCACTTTGGCTTACCTTTGTTGTACAATAAGAAGTACTGTCTTCACACCGGGTTACCTTTGTTGTACCATAAGAAGTACTGTTTTCACTTTGGCTTACCTTTGTTGTACAATAAGAAGTACTGTCTTCACACTGGCTTACCTTTGTTGTGCAAGAAGCAGTCTTACATGATTTTACAAGGCATTCTATCTTCATGTGTCTTAAATACGTTGTACAAACGGTTCTGTCATCAAGTGTCTCACATTAGTTGACCAAGAGATTCTGTCATCACGTGTCTCACATTAGTTGACCAAGAGGTTCTGTCATCACGTGTCTCACATTAGTTGACCAAGAGATTCTGTCCTAATATGTTTATCATTAATGTGTTACAGATTGGGTCTATCGCCAACTAACTTGGTTACAATTTTCCCCAATGGCTTGATTGTTGTGCAGGCGTCACGTGCTGGTTACGAAACCTGCTTATTAAGATGCATAATCCTTGCGTCCTTTGCTAAGAAAGACTGTTGACTTATGACTGTTGACCGCTGACACATGCCACGTCCTCTCTCTGTAGATAATGTTAGATTTCTAGACGTTCTGTTACCCCACAATAAATAAGACTTAATTATGATTGAGACAGACTCGATTGAGACAGACTCGATTGAGACAGACTCGATTGAGACAGACTCGATTGAGACAGACTCGATTGAGACAGACTCGATTGAGACAGACTCGATTGAGACAGACTCGATTGAGACAGACTCGATTGAGACAGACTCGATTGAGACAGACTCGATTGAGACAGACTCGATTGAGACAGACTCGATTGAGACAGACTCGATTGAGACAGACTCGATTGAGACAGACTCGATTGAGACAGACTCGATTGAGACAGACTCGATTGAGACAGACTCGATTGAGACAGACTCGATTGAGACAGACTCGATTGAGACAGACTCGATTGAGACAGACTCGATTGAGACAGACTCGATTGAGACAGACTCGATTGAGACAGACTCGATTGAGACAGACTCGATTGAGACAGACTCGATTGAGACAGACTCGATTGAGACAGACTCGATTGAGACAGACTCGATTGAGACAGACTCGATTGAGACAGACTCGATTGAGACAGACTCGATTGAGACAGACTCGATTGAGACAGACTCGATTGAGACAGACTCGATTGAGACAGACTCGATTGAGACAGACTCGATTGAGACAGACTCGATTGAGACAGACTCGATTGAGACAGACTCGATTGAGACAGACTCGATTGAGACAGACTCGATTGAGACAGACTCGATTGAGACAGACTCGATTGAGACAGACTCGATTGAGACAGACTCGATTGAGACAGACTCGATTGAGACAGACTCGATTGAGACAGACTCGATTGAGACAGACTCGATTGAGACGTAGTGCGTGTGTGTGTACATATTTTCACATTAATTGTTTGGATTAATATTTGCACTGTGTGCGTGTGTTTTTGTGTGTGTGTGCGTGTGTGCGTGCGTGTGTGTGTGCGTGTGTTTGTGTGTGTGTGTGTGTGTGTGTGCGTGCGTAATAATGTGTGCGTGCGTGTGTGTGTGTGCGTGTGTTTGTGTGCGTGTGTGTGTGTGTGCGTGCGTAATAATGTGTGCGTGCGTGTGTGTGTGTGCGTGTGTTTGTGTGTGTGTGTGTGTGTGTGTGTGTGTAGATCATTATTTCTACCTTAAATTACTAGACATATTCAAGTGCTGTAAGTTGATTTTATTTTTCTTCTCTCATTTCTATAGATTTGGTTTCGTTAGTTATGCCATCAGAATTGTTTGAGTAAATCAATGGAGTATTGTCACGATCGTTATCTTTGTTATCGTTTCCTTACGTTATTGGTGTCACACGGTGACCGTTACTGGGGCGGGTGAGGGTGCGGTCACTGGGGCGGGGGTGTCCACTGGTTGATTTACTGGGGCGGGACATGAGAGAGAGAGCTCCAATGTTAGGGTAACCTATGGGTCACGACGGACAGGGTCGGGGGACAAGTTTTGGGGCATGGATACTTTTGGGGTTAAGGACGGAAATTCCTAATTGACTGGAAACGATAGGGGTCAGGAATGTGTTAAGAGATAGCATTCTTGGACCAACAAAGAAGTTTGGGTAGGAACGAGGGGTATAAGTAGGGACATCTAATTCGGTAGTTTCACTGAGCACTACGGCCCACACATGAGACTTCTCTCGTCAGAGCTCAGACACATAGACTTACCTAGTACCAGCCTTGCCGCAGTATCAACGTAGAACATTATCAACATAGAGAGGTAAGTGTATGTAAGGTGTATGTATGGAGGAGCTTTATGATAGTTACGTTATGTAGAGATTTAGTATTTTGGAAGTCTACGGTAAGTAGTTAGATAGGGCTTAGCATAGATCACTTGGTGTAGGTGACTTATTCATGTATTTCAGGAATAGCCACCTTTTAACGCCATAACTAATCGTCACAAACTCGTGACGGAGTGTGTGCGCAGATGCCAGTGAGAGAGACAACAAGAGACGCTAACAACCACGACGATAGGCCATAAGACAGATTCACGCTGTAGAGGGGGCGACAGTCTTGCAAGACTCCACTTAGTCGTATGGTAGCGTTTCGATTGTATGATGCAGAGTTGCTCAATATCTAGAATCACTATTGTAATGCCATTTTAGTAAGCATATATGTACGAAAATCATCCTATTATTTCGAAGTGTATTTCTTCATAGCGCATGCTATTATTCTCATTGTAGATTGCATATTACTTTACTTAGAACATTTAAACAATAAATTAGCTTTAGTCATTTTACGTTATATTGAAGACTTTGTTTATTGTATATAGTTATTGTGTTTCCTTGGACACATCAAAACAAGGTGGTGTCAGAGGTGTTGTATAAGAATATAGACCAAGGGTCACTTAGCATAAGGAGCTCGTGACAAACTGGTGTCAGAAGTGGGATGTCATAGCAATTGTTATTTTAGTCAAGTAATTTGCATTGCATAATTTTAGTTAAGATTGTACTTAGTTGTATTTGTTAATTGCATACGTTGGACCTCACGGTTCAAGATCCACGTACTGTAACCATCACTGTTATTGTTTGATTTTTACTTTAGATTTTTCTCTATCTTCAGATAATTTTATTGTAATATGGAATATTTGGAGGCGCTCAGCGCAGCTAAAAAGAAAGGTGTTAGCGAAGCTGAGTTTAGACAGTTGTACGAAGAAGAGAAAGGCAGACAGAAACTGACGATGGAATATGAAGAAAGACAAAAACAAATCGAAAGGGAAGATAGGTTAGCTGAAAGGGAAGACAGACTAAAACTAGCCGAAATTGAAGAACGACAACGACAAGCTGAAAGAGACTTCGAGATACGTAAACTACAGTTACAACTGGAAATCGAGACAAGTAGAGGTAATGGGATGTCAGACAAGGGGGGCGCGTCCAAAGGAGGTCCGAACAATGGTGGGTTGGACGAAGAGGGTTACAATGACAATGGGCCGGTTGAAGTGAGACAGCCAGTCATGAAGGGACCTCGCATTCCTCCGTTTGACGACACAAAAGAAGACTTGGACAGTTATCTCAAAAGATTTGAACGGTTAGCAAAGGCTAACAATTGGCCTGAAGCACAATGGGGAAACTTTCTAGGGTCACTATTAACGGGTAGAGCTTTAGAAGTATATACTGGACTGGACGAACAAGAAAGCACAGATTATCAGACGTTAAAAGGTGAACTATTCAAGAAATATTTACTAACAGCTGAGGGGTATAGGAAGAAGTTTAGAGAGACAAAGTTAGAGAAGGAAGAAACATATACTCAGCTATCTGTTAGGATACAAAGATACTTAGATAGGTGGATAGAACTCTCAGGCTCTGAGAGAACGGTAAGTGGCATGGCTGATTTGTTTGTAAGGGAACAGCTTCTGAATGTGGTGAGTGAAAATCTTAGGATCTTCCTGAAGGAGAGGAACCCTAAATCAGTGAAGGAATTGGTCGAGATGGCGGACTTGTACAGTCAGGCTCATCAGAGTGGCAGAGACCAAGATGTACTCACAAGACAGAAGACACAAACAAATGGAGGACAAGGTAAGAGAATTATTTGTAACACTTGCAATGCTCCAGGGCATTTAAGTAGGGACTGTAGAAGAGAAAAGAGTAGTGGTCAGTGGAACTCTCGCGGAGAGGAAAAACGTGGTTGTTTTGTTTGTGGGGCACACAACCACATCGCAAAGTTTTGTCCCAAGAAACGGATAGGGGCAGCGGCCGTGAAGACGGACAAAGGGGGTATTGAATTGACACACAATGCCAACCGGGTGCGAAGGCGTGGCCAAGGTGTGGAAACTTTAGCCATAGGGGCCGTAAATCCAGACATTATTGGTTTGGAGGGTTACACCGTTACAGGTACAGTTAACGGGGTGAGAGATGTATCAGTTCTCCGAGATTCGGGGTGTAGCTTGGCATTGGTTGCTAGTAAATTAATGACCAAGGAATGTTATACGGGTGACATTAAGAAGTACACAGTGGCAAATGGAATGCAGTTTGAGGCACCCACTGCGAAATTTAATGTGGACACACCGTATTACAGGGGCCAAGTCGAGGCTCTGGTGGTAGAGACACCTTTGGTTGACCTGATGATAGGAAACCTGGAGGGGGTGGTAGACCACGTTGATGAGGGGGTTGGGGCCGTGATGACGCGCTCCACTCAACGAAGAGCTGAAGAGGACGAAAAGTCAGAGGAAGGGCAAGTAGTCCATGGGTTAGCTTCCACTATGGGTGAGAAGGGCGGAGCCACGAGCAACATAGCAACTAAATCAACAGGGGAGATAATAAAGGCACAAGGGGAAGATGTCACGTTGACCAGAATGTTTGAGAGGGTCAGTAGCAAAAGTGAGGAAAGTGACAGCTGGCTGATAAAGGAAAAGGAAATGATGTATCGGATCAAGAAGGGCAAGTATGGAAAACCTAACGTCAAACAACTGTTAGTGCCCACACCGTTTAGGGCAGAGATACTCAAGATTTCCCATGAAAATGTCTTCGCAGGTCACCTTGGAATAGGGCGGACCTTAGATCGGGTTTTAGCATCATTCTTTTGGCCTGGTGTGAGCTCTGACGTCGCTAGATTCGTGAGGTCATGTGACGCGTGTCAGAAAACCTCCAATAAGGGGAGGGTGACAAAAGCACCGCTGGTTCCCATGCCATTGATGGACACTCCTTTTGACAGGGTAGCTATTGATATTGTTGGGCCGCTTACGCGCAGCAACAAGGGAAATAAGTACATTTTGACCTTGGTAGATTATGCTACCAGATTTCCTGAGGCAAAAGCATTGCCTAAAGTGACAGCAGAAGCTGTGAGTGAGGCATTGATGGAGATGTTCTCACGATTAGGAGTTCCGAGGGAGATTGTGTCTGATAGGGGGGCACAATTCACAGGAGAACTAATGCGTGAAGTTAGTGAGTTGTTGAAGACAAAACAGTTGTTCACTACGCCATATCACGCAATGGCCAATGGATTGTGTGAGCGCTTCAATGGAACGCTCAAGGCCATTTTGAAGCGGGTGGCACATAAGCATCCAAAAGAGTGGGACGCCTATCTGGCACCGCTGTTGTTCGCCTACAGGGAGACGCCTCAGGCGAGTACAGGTTTCAGTCCATTTGAGTTAATGTTTGGACATCCTGTGAGAGGACCGTTATCCATCTTGAAGGACCTATGGACCGGTGAAGCTAATCCGGAGGTGAGGAATACTTATGAGTATGTTCTAACTATGCGAGAAAGACTCCAGGACGCTCTTGAGTTAGCAAATGAGCATTTGAGACAGGAGCAACAAAATCAGAAGAAACACTACGACCGAGGTGCCAAGATGAGATCTTTTCGACCTGGAGATAGTGTCTTGATTTTGTTACCCACCGAGAAGTCCAAGTTACAAATGACTTGGAAAGGTCCTTACGTTGTTGAGGAGAGGGTTGGACGGGTGGATTACGTCCTTAATGTTCGTGGAAAAAGGAGGACGTACCACTTGAACATGTTAAAGGCATATGTAGAAAGAGGAAGGCCAGTCAAAACAGCGGCGGCTGTAGTTATAGAGGAGGTTGAAGATGGAGAAGATGCAACGCCTATTTCTATGAAGGAAACAGGTCTCCAACTTTCACAAACAGAGGACTACAGAGATGTAAGAGTGAGTGAGAGGTTGGACACTGGAAAACGGGACGAAATGAGCAGACTTATCAGGAAGTACGCGGACGTGTTTAGTGATAAACCTGGACTGACTAGTGTTTACACACACCGCATACAGTTGACTGACCACAAGCCGGTCAAGGTGAGGCAGTATCCATTACCATTTTCAACAAGGGAAACCATCAAAGAAGAGGTGGATGGAATGTTGGCTGCTGGCGTAATTGAGCCGTCAGAGTCGGCATATTCCTCACCAATAGTCTTGGTAAAGAAGCCTGATGGATCGTTTCGGTTCTGTAATGATTACAGAAGATTGAATTCTGTTACAGCAGATGACGCTGAACCGATGCCCGAGGTTGAGGCAATTATGGCTAACCTCACTGGCTCAAAATATTTTTCAAAGTTTGACCTCACGAAAGGGTATTGGCAGGTTCCACTTGATGACACATCGAAACCACTGACAGCCTTCAGTACGCCCGAAGGTCTGTTTCAATACAAGGTGTTGCCATTTGGGTTAAAAAGTTCTCCGGCGGCATTCAATCGGCTGGTAAGAATGATCATGAAAAATGTGGGACCGGGCGTAGAGGCTTTTGTCGATGATGTTCTAATTCACAGTGCTACATGGAACGATCACTTAGAGATCTGTGAGAGGGTACTCAATCGAGTGAGGAAGGCTAATCTCAAGATTAAGCCATCGAAAACGATGTTAGCTATGGAGGAAGTGGAGTTTTTGGGACACACAGTGCAGGCAGGCGTTATAAAGCCTCAAAATGAGAAGATTCAGGCTATAACGAATTGCGAAAGACCCACGACAAAAAAGCAAGTGAGGAGCTTTCTTGGCTTAGCGGGCTACTACCGTAAATTTGTGCCTAATTTCTCAGCTGTGACCGCTGCACTGTCTGATCTGACCAAAAAGTCACATGGCAACAAGTTTAAATGGGAGGAGCCACAAGAAATGGCATTTAAGCACATTAACCAGCTGCTTGCAAGCAAGCCCATTTTGAAGATGCCTGACTGGACGAAAGAATTCATATTGCAAACAGACGCATCAAACAGTGGCATAGGAGGTTGCTTGCTACAGGTTTACGATGGGGTCCGTCATCCTGTGATGTTTGTAAGCAGGAAATTGAAAAAGGCAGAAGAGAAGTATTCCACGATAGAAAGAGAGTGCTTGGCGATAGTGTTCGCCTTGTCAAAACTGCAGCAATATTTGTATGGACGCAGTTTTGTCATAGAGACAGACCATGCACCACTGACATGGTTAAAATGCAACGAGCAAAGCAACGCAAGAGTGACGCGATGGGCTCTTGCAATGCAACCATATGACTTCCGCGTCGAGAACATAAAAGGAACAGACGCAATCTGGGCAGATGCATTGTCTAGGCTGCCAGAAAAGAGTTGCTAATTTGTGGGAAAATTAGCTTAAGTGGGGGCGTGTGTCACACGGTGACCGTTACTGGGGCGGGTGAGGGTGCGGTCACTGGGGCGGGGGTGTCCACTGGTTGATTTACTGGGGCGGGACAGGAGAGAGAGAGCTCCAATGTTAGGGTAACCTATGGGTCACGACGGACAGGGTCGGGGGACAAGTTTTGGGGCATGGATACTTTTGGGGTTAAGGACGGAAATTCCTAATTGACTGGAAACGATAGGGGTCAGGAATGTGTTAAGAGATAGCATTCTTGGACCAACAAAGAAGTTTGGGTAGGAACGAGGGGTATAAGTAGGGACATCTAATTCGGTAGTTTCACTGAGCACTACGGCCCACACATGAGACTTCTCTCGTCAGAGCTCAGACACATAGACTTACCTAGTACCAGCCTTGCCGCAGTATCAACGTAGAACATTATCAACATAGAGAGGTAAGTGTATGTAAGGTGTATGTATGGAGGAGCTTTATGATAGTTACGTTATGTAGAGATTTAGTATTTTGGAAGTCTACGGTAAGTAGTTAGATAGGGCTTAGCATAGATCACTTGGTGTAGGTGACTTATTCATGTATTTCAGGAATAGCCACCTTTTAACGCCATAACTAATCGTCACAAACTCGTGACGGAGTGTGTGCGCAGATGCCAGTGCAGAGAGACAACAAGAGACGCTAACAACCACGACGATAGGCCATAAGACAGATTCACGCTGTAGAGGGGGCGACAGTCTTGCAAGACTCCACTTAGTCGTATGGTAGCGTTTCGATTGTATGATGCAGAGTTGCTCAATATCTAGAATCACTATTGTAATGCCATTTTAGTAAGCATATATGTACGAAAATCATCCTATTATTTCGAAGTGTATTTCTTCATAGCGCATGCTATTATTCTCATTGTAGATTGCATATTACTTTACTTAGAACATTTAAACAATAAATTAGCTTTAGTCATTTTACGTTATATTGAAGACTTTGTTTATTGTATATAGTTATTGTGTTTCCTTGGACACATCAAAACAAGGTGGTGTCAGAGGTGTTGTATAAGAATATAGACCAAGGGTCACTTAGCATAAGGAGCTCGTGACAATTGGTTTCAGTCCTTTGTTATGCACTGCTCATCTAACGAGCGACATGAAATAGATTCAATTGTTGCCACCTTATGCTCTGTGTATCGTTCTTCTTCACTGCTGCACAACACAGTGACAGAGATCTATAGCCAAATAGTGTAGACATTAACAGTGCACAAAATGGCGCCAGATGTAAGACGCCAGGCGTTGTCCCGATCAGGATTTCTTAAAGCAGGCATTGTATTTGATTACTTCTTCTGAATAATTCCTGAAAATATCATTCATGAAAAATGTCCACAAGTGTTTGATTCAGAGTTACCTCGAGCAGCTGTTAAGGTATTTAAAGAAGAATTTAAAAATTGTAAACTCAATTTTCTCAAAACTGCAAAAAATACACTTAAGTACTTTTTCTACTCGGCCCTTCAATTTTTACATGGTGTCGAATGTCAATTGAGATATCAACAACATCAGCTTTTTCATTAGTCAAGAACGTTCAAGTCTGCTGCTCTCTTTCTCAACAACGTAAATATATATTAATTTTAATATATTAGTTAGGAAGTGCCCCTTTTTGCCCATCGACTTTTTTCTATGTCATTTTTGGGGGGATTCCCCCCCCCCCTCCCCAGAATCAAGTTAGGACCATCCAAGTCTGCTAATCTCTAGCTACATAAACAACTTTCTAAAAATATTGTTTACTTTGAAAGTCCCACTCTCCCTGTTTCCCGTACTTCCTGTAATTTTCCCTTCAAATTACCGTCTAAACTGGGTGACATTAACCAGGCGGGGGCGGGTGTAGAGCGGGGGAGGTGTTTTATGGTCTGCTCATCAATAACGCTTGAGAAGTTCCTACGAGACTTTGATGTGAGTTCCAATGAGACTTTGATGTGAGTTTCTATGAGACTTTGATGTGAATTTTTATGAGACTTTGATGTGAGTTCCTATGAGACTTCGATGAGAGTTCCTAAGAGACTTTGATGAGAGTTCCTATGAAACTTTAATGTGAGTTCCTATGAGACTTTGATGTGAGTTCCTATGAGACTTTGATGAGAGTTCCTATGAGACTTTGATGTGAGATCCTATGAGACTTTGATGTGTGTTCCAATGATACTTTGATGTGAGTTCCTATGAGACTTCGATGAGAGTTCCTAAGAGACTTTGATGTAAGTTCCTTTGAGACTTTGATATGAATTCCTAAGAGACTTTGATGTGAGTTCCTATGAGACTTTGATGTGAGTTCCTATGAGACTTTGATGTGAGATCCTATGAGACTTTGATGTGTGTTCCAATGATACTTTGATGTGAGTTCCTATGAGACTTCGATGAGAGTTCCTAAGAGACTTTGATGTAAGTTCCTTTGAGACTTTGATATGAATTCCTAAGAGACTTTGATGTGAGTTCCTATGAGACTTTAATGTGAGTTCCTATGAGACTTTGATGTGAGTTCGTATGAGACTTTGATGTGAGTTCGTATGAGACTTTAATGTGAGTTCCTATGATACTTTGATGTGAGTTCCTATGAGACTTTGATGTGAGTTCTTATGAGACTTTGATGTGAGTTCCTATGAGACATTGATGAGAGTTCCTATGAGACTTTGATGTGAGTTCCTATGAGACTTTGATGTGAGTTCCTATGAGACTTTGATGTGAGTTCCTATGAGACTTTGATGTGAGTTCCTATGAGACTTTGATGTGAGTTTCTATGACACTTTGATGTAAGTTCCTATGAGATTTTGATGTAAGTTCCTTTGAGACTTTGATATGAGTTCCTAAGAGACTTTGATGTGAGTTCCTATGCGACTTTAATGTGAGTTCCTATGAGATTTTGATGTGAGTTCGTATGAGACTTTGATGAGAGTTCCTATGAGACTTTGATGTGAGTTCCAATGAGACTTTGATGAGAGTTCCTATGAGACTTTGATGTGTGTTCCAATGATACTTTGTTGTGAGTTCCTATGAGACTTCGATGAGAGTTCCTAAGAGACTTTGATGTAAGTTCCTTTGAGACTTTGATATGAATTCCTAAGAGACTTTGATGTGAGTTCCTATGAGACTTTGATGTGAGTTCCTATGAGACTTTGATGTGAGTTCGTATGAGACTTTGATGTGAGTTCGTATGAGACTTTAATGTGAGTTCCTATGATACTTTGATGTTAGTTCCTATGAGACTTTGATGTGAGTTCTTATGAGACTTTGATGTGAGTTCCTATGAGACATTGATGAGAGTTCCTATGAGACTTTGATGTGAGTTCCTATGAGACTTTGATGTGAGTTCCTATGAGACTTTGATGTGAGTTCCTATGAGACTTTGATGTGAGTTCCTATGAGACTTTGATGTGAGTTTCTATGACACTTTGATGTAAGTTCCTATGAGATTTTGATGTAAGTTCCTTTGAGACTTTGATATGAGTTCCTAAGAGACTTTGATGTGAGTTCCTATGCGACTTTAATGTGAGTTCCTATGAGATTTTGATGTGAGTTCGTATGAGACTTTGATGAGAGTTCCTATGAGACTTTGATGTGAGATCCTATGAGACTTTGATGTGTGTTCCAATGATACTTTGATGTGAGTTCCTATGAGACTTTGATGTGAGTTCCTATGAGACTTTGATGTGAGTTCGTATGAGATTTTGATGTGAGTTCGTATGAGACTTTAATGTGAGTTCCTATGAGACTTTGATGTGAGTTCCTATGAGACTTTGATGTGAGTTCTTATGAGACTTTGATGTGAGTTCCTATGAGACTTTGATGTGAGTTCCTATGAGACTTTGATGTGAGTTCCTATGAGACTTTGATGTGAGTTCCTATGAGACTTTGATGTGAGTTCCTATGACACTTTGATGTAAGTTCCTATGAGATTTTGATGTAAGTTCCTTTGAGACTTTGATATGAGTTCCTAAGAGACTTTAATGTGAGTTCCTATGCGACTTTGATGTGAGTTCCTATGAGACTTTGATGTGAGTTCGTATGAGACTTTGATGTGAGTTCGTATGAGACTTTAATGTGAGTTCCTATGATACTTTGATGTGAGTTCCTATGAGAATTTGATGTGAGTTCTTATGAGACTTTGATGTGAGTTCCTATGAGACTTTGATGAGAGTTCCTATGAGACTTTGATGTGAGTTCAATTGAGACTTTGATATGAGTTCCTGTGAGGTTTTGATGTGAGTTCCTATGAGACTTTGATGTGAGTTCCTATGAGACTTTGATGTGAGTTCCTAAGAGACTTTGATGTGAGTTCGTATGAGACTTTGATGTGAGTTCGTATGAGACTTAAATGTGAGTTCCTATGAGACTTTGATGTGAGTTCTTATGAGACTTTGATGTGAGTTCCTATGAGACTTTGATGTGAGTTCCTATGAGACTTTGATGTGAGTTCCTATGAGACTTTGATGTAAGTTCCTATGAGACTTTGATGTGAGTTCCTATGTGACTTTCGATGTGAGTTTCAATGAGACTTTGATGTGAGTTCCTCTGCCTATGAGACTTTGATGTGACTATGAAACTTTGATGTGAGTTCCTATGAGACTTTGATGTGATTCCTATAAGACTTTGTTTGTGAGTTCCTACGAGACTTTGATGTGAGTTCCTATGAAACTTTAATGTGAGTTCCTATGAGACTTTGATGTGAGTTTCAATGAGACTTTGATGAGAGTTCCTATGAGACTTTGATGTGAGTTCCTATGAGACTTTGATGTGAGTTCTTATGAGACTTTGATGTGAGTTCCTATGAGACTTTGATGTGAGTTCTTATGAGACTTTGATGAGTGTTCCTATGAGACTTTGATGTGAGTTCAAAATACAGTAGAAAGTGGGAAAAACTCAAGCTACCCTAAGTAACCATTAAATATATGTTTGAAGAAATAGATTGAAAAATTTAATATTTCCTTTCACATATTTGCCATTGTCTGCTATTGATCCGTGTTGATGCACTTTCTGTCGTCACGTAAAGTACATATTCATGCAAGCCTTCTGAGAGATTTAACGTCAAGGCTCGGACTGATTGTATTTTTAGGGCACACTTAATTTTAAAGTGAAATTAAATAAAATAAAAGGTAACAGATGACACTGACCTGCCTTGACCACCCTGTCAGCCCTGCATTGCCCTGACTTCCCTGCTCTAACTGCCCTGCCTTTCCCTGTTCTGCCTTTCCCTGTCCTGCCCTGACTTCCCTGTCCTTCCCTTCCCTGCCCTGCCCCAACTGCCCTGCCCTGATTGCCCTGCCCCGACTGCCCTGCCATGCCCTGACTGCCCTGCCCTGCCCAAACTGCCCTGCCCTGACTGTCCTTCCCTGACTTCCCTGCCCTGCCCTGACTGCCATGCCACCTTAAAATCTGAGTAAATAAAACATTAGAGTTTAGCTTAAATTCATGTACCAAATACGTAGACAAATTTAGAATTTCATTTCAATAATAAATAAAAAAAGGCATTTTTTTTACATTTATCTTATAATACTAGAATACATGACATGATGTTATCGGGATAATAATGATAGGCACCAGAAAGATAATTTCGAACAAAACACATCATAATTCCTTATTGTAAAAAAGAAGTATCCGTGTAATGATGTTTAAATTTCTAACATCATTAAAAGTTTTAAGATGTATTATTCTGCAATATATTATATGCTTACCCTAGCCCTTTTCGCGCCCCTGAACTAATTTTTTTTCCTCTAAACATGACCTTAAATTACTAAATCTAAATTTCACTAATTAAAAAAAAATTTCACTAAAGGAGTTCATTGGTGGCTGATTACTACGCTAGAGAAACACTTTAGATGTCTAGTGTTTTTTAAATTGTTAAATATTGGCTAATTTTTTTTTACAAATTTTCGTGCCCGTGAAATAACAATTTTTTTCTATAAAAATTGTGAAAATATAGTCTTAAATTTACAACAAAAACTCTAAATGCAATCTTAAATATTTTGTTTTAAATTAAAGGAGTTTGATATACTGATATCTTCATTAAAAATTTAACCAAATTTTTGCCTTTGTTTTCTACTACATTATCGGAAAATCGTAAAACAAAAGAAATCTTTTATCTAAAGCAGAATCCCTTAACTTTTTCTTTTCACGGCTATAAAGCTTCGATTGTCTTTTTTAAAACAGATGTTACTAATCTCATAAAAAATATACACCCACTTTACTTTTCGCGAAGTAAAAACAAAAATATATTTTCATTTTTTTAAAGAAAATCTTAACCCATCTTTGTTCACGCCCATGAACTGAAAATACCACAACAACAAAAAAATGGCTCTATTTTTAAGATTAAATTTGCAAGTGTGTAAAATGATTGGGTTTTGATATTCATGGGTACACTTATGTAAATGTACCCACGTTTTGCTAACGCCGTTAATTTTCTTAACTGGGCAACATGTTCATTTGTCAAAAGAGAATGTAACATCTCTATTTTTCACAACTGTAATCATTGGATTTAAAGAAAGTGTCGTGCCACGTAAAAGTGTACACACTCTATTTCCTACCCCTGATATACAGATATCTCAGAAGGTTAATTATTTATCAAATTCATTCATCTATTCTGAGGCGTATCTTGTGCTGCCTGTAGCAAAATGTAATTATCGAATTAACCCCCCCCCCCCCCCCCCCAAACCCAACCCGGGATTTTAATAAAAATTAATAATGCATCCACGGAATCATAGCCCCTTACGTACGCAAACATACATTTTTTTCAAGTCCCTTTGCGTAATTTAAGTTCTTACCACACATTGTTATATATTTTCTAAAAAAATATAGATATAATTCTACGCATAGTTCTGTATGTTGAAATACTATGGTTATTTGTTTTAACATTAGAAAGGTTTATTTTAACAGCTGTTGACCAGATCACAGCTGCGTGTACACAAGAAGCCTTTATTGACAGTACAAGACATTCCCACTTTGCCTGAAACATATACATGTCAAAGTTCCTTTGACACATCTGTTGACGACAACTCTCGGTCTATGATACACAAAGTCACCGTTGAGTGTCTGCTTCGTGTGGAGGATTTATCGCCCCCCCCCCCCCGACCAACAGCAGTGTGTGCATGAGTTAAGGTCCCTGGCAGATCTGTCATGAATAATTCAGTCCAGTGATTGGTGCTCGTCACGAAAGCGCATTTTGCGACAATTCATTGTTTATTCCACTAGCCTCGTTTGTCTCAGTTTCACTCTCATGTGCCATTATTTTGAGCTCTCTTTCCATATTTGATTTACGCCCCTTCTCTCCTCTCGGTAGGCATGTCGCAGCCGGTCATCTCATGGTAATTAAGACGACATTTCCTACGCGGCATATTGTCTCATCTTTAAGAGTTATTGGGTTTCAATATGGTAAATAGATACATTTTGTATCATAACAATTATTATTTTTTTAAATAATTATTTTATACTGTTTTTTTTTTCCATCTGGCTTCGGAACATTTAAATATTTTTAATGCGCTCACCTAGATACTTAAAAAAAAATCTCTTCACATAGTATACACATATATAAGTTAGCGAACTCATGCTTAAACCGTGCATGGTTATATCTTACACGCTTAATCAGTAAGGAGTAACATCTTTCATACTTGGGCCATGCAGGGCGATACATTTATCATTTACACCTAGCCTGCACAACATACGGCTCGCGGGCCACATGCGGCCCGCCAGTACCCACTTTGCGGCTCGCGAAGTAATGAAATATTCTATATTCTTCTTATTTTCTTAATAGTTTTCCGCCCGTCCTATTTTCTTTTGGTCCGCACAAGTCCTGTCATAATTTCATTTGGCCTGCACATGTTTTTCATAAAGCAGACCTGTTTACTCTTACGATTTTGGCGTACAATGTACGATTTTGATGTGTATACATTATATTTCTTACTATTAAGATAATGTATTGAACGATTTTGTGATGAAATTGTACGATTTTAAGATTTTGAGGGTAAACAGGTCTGATAAAGTATTACGGCCCGCCTTACATTTTGAGTTGTGCAGGCCTGATCTACACCATTACAAGCTACGGTTTCTCATACTTGTAAAAAATTGCATTACCGCACAATCACACCTTTACCTTTTTAGCCAGCATATTTGCCAGGCGGTTTAGTCCTTAAGCTACGGTCCCTTTCTCTCCCTCTCACAGCCCGCCTTCTTCTCTCCTCTTCTCTCACTCTCTGTCTCTAGGCATTTCTCCCTCCACTCTTCACCTCTTTTTCTCTCTTTGTCTTCCCCCTCACCTTAGCTAATAGTTATTGTTCCATTTAACGTTAAAGTTGTTAGCCTGTTAACGAAAATGTTGGGAAAAAATTCAGATGTTGCTACAACTGCTCTAGCGTAACTCTGGAGCCAGCAGGACGCAACTTTGACTCGGGCAAGGCGTTTAGAACTAAGGCCAACATGACTTTTTAACCTGTGCAGAGTTTTTAGATTAAGTCAATGACTGTGAAATCAGAAACAGGATTTTATATGTGTTGTTCTTGTTTGTGAAGAAATCAGCCAAAAACTAATTATAATGTTTAAAAAGCGTCTCCCACAGTTTCCACAACAGCGATTATTATTATTTTTTCAAAAGTTCTTTTGCCTTGAATATGTTGAATATTAAAATTTGACATGGGGTAAGTGGATGTAACGACACCGGACAATCGATGGAGACTATAACATCAGCAACGACAGTAATTCCAGGCGAGTACGGCTAACGACAAGTAACTGACGGCAGCGGTTCCACACGATACGTGAGTGGCAATGCTGAAACCCGGGGACCCGATCAATCGTCGAGTAAGCCCGCGTCCCTCCTCGTCTTGCCGGCCAGAATCAGGGAGTGGGGGCGGGGGGTGAGGAAAACTAGGGAGAAAGAGAGGGGGGGAGAGAGAGAAAGAGGGAGGGAGGGACAAAGAGAAGAGAGGGAGTACTGATGGGAGACGAGAGACAGACAACAACAACACTGCCGAGGGCGCCAGTGACTGGCCGCATTGTCCGTTGGTCGTTAGACTGGACACATCGGTGAGATCTCTCGTCAACAGACCAGCTCTGTCGGTGGCCTGTTGTTGTTGTTATCGTTTTTTTTTCCTTTCTTCACCATCTCGCCAGTTCATCGGTGACGGTAAGGAATAATATCACAGAAAAGATAGATCGCCACGGCCAGAGGTTCCTGAGGTTCTAACCGGTAGGGTCGAAGACCGTGACCCTCAAAATTGTGTTATTGAAATATTATCAATCTCTTGCCGTGGTGTAGCATTTATTTACCGCCGTTACTTTTTAAAAAAAAAATATATTTGAGCGTGTTCGGTACTCTTTTATCGACGTTGGATGCCGATAGCTGTACAAAGACTTGACAGCGGGTCAAAGGTTAAGTGTGTAATCATGTGCTGCCTTGTTGCGTCTGTGACGAAGATTCCCCTAGTTCGATTTGAAGACAGGATCTTTTTGCTTGCGCTTGTGAAAGAATTTGATAATATTATGTGTGTGTTGCGTTATTTTAGTGTATTCAATCAATTTACATAGATTTCGTGAACATTACTTGCTTACGGCGAAGTTTAACATATAAACTTAAGACAGCATGCGACATATGCGGGCGTTACATATAATATATAGTTTAGAAATTTGATATAGACTAGAGCTATGACATACGACCGATATTGACTCCAGATAGAGCTGAGTTAAACCTGGGATGAAAATGAGATAAATATCACATAAATATAAAAATGTCTGTATGTATGTATGTCCCGTATGCGCTCCTACACCATTCATACGATTGCAATAAAACGTTGGTGATTTTTTTATCCATATACCCGGGCATTTTACCATTACAATTCTTTTAAAGTATTCCGTTTTTGGCCGTTGGTCCTAAATTCGTTTTTTTTCTTTATAAGAGCTTCGTAAAAATTAATTTCCGTATGCGCTTCTATACCATACATCCGAATGCGATAAAACGTTGCTGATATGTTGTGCGCACGCCCTGCAAAGGCTTTTTAACTATTACAACAATTTAAAAATATTCCGTTTGAGCCAGGGGCCCCATGTTCGTTTTTCTTATATGAGCTATATAAATATAATTTCAAATCGTATGCGCTTCTATACCATCTATGCGTTTGCGATAAAACTTTGTTGAGTTGTTGTGCGCAAGCCCGCAAAGGTTTATGCATTATTACAACCATTTTAAAAGATTCCGTTTTGAGCCAGGGGGCCCTATGTTCGTTTTTACTGATATGAGCTATATAAATATAATTTAAAGCAGAGCTAATGACTGGTGGATAGAATTTTACTCAAATATAAATAGCGACATTAAGTATTGTGTGTGAGTTTGGTGAATTGTTGTGTGCATGCCCATAAAAGGTTTCTTAATTAAGAAAAACCATTTTACAATATTCCGTTTAGGGCTGGGGGCCCGAAATTAGTTTTTAAAAATCTTATATGAGCTTTGTAAATATAATTTCAGACAGAGCTATTGCATAGGTGGATGAAATTGAATCAAATACAAACTGTGGCATTTCAGTTTGTGTGTGACATAATAAGTAGGTTTCTGGGGCTATACAACCATTCTACAATATTCCGTCTGTATGTTTGTAAGTACTAAAGGAGTTATATAAATATAATATCAAGCAGAGCTATTGCATGGGTTGACCAATCGCTACAAATGTGTGGACTAAATGTTTAAAATACATGCTTCTCACATGGACATCTGTGTGTGGACTGCTCATGCTTCGAAAAACCTTCTAATTTATTCGAGTACGCAACAGGCGGTAAAAAAAACTACACATTTTGTGTATATAAAAAGTAATTCAAAAAATATTATTAAAAAAAAACACTTTATTTCTATGAGTGCATTGCAACGCATGCCAGGTACTCACTAGTATCATATATATTCCTGATGAATATGAGATAAATATCATATATATTCCTGATGGATATGAGATGACCAATATTGGCACTGAAATAAAACTAAGATAAGTGTGAGAGATACATTGTACTTGAAATATATAATCTTTGAAACTACGTCTAAACTCAAAACCTGAGATAACAGATAGACATGAGATAACAGATAAACCTGAGATAACAGATAAACCTGAGATAACAGATAGACCTGAGATAACAGATAGACCCGAGTTAAAAGATAAACCTGAGATAACAGATAGACCTGAGATAACAGATAAACCTGAGATAACAGATAGACCTGAGATAACAGATAGACCTGAAATAACAGATAGACCTGAGATAACAGATAGACATGAGATAACAGATAGACCTGAGATAACAGATAGACCTGAGATAACAGATAGACCTGAGATAACAGATAGACCTGAGATAACAGATAGACCTGAGATAACAGATAGACCTGAGATAACAGATAGACCTGAGATAACAGATAGATCTGAGATAACAGATAGACCTGAGATAACAGATAGACCTGAGATAACAGATAGACCTGAGATAACAGATAGACCTGAGATAACAGATAGACCTGAGATAACAGATAGACCTGAGTTAAAAGATAAACCTGAGATAACAGATAGACCTGAGATAACAGATAGACCTGAGATAACAGATAGACCTGAGATAACAGATAGACCTG
Source organism: Omphiscola glabra (assembly GCA_964017045.1). Classification (NCBI taxonomy): domain Eukaryota; kingdom Metazoa; phylum Mollusca; class Gastropoda; family Lymnaeidae; genus Omphiscola; species Omphiscola glabra. The sequence goes on along the minus strand of OZ024794.1, from coordinate 34,768,876 downwards.
AGTTAAAAGAAAAACCTGAGATAACAGATAGACCTGAGTTAAAAGAAAAACCTGAGATAACAGATAGACCTGAGATAACAGATAGACCTGAGATAACAGATAGACCTGAGATATTGGATAGACCTGAGATAAAAGATAGACCTGAGATAACAGATAGACCTGAGATAACATATAGATCTGAGATAACAGATAGACCTGAGATAACAGATAGACCTGAGATAACAGATAGACCTGATATAGCAGATAGACCTGAGATAACAGATAGACCTGAGATAACAGATACACCTGAGATAACAGATAGACCTGAGAAAGCAGATAGACCTGAGATAACATATAGACCTGAGATAACAGATAGACCTGAGATAACAAATAGACCTGAGATAACAGATAGACCTGAGATAACAGATAGACCTGAGATAACAGATAGACCTGAGATAACAGATAGACCTGAGATAACAGATAGATCTGAGATAACAGATAGACCTGAGATAACAGATAGACCTGAGATAACAGATAGACCTGAGATAACAGATAGACCTGAGATAACAGATAGACCTGAGATAACAGATAGACCTGAGATAACAGATAGACCTGAGATAACAGATAGACCTGAGTTAAAAGATAAACCTGAGACAACAGATAGACCTGAGATAACAGATAGACCTGAGATAACAGATAGACCTGAGATAACAGATAGACCTGAGTTAAAAGATAAACCTGAGATAACAGATAGACCTGAGATAACAGATAGTCCTGAGATAACAGATAGACCTGAGATATTGGATAGACCTGAGATAACAGATAGACCTGAGATAACAGATAGACCTGAGATAACATATAGATCTGAGATAACAGATAGACCTGAGATAACAGATAGACCTGAGATAACAGATAGACCTGATATAGCAGATAGACCTGAGATAACAGATAGACCTGAGAAAGCAGATAGACCTGAGATAACATATAGACCTGAGATAACAGATAGACCTGAGATAACAGATAGACCTGAGATAACAGATAGACCTGAGATAACAGATAGACCTGAGATAACAGATAGACCTGAGATATTGGATAGACCTGAGATAACAGATAGACCTGAGATAACAGATAGACCTGAGATAACAGATAGACCTGAGATAACAGATAGACCTGAGATAACAGATAGATCTGAGATTACAGATAGATCTGAGATAACAGATAGACCTGAGATAACAGATAGACCTGAGATAACAGATAGACCTGAGATAACAGATAGACCTGATATAGCAGATAGACCTGAGATAACATATAGACCTGAGATAACAGATACACCTGAGATAACAGATAGACCTGAGAAAGCAGATAGACCTGAGATAACATACAGACCTGAGATAACAGATAGACCTGAGATAACAAATAGACCTGAGATAACAGATAGACCTGAGATAACAGATAGACCTGAGATAACATATAGACCTGAGATATTGGATCGACCTGAGATAACAGATATACCTGAGATATTGGATAGACCTGCGATAACAGAATTACATGAGATATTGGATAGACCTGAGATAACATATAGACCTGAGATAACAGATAGACCTGAGATAACAAATAGACCTGAGATAACAGATAGACCTGAGATAACAGATAGACCTGAGATAACAGATAGACCTGAGATAACAGATAGACCTGAGATATTGGATAGACCTGAGATAACAGATAGACCTGAGATAACAGATAGACCTGAGATAACAGATAGACCTGAGATAACAGATAGACCTGAGATAACAGATAGATCTGAGATTACAGATAGATCTGAGATAACAGATAGACCTGAGATAACAGATAGACCTGAGATAACAGATAGACCTGAGATAACAGATAGACCTGATATAGCAGATAGACCTGAGATAACATATAGACCTGAGATAACAGATACACCTGAGATAACAGATAGACCTGAGAAAGCAGATAGACCTGAGATAACATACAGACCTGAGATAACAGATAGACCTGAGATAACAAATAGACCTGAGATAACAGATAGACCTGAGATAACAGATAGACCTGAGATAACATATAGACCTGAGATATTGGATCGACCTGAGATAACAGATATACCTGAGATATTGGATAGACCTGCGATAACAGATATACCTGAGATATTGGATAGACCTGAGATAACAGATATACCTGAGATATTGGATAGACCTGAGATAACAGATAGACCTGAGATATTGGATCGACCTGAGATAACAGATAGATCTGAGATAACAGATAGACCTGAGATAACAGATTTACCTGAGATAACAGATAGACCTGAGATATTGGATAGACCTGAGATTAAAGATAAATCTGAGATATAGGATAGACCTGAGATAACAGATAGACCTGAGATAACAGATAAATCTGAGATATAGGATAGACCTGAGATAACAGATAGACCTGAGATATTGGATAGACCTGAGATAAAAGATAGACCTGAGATAACAGATAGAACTGAAATAACAGATAGACCTGAGATATTGGATAGACCTGAGATATAGAATAGACCTGAGATAACAGATAGACCTGAGATATTGGATAGACCTGATATATTGGATAGACCTGAGATATAGAATAGACCTGAGATAACAGATATACCTGAGATAACAGATAGACCTAAGATCATAGATATACTTGGGATAACAGATAGACCTGAGATATAGGATAGACCTGAGATATTGGATATACCTGAGATTTGGGATAGACCTGAGATATAGTATAGACCTGAGATAAAGGATAGACCTGAGATAACAGATACACCTAAGATAACAGACCTGAGATATGAGGTAAAGCTAAGACCTTGTAAACAGTCCTGGGATATACCTAAGATAGACCTGAGGTACGAGACAGATCTAATTGACTTGGATTAGACCTGGTATAGACAATAGAATAGTTCGAGGAAAAGCCTGGCGCGATGAGAAGGCCACGTGTCAAAAATAGATCCTTGCATTGTCGTAAATCTCTCGAGCGTCCAGCCCAAGCCTCAGCGAGTCGATTTTTTATCCCCACCGGAGATTTATGATTGTGTACGTGTGAGTGATTTATGATTGCGTACGTGTGTCTAAATGAGTTTAATAGTGCCGGAGGTGTTACGTGCCTGAACTCCAAATCTGTTTGATTAAAAACACAGAATTATCATGATTTGATGAAGTCTTTAAACAAAAAAAAAATTTTAAAGCTTAATGTAAAAATAAAGGAATGAAGTAAAATTTATTTTAAATATAAAGCCTTTGTTAAGTTACAGCTAGGTGGTGGGGAAATGAGGGGAGGGGGGTGGTGGTGTGTGGGCAGTAGCTGGTCAGTATTGTCTTTGATTACTCACACTAAGCAATTTTCCTAAACAACATTCTGGATTCTAATGACAGATATTGTGTTTGACCCGAGATTGGTGTTCAATTGTAGCGTGTCACGTTAAGATAATGATTACATATTTTTACCACCAGAACAGTGACAATTTAAGATAATGATTACATATTTTTACCACCAGAACAGTGACAATTTAAGATAATTGCTACATATTTTAACCACTAGAACAGTGAAACGTTAAGATAATTGTTACATATTTTTACCACTAGAGCAGTGTTAAGTTAAGATAACTGTTACATATTTTTACCACTAGATTAAAACAATGAAATAATAAAAAATATTAAACTGATGATGTAGAATGGGCTTTTTAAATTGCAACCTGGATAGGAATTCTTAGTTTTGGTGATAAAGAAGTTCCTAGGTATGGGACTGGCAGATTCCTAGTTATTATGACAGAAAATGTATAGTTTAGCAGACAATAAAGCTCCTTGCTTAGCAGACAATAAAGTTCCTTGCTTAGCAGACAATTAAGTTCCTAGTTTAGCAGACAGTAAAGTTCCTATTTAGCAGCCGGACAAGCTCTTAAAGCAGTCCAAATATGCTAGCTCTGTGGGCCACATTATTTTTTTTATGCGCAACCCAGGTATATGTAATTTTAAGAAAATGATTTACTTTATTAATATTTCTTACTATATCCATAATTAATCATATAGCAGTTAGGATTAGAAGGTCATCAAGATCATACATGAGGTTAATGAAAACCTTAAGCATTTCTGTAATGAGATATTTTGCTTTGAATTGTGCTTGCAACGTCTTTAATTTCCCGAATCTTTATCATTCAGAGAGCTACGTTTGGCTTGTTATTATTCTTATTAAACTTTATAAATTTTTTTGTAATGATGATTATGTTGGTCATTACATAGAACAAAGCGACGCTGACGTAGGTATAGAACAAAGCGACGCTGACGTAGGTGTTTCCAAACATCGTCAATGTCTTATCACATTTCGATTTTAGTAGAAATTCTTCACACACACACACACAACAAACATGCATCATCCAGAATACAGTTGGTCCCAGATTTTAAGTTTATCCATTTAAAAAATACTTTCAAAAATCGCCCCTACTGTCTTTCAGAATTCCTCTCTGACTGAATTGTACCAACTGCAAACACAGACTGCGTCCATCTCTCTGCTCATTGAATGTCGCAATCTTCCATCTCAGCATACCTGGTATTTGTCCCATTTTAGCATAACAACACAGGAAGGACACACTACCCGTACATGACAAAACTACCTATTTCTGTAATATAGTACCATATTTTGGTTAACGTCCCCCACCACACACATCGAAGTTATTTGTTACACTTTTAGCACACCCAGCAGTTCCCATCTCGATTACCCTGACTCAAAAACCCTTAATTTCCTGTCGAATTGTCATCATTATGTAAAGTGCAGTCCGTGAGCTCGCGGTGCTTATCTATCTATAATTATATTTCATCTAAATCAGTGGTTCTCAATCTTTTTTGTTCTTAATGGGGACGGGGGGGAATCGCCTCCCACCCCCACTTTTGGAGCTGCATACTCACCCCTATAGACCCTCACCTGTGTTTCCCCCGAAACCATAATTACTCGGCATAGTAATAGTAGTTTGCACAACACTGTCACTTCCTTATCATCATCATCAGTGGCGCTACAATACTCTGCTAAAATACTCTTAATGCTTTGGTTGGGCTTCTTAGTAAAGTGATGCCTTTTTTTCCCAATGTCTGGTTTAAGGTATAACTTAACTGCATTCTTAAATCACAACGTTAAAAAAAAAATCCGAAGTATATTTCTTTTGTTAGGAGTAAAGCTGAACAGCCACACTGAAACCACACGCCACCGAACATGGTGGAGGATTGTGACATGAAGCAAAAATTCTAAAGTACGAATCATTAAACTCTAAAGTACGAATCATTAAGCTCTAAAGTTCGAATCATTAAACTCTAAAGTACGAATCATGAAACTCTCAAGTACGAATAATTCAACTCTATAGTACACATCATTAAACTTTGGCCACCGCTCGATATCCTGAATTAGCTCTTCATCCAAAATAACTACCGCTAAAAATGGATGTATCACAATCTTAAATGTCAATCAGAAAATACTAAAAAATATGTATCGTATTTAAATGTTTGCAAAATACTTGAATGTTATCAAGTTTGTAAACCCTTTGTTTCTAGCTCAGACGTGCTTAGAGATTGACCACCCTCATTCTTGGGCCGTGGTAATTTTGAAACAAAGGGTCAAGATTATTTGTTTCATTCTTATAAGGTTTGACCTCATTTCCTTGCAACTGTAAATGCATTTGAGGACATTTTTT